>CM069907.1:35415666-35870265 GCA_036172215.1 Camellia granthamiana
GAGGGGGCGCGAAAAAGACGAGCTACATTAGGATTTGATCCTTACTGCCTGTGACTGTCTTAGGACTTCATTTTGAGCTGAGTCCTTGCTTGTAGTAGTGCGGTCTACTCCTTCTTCCCCTTCTGCCAGGCTGAACGGTTCGCTATGTAATTGAGCAACCTATTGCAGGGGCTCCGCTATCCCTGCTGCACTTTTCCCCTTTTTCTCGGTTGCCTCAGTCAAGTCGATTGGGCAAACATTGTGACTGCCTGGAGCAAACTGGCCACGAAGTCTGCTAAAGCTTGGGCCTTTATTGTGGTTCTTGGTAAAAAATTAATGTCGAACTATCCTAACTCCACTACCCACTTTAAAATTCTCACAGAAGAGTCCGCTCTTTTAAACAATGCTTTTAAGGGGAAGGTTGTGGAGACGATCACAGTGTGGGCATGGAAGTAATGCTACAGTTTTCTTGAAGCCATCATCAATGCTAAGGCCAACTTCTCCAACGGTAGGTACTTTGTTTCAGCACCCAGCAACGTCTTGCTAACATAAAAGATAGGCAGGTGTTGTATTTCCTTGGCTCATACCAACACTGCACCAACTGGATGCTGGGAAACTATTAAGTACAGAAAAAGCTCCTCTCCTGGTACTGGGGTTACCAACAACGGCGGAGAGGTCATGTATTCTTTGAAGCTTTCCAGAGCGCGGTCGCACTAGTCATCCCACTCAAACATGGCCTTCAGTACCTGGACGAACGATCGACATCTGTCCGACGATTGACTTATGAATCTGATTAGTGTGGTAGCTAGGCCCGTAAGATGCTGTATTTCCTTAACTGTGTTAGGCCTCTCTAGATCTTGAATGAAGGATCTGCTTCTATACCTCGATTGGTTACTAGAAAGCCAAGAAATTTACCTGACCCTATGCGAAATACGCATTTAGATGCGTTCGGCTGTAGATTATGGGCCTTCAAAATGTGAAACATCTCAGCTAGATCATTGAGATGGTCGCCTTCGTTCTTGCTCTTGACCACCATGTCGTCTATGTACGCTTCCATTGTTTTGCCCAACAATGGCTCGAACATTTTAGTGATCATTCGCTGAAATGTTGCCCCTGCATTTTTTAAGCCAAAAGGCATGGCCTTATCACAATATAATCCTTTAGGTATTGTGAAGGATGTAACCTCCTAGTCCGGTTTGTACATAGTGATCTAATGGTATCCACAATATGCATCAAGAAAGCTAAGTCGGTTGTGATCTACAATCAGGTCCACCAGTTGGTCTATCCGAGGTAAAGGAAAGCTGTTTTTTGGGCATGCTTTGTTGACCGTTTTGTAGTCCACACATATATGCCACTTGTCGTTCTTCTTTGGCACCACCACAGCGTTGGGAAATGTGATAGTGTACCTCTCTGATTGCCCTTGTTTCGAGCAAGTTTCCCGCTTCCTCAGCCACTATCTCAGCGTGGTGAAGTGCCAATCAGCGCGTTCGTTGTATAATTGGTCTGGCGGTTGGGTGGACATTAAGTTGATGGCAAATGAAGTTAGGGTCAATGCCAAGCATGTCGTACGGTGTCCAGGCAAACACCTCGATGTTAGAGGTCAAGAATTCCATGATCTCTATTCTCTTGGTGCTGGACAAAGATGAGCTGAGTAGAAAGAAATTTTTGGGGACCTTCTCATCTATTCTGACCTCTACCAGATCTTCTACTGCCTTTTATTTGGCTACCTTGCCGACGTCTGCGAACAATTCGTTGCTTTTTGACTCCTCTACCATTTGTACAAACCCTTTTGCAGCTCGGCTGCCGTTTACTGTTACGAAGCACTATTTGGACATGATTTTGTCTCCTAAGACCTCTTTGATCATGCCAGCTTCGTTAGGGAATCATATCACCTGATGGTAGGTTGATGCTACCGCTCGCATGGCGTGTAACTATGCTCTTCCCAGTATTATGTTATAGGTGGAAGGGACTTTCAATATCCAGAATTCCGCTTGTTTTGTCATTGTTCCTATTTTAACCGGTAGAATTATCTTGCCAACCGGCCATTCTGGCATTGAGTTGAAGCCAACTAAAGGAGATGTTGCGGGTGCTAAGTCTTTGTCCTCCAATTTGAGTTGCTTGAAGGTCATAGTACATTATCTCGCATGAGCTTCCTTGGTCAATCCAGATCCGTTTGATGTCGAAATTCTTGACATACAGAGTAACCACTAGTGTCTTGTTGTAAGGGCTTTGCGACCTTGCTAAGTCCTTGTCAAAGAAGGTGATGACGTTTGTTGCCTCCGTTTTCTCATTTTTCATGGTAGGTTGTGCACTCAATACCTCTCTCATGTGCTCAGCCTTCTTGATCATCCCTCTGAGTTCACATACTCGTTCAGGCTTAATGATCCCACGTATCACATTAATTATGCCTTAGGGCGGACCGTCGTTTGGCATCCCATCTGGCCCATTGCGATCTTGAGGGGCTGGCTGCACTCCCCCCATCAATATACTAGTCTAGGTGGCCTGCAACCACTAACTCCTCCAAATGTTGCCTCAATGGCATACAATTTTCAGTTTAGTGCCCCTTTTCATTATGGAAGGTGCAACGGTATTTATCATCATAGTCCCTCTGCGCTTCTCCCAACTTGGCCAGCCACCGAACGAAGGGTTCATCACGTATCTTGCTAAGAATCTGGTAGATAGGCTTATTAAACACCGTAGTGATGGCGGTGCGGACTCTCAACCTTCTTGCTTGGGAGTCCTCACCGTTTGGTCATCTGTCTTGATCATTTCTGTTCGGTTGTTCTTCCCAGCCAACCGTGTTAACTTTTGCCATGGGTTTTTTGTCCAACATCGTTGTCATGCCGAACTTTGCCTTGGCGCGAGCGCCATCTTCATCTACCTTGATGTGTTAATGTACTCTCTCCATTAATGCCTCCATTGTGAGGGGTGACATCATTGTCATTGAATCCCTCAATTTATTGTCCGCTGGTAGGCCCCGTTTGTATTGTGCGATAGTTAGGTTTGTGGGGCAATCTTCAATTTGATTAAAAGTCTCCCAATACCAATTTTTGTAAGATTTTAGTGTTTCTTTCCCGCCCATGTTGATGGATAGCAACTGGCCTATCTCCATAGACGTGTGCACATAGAGAGAGAGAGAGAGAGAGAGAGAGAGAGAGATCCTATCATCCTGATGTTGAACAATAGGATATCATGAAAGTTCGTGACTACAACTAGTGAGATTACCCACAAGGGGCACAACCCATGATACAAAATTAAAAAAGCTACTTCAGAACACACACTATAACATGATACTAAAACAGAAACACGTACTTTTGCCGGCTTTTCCTGACACATTTTACAATCAAATACTTTCATAGATTCTAAAGAACAAGGGCACTAAAATATTTAGATGTACGCTAGTTGTCAACATAGGTTGTGAGCATAAATTGCTTTTGGTTGTCCAAGTATTGTTGATGCATATCAGTATAAAATCGTATGAGGACACTGATTCACCTTAGGAACCACTAAAATCTAAGATGCATTGAAATATATATATATATATATATTTATGTAGTCTCATGGCCAACAAAAGTAGGCTTTTTTACTTCTGTTTCAATATATCTGCACCAACAAACACAACTCTACATTGAAAAGGAATTTTGTTCTAACCAACTCTGCAAAACCAGTCAACAACCAAAAAAGTATAAATTCCATCTAATAAAGCCAGCATCTGAATCATGGTGTATTTGTTTGTTAGTAGATTCATGCATAATCATGGAAAACATATATCAGAAACAAGATTCAACTATAGATAAGACTATGGCTCATAAAGGCTACATAGCTAACTCTTTTCATAAGTTATTGAAGAATGAACTTCTGGATACCAAAACAACAAATATTTGCGTGAGAGTAAACAAATAATTTAGCAATCATACACCTTAAGCACATGATGCAGGTTTACACGCAGTTATACAGTGACACTAGCACCACCTTGGTGAGTTCTACAAAATTATAACTAAAATGAATCGGTACACTATGACATCATATCCTGAAAATACAAAACATGCACCAAAACTCACCACACAATGAATTCCTAAATCATTCAACACACAAATGTGCCTCACACTCATCAAGAAAAGCAAGTACTTGGGGAATCTACACACAATTTTGGTGTCATTACACTCAATCCACTTTTACGAACCACATAACACTTAAACTCATAATACTCCCTCTTGTACCTGCAATAGAAGATACACATGGATAGACAAAAGATAAAATTAGTATAAACCCACAGATATATGGTCTCACACCACTCAACCCACATTTTAATAATCCTCATAATCATCAAATCCAGCTACACCTGAACAAACCAATTCACTTTATATTTGCCTTGTTTGGTTTGATTTTGGGAGAATTTTTTTGGAAACATACTCTACAAACACTTTTTTAAGAGTAATCAAACCAAACAGATTTTCCCTTTGGTTATCCAATTTTTAGGATTACTTTTGAACATGTTTGTAAAAAAGGCAAACCAAACAAGTTTTTGTACTTTTTATCTCAAAAATTACTCTACAAAAAGGCAAACCAAACAAGTTTTTGTACTTTTTTATCTCAAAAACTACTCTACAAAAAAATCAAAGTTATTTTAGAGAGAAAATTTGGAAAAAGACAAACCAAATAAGTTTTTGTACTTTTTATCTCAAAAACCACTCTACAAAAAAACCCAAAGTTATTTTAGAGAGAATATTTAGAAAACGGCAAACGAAACAAGTTTTTGTAATTTTTTATCTCAAAAACTACCCTACAAACACAAACCAAAGACACCCAATGGATGGCTGTAAGTGTTGAATTTACCCATCCTTTTTACCTTTTAAATGTTTTTCTTTATCAAATTCTTACTAATGGAGTTCCTAAATTCATGAATTTATGCATTTACAATCAAGGAACATAATTTTCTTTTGTTTCCAAGGATATGGCCAAAACATTTTCATTTCCTAAGAGACTAAAACAGAACATTAGTGGAATAATGAAGTTCTGTACAAATAAAATTGTGTGGAGCATGGAAAGAAGGAAAAATCTAGAATTTCACATGGAGTACACTTTGAATGCTTTATTAACTTGTTTAGCCTTATTCACATTAGCCTTATTTAGCCTTATTCACATTAGACTAAAACAGAACATTAGCCTTATTTTAACTTGTTTAGCCTTATTCACATGGACTACACTTTGAATGCTTTACCACACTTGTTTAGCCTTATTAACTTGTTTAACTTTATTTGAATTGTTGCTAGAATGTCACTAAATTGGTTAGAGAAGGCATAGCAGGTCCTAAAAATGCTTTAACCTGTGGTGACAAACTCATAATATGTTAGGATCTTGAACTGTGTAAACTATCATATATAATTAAGGTTCATTCACATTTATGAATCTAATTGGCATGTCCTTATTCACATTAGCCTTATTTAGCCTTATTCACATTAGACTAAAACAGAACATTAGCCTTATTTTAACTTGTTTAGCCTTATTCACATGGAGTACACTTTGAATGCTTTACCACACTTGTTTAGCCTTATTAACTTGTTTAACTTTATTTGAATTGTTGCTAGAATGTCACTAAATTGGTTAGAGAAGGCATAGCAGGCCCTGAAAATGCTTTAACCTGTGGTGACAAACTCATAATATGTTAGGATCTTGAACTGTGTAAACTATCATATATAATTAAGGTTCATTCACATTTATGAATCTAATTGGCATGTCCTTGTTGATTCAGGATTTCATGCAATGTGATGCAAAAAGGTGCACAGGACGCAAGCTTTCAAGATTTGGTTTGTTGAAAGAAAGTATCTATTTAAAACACAAACCCACCAAAAGGCATCATAGCAGCAAAGCTGCTATGGAGGTGAAAGAACACAACAATGAGCATGGCTGGAGCCACAGTCAGCATAATAGCAGGGCAACAACAGTAAATTAATTCATAGCATCCACAAGGCCGTGCTTTTTAACTCACCAAAGTTACATTATCCACCTATGATCAATAGTCTTTCATCGGGAAAAAAAGAAAAAAGAAAAAAGGCAACAGCTAAATAAATGGGAAAAGCCAAACTATCCAAAATATTGAAAACTAAACGCAATTTGGCCTTACTAAATGCGTTTGATACTTGTGAAGGCATTATTCCAACTCACCAAATCAATTGACAATACACCATGAGCACATAACAACATTCCTTAATATCAAGTTGCCGTTGTCCACCTAGAATTGTTTCCCATGTAATAACTATGATGTAGGACGCATTCAAATGATTCAAGCCCTGACAACAACCTTAAACAAAACAAGGTTTTTGCTTAAGGTTCAATTAAAACCTAGTTTCAGAGATCTTAGCAAGCTGGGTTTCAACTTTTCTTGGGAAATGGCTATTTTAAACTACCGAAGAACTAGATTTATAAATATAATCACATGTCAATAGCCAACATAGAATTAGAAAGTAAAACATAACTGTTATGCACAGGAAATATGGTATCAAGGACTGTAACAAATCCTATAGTTACCTTTTTCATAAATGGGACCCCCTCCCAAAAAAATAAAAATAAAAATAAAAAATCACAGTAACATTATAGTGATCAAATTTTGAATATAAATATATAGCTTAAAAGACCCCACCTTTCATGGTTTTAACTAACACATTGATGACACATCAAATTATATCCAAATATTTAAACAATTAATCTACTACGAAAATGATACCCCGATAGGAACTATGCTACATGTATTAATTAAAGGGTAATACTCAATCAGGCATAAGGATATCTCAAATGGAATTTGAGAACTTCCATGTTCCAGTTGATCCTCAATTTTTAAGTTTTAAAATTTTTTCACCAAATATCAATTCCCACTTATCATGTAACGCCCCAAATTTCTAGCCCAAATGATAATACAAGAATCATGGCTCTTTTAAGGAAAACCAAATATGAATCTCCAAACTTACATTATATGATACAATAGTTCTTCATACAATAATACATTAATCCAACAACAAGTAAATAAACAAATAAATACCCCTAAGGGGTTTACAAGTTTCTAAGGCTTGAGCCTGGTTACACAAAACGGTTATTCAAACCCACACACATACAGCCCTTGACTTACACACATAGTCATAGCAAAATGAGAGTCTCGTACTCTCAACACACATTTCCTCGCCTCTAGTTAGGCGGTATCACCACATCCTTTCCTGTACAAAAATCCCGTAGGGTGAGCATAAAGCCCAGTAGAAAATCCTTAACAAAGTATATACATTTTATACAAGTCTCAAGAGATGAAATGCACATTCTATGCTATGCCCTTTTGAAAGAAAATCACATCTTCATCTTTGAAAACCATAATGCTCAATGATGTCATGAAATTTCAATTCTTCAGAACTTAACAATTCATTTCAAGAGCGGTAAATACGACTCCGGTAATCCCTAGGTCGGTGTCTCCAAGTAGACTATACAAGTACTACCAATTTGTCATTTTTACCGGTATTAACCGGAAGGCTTGACACCTATCCGCACGGGCTTTCGATTTTTCACCCCGGACTCTCAGGCCAACTTATTCAATATCATCTACACCACCTATCAAGACCTACCAACGTATTTACCCCAAAAACATTCCATGAAAACTTGTTTCTCAACATTCTTTTCTCAATGCGAGTTTTCAAATCAACTTTCAAAGCTTAATGTAATCAAATGAATTGATATGCCAATAACACAAGATGAATATAAATACTTTTATTCTAATTCATCATCTAAGGAATAACACAATTCCCTCTTCTCAAGTATCCTCAACAATTAGTCATTTCAAGACTATTTCAACATTTTGAACAATAATTTCCAAATGAACAACAATTCTCATATTCCCTGAAATTCATCATTTATATAAATATAAATAAGAAAATTTCCAAACATTCATTTATTTTGACACACAAAATAAATGTAACAATATCATTCATGAATTTTCAGTCTCTTTTAAAAAAATCTCCAAATTCTAGGTTTTCTCACTAGAACTATACAACTCAAATCTGTTGAAAGAAAACTTTCCAAATTCATATTTTCTTCAATCAATGAAGATCAAAACCCATAAGATCATTTTAAAAGAACAAGAGACAAACCCACTTTCAAAATCGCTCAACTTCTTGAATCAACAATCAATTTTCAAAGCTATCGAAAGATGATTTCGATAATCATCTAGATCTTGCAAATATATATATAACTCTAAGAAAATCCCTACCTCAAGTTTTGAAGAAGAAATGAGATGAAACCCCCAAAATCAACGGTGTCGAAACTCGATCTTCACCGGCACACAATGAAGCCCTCGAGAAGTTAACCAACTTGGATGAAGAACATATGGTAGAACTCTAATGGATCTTCAGAAATCAAGGTTTTGATCCAATTTGGCGTAGGGAAATGTAGAGAGAAGGGAGAGGAAATGTTTTTAGATAGACAGATATATACAAAAGTGATCTGAAATATTAAATTCATGAACTGATATAACATGGTCCGCTCGAGTGTGGAAAGCCCTGCTTAAGCGTGGAATACACCTTCCTAGTACTTTTGCAGACAGGTCAAACTTCTAGAACCAAACATTCTCCACTCGAGTGCGTAAACGGCCGCTCGAGCGGACAAGCAACTACGAATGCATTTGGTATTTTTGCTTTAGGGGCGCTGCCCCTCGACCCCGCCAGGGCGCTGCCCTCAGACCTACCAAGGGGCACTGCCCCCTGGACCCTCGCGAGCTGACCGGGCAGCTCAATCCCCGACCTACTTAGTCGAAGTGGCAAAACATGAAAGAAGGGTCGAAACTGGGATCGCTACAACCTTCTCCCCTTAAAGAATTTCGTCCCTGAAATTTCAAATCAAACTACCCAAACAAGGGGTTTTTAGTGATCAAAACCACGCTATTTGATTTTCAAATCACAATTCTAACTCTCAACCAAATTCCACCATTTCCACCATGGTTATGTCATTAACAACAACCTCCCAAATATGCATAGACATGAAGTTTCCTAAAAAGTAATGGCAACTCTCAACAACCTTATACTTAAAACAACAACGCACATATCAACATGTGGTTAACAACTTTAAAAACTTTTCCATCAACACTAGGGAATATTACAAAGAAAAGCAACTTAAGCATTTTCAAACAAATCTGGATATTTGGAAAGGACTTCCGCCTCCCGTTCCCACGTCGCTTCTTCAACCCCATGGTGTTTCCACAACACCATTACAAATAGTATAGTTTTGCTCCATAGCACTTGCTCTAGGGTATCTAATATTTGAACCGGTCGTTCTTCGTAAAAGGCATCCTTATCTACCTCCAAGTCAACCCAATCAAGAACATGAGAAGGGTCGGGTTCATACTTCCTAAGCATAGATACATGAAATACGTTGTGAACTCCCCAAAGTTGTGGCGGTAAAGCCAACCGATATGCCACTTCCCCAATTTGCTCTAAGATCTCAAAAGGCCCAATGAACCTTGGAGATAATTTACCACTCTTACCAAATCTCATCAAACCCCGCCTTGGTGAGATTTTTAGAAACACATGGTCACCAACTTCAAAAGAAAGAGGTCGTCTCCTCTTATCGGCATAACTCTTTTGTTGGCTTTGGGCCATAGCTAACCTTTTCCGAATGAGAGCATCTTTCTCGATTGTCTCTCTAACAATTTCCAGACCCAGTAACGGTGCATCACCCACTTCGGCCCAACAAATCGGTGATCTACAAGGTCGGCCATGCAAGGCCTCAAATGGTGTCATCCCAATACTAGTTTGGTAACTATTGTTGTAAGAAAACTCAATCAATGGTAAGTGCCTTTCCCAAGGCCCCTTAAAATCAAGGACACAGGCTCTAAGCATGTCCTCCAAAATCTGAATGGTACATTCTGACTGTCCATCGGTTTGAGGATGATAAGCGGTGCTAAGAGTCAACTTAGTTCCCAACGCCTCCTGAAGGCTTTGCCATAACTGGGCAATAAAACGAGGATCCCTATCCGACACAATAGTCACAGGGACTCCATGAAGTCGAACTATCTCTCTAATGTACAACTCGGCCAAGCGTTCAACTGAGTCGCTGGTGCACAGCTGAAAAAAATGGGTAGACTTAGTCAACCTATCAACAATCACCCAAACAACGTCATTGCCTCATTGTGTTCTAGGAAACCCAACTACAAAATCCATGGTAACACGCTCCTATTTCGACTCAGCTATTGGTAAGGGTTGTAACAAACCCGCTGGTCTTTGGTGTTCGGCCTTCACTTGTTGACAAGTAAGACACTTCGATACAAATAAAGTGACATCCTGCTTCATACCCCTCCACCAAAACTGATGACTAAGATCATGATACATTTTAGTGCCTCCCGGGTGTACTGCAAGGCGTGAGTGATGGAACTCCTGAAGTACTTCCTCTCTGCAAGATTCTCGTACAAACAAACGGTCTAGGTAATGTACACTCAGATCAGAGTGAACGTTCAAACCTTTCTCTTCCTTCTCATTGGAAATCTTAACACAGATTGATTTCATATCACGGTCTCCTCATTGTGCCTATATGACCTTACTAACCAAGGTAGGTTGAGCATTCAAAGTAAACAAGGTAGCACTCTCTCCGGACTCACCCAAGTGCAAATCAAACTTGCCAATAACAACTAGCATATCCCATTCCCAAATGGCCACACTTGCCAAACTACTCACAGATTTTCGACTCAAAGCATCAGCCACCACATTGGCTTTCCCCGGATGATAGTGTAACTCAAAGTCATAATCTTCCATAAATTCCATCCACCTCCGTTGTCGTAAATTCAAGTCTTTTTGAGAAAACAAATACTTTAGACTCTTATGATCGGAGAAAACCTCAAACTTCTCACCACACAAGTAATGCCTCCAAATTTTCAAGACAAAAATCACCGCCGCTAATTCTAAATCATGGGTGGGGTAATTCTTCTCATGAGTTTTCAATTGTCGTGATCCGTAGGCCACAACTTTTCCCTCTTGCATCAAGACACAACCAAGTCTATCCCCGGAAGCATCACAATAGACAGTGTAATTCAAACCCCTTTCTGGAATTATCAAAACCGGTGTGGCAGTCAATCTAGTCTTAAGCTCTTTGAATGAATTTTCACAAGCCTCACTCTACACAAATTTGATACCCTTTCTAGTCAACCTAGCAAAGGTGCAGCTAGTCTAGAGAAGTAACTTACAAAACGTTGATAATACTCTGCTAATCCCAAGAAACTCCGGATCTCGAAAACATTCTTGGGTTGTTCCCAATCCTGTACGACATCCATCTTTGAGGAGTCCACAGTTAATCCCTCTCTAGACACTACATGCCCCCAAAACTTCACCTCAATTAACCAAAACTCGCATTTCTCAAATTTGGCATACAGTTGGTCTCACTAAGTAAACCCAGCACTACCCGTAAGTGAGTCTCGTGTTCCTCCTCAAAGGTTGAATAAATCAATATGTCGTCCATAAAGACGACCACAAAACAGTCCAAGTATTCCAGAAAAATTCTGTTCATCAAATCCATAAAGGAAACAGGTGCATTGGTTAACCCAAAAGGCATTTCAAGGAATTTATAGTGGCCATAACGCGTACGAAAGGCTGTTTTCTAAATGTCCTCCTCTCAGACTCTCAATTGATGGTACCTCGACCTCAAATCTATTTTTGAGAAGCAACGAGACCCTCTAAGTTGGTTAAACAAATCATCTATTTTGGGTAGAGGATACTTGTTCTTAATTGTAACTCTATTCAACTTGCGGTAATCAATGCACAACTGCAACGATCCACCATTCTTCTTCGTAAAGAGAGTCAGTGCTCCCCAAGGTGATGTACTAGGACGAATGAAACCCTTATTTAAAAGCTCTTGGAGTTGAATCTTCAACTCATGTAATTCGGCGGGTACAAATCTATACGGTGACATGGAAATCGGTGCCGTGCCAGGCACTAATTCAATGGAGAACTTGATCTCTTGGTGAGGTGGTAAACTAGTAAGATCTTCTAGAAAGACATTCGGGTATTCATAAACTACCCTTGGTAACTCAACACGAGCCCCATCACTCTCACTATCCAAGAGAGTTGTAAGAAGGCCACTAAGTTTGCTCCTACTACGAGGGTCAACAACTGGCGACAAGGCTCTATCAACTCGATTCCCCATAAAATAGAAATGATCACCGCTCGAAGTGCACATCGTAACTCTCTGACGATAACAATCAATCACAGCTTGGTAAGAACACAACCAGTCCATGCCTAAAACGACATCAAAACTTGACATATCTAACAACACAAAAGCAAACGGAAGTCGTCGCCCAGCAACTTCTATTTCACAATCACGACAACCTTGGTCTAAATTAACTGTACCCCTAACAGGTGACTCTACTCTGTGTGGAGACACTAACCGTGCTACTTCTAACCCCAATGCAAAAGCAAATGCAGTAGATATAAATGAATGAGACGCACCCGTGTCTATCAACACATTAGCCAAAGAATTACACACAACAAAAGTACCTCTCACAACTGAGGATTCTACTAACTGCTCTGGCACAGTAGCAGCATACATGCGCCCTTGTGGCCTCTGATTGACTTGCTCCCCTCTTGGAGCATAGGCCTGTTGTACTGACTGAGCCGAAGCGGCTCCCTGATTTGCTCGTGAAGCCTGAGCTGAATGAGCCTGCTGGTGGCTCTGAGTCTGCTTCGACCCTGATACATCAGATGCACCTCCCAACTGAGGGCAAGTTCTCTTCATATGCCCCGGTTGACCACACTGATAACAATTAAATCCTTAGCCTCTATTTTGAGACTGAGACTAACTTTGAGATCGGTTAGGTGGTGGTAACATCAACTGTCCTCCATCCTTCTGTGGGCATGAAAAGGTTTTGTGGCTGTAGACACCCCACTTTTGACCGTCCTTAAGACTTGGGCGCCGCTGATGGTTTAGTTGGTGGTGAAAGTTGTGCAGTGCAAAGGCTCGATTTCTTTAGCAAGAGGAGAGTCAAATCCCAACCTTACACCCCATTTTGGACCAAAACTATTTTGAATGATTTTGAGACCTTAAAACCCTCTATTTCAAAATATGTTTGAAAAAGTTCCTACGATGTTTCGATGCTCGCATTTTGTTAAATGTCACGCTTTTCGGTAAACCGAGCAAGGACAAAGTAGAAATGAATGAAAGACAGATGAACTCTCTGAAAAATCTTTCAAAATACCTTATTTAGGGGTTTGAAGTTGAAGAAAAGAGGAGAGGAGAGAAGAAAACTAGTTTGGGAGAAGTTCGGCATGAATCTGGGTAGGATCGAAACTGAGCGGCTTCACAAAAACATGCATAACTCTTAGCACACTTGGAATTTTGATGGGAGGCTGCCGAAATTGGAAAGGTTACTTCCGGGGCTTCAATTTAGACACAAGAATGACCTACGAAGGAGTCCAGATGAAGGAGTTATGCCCATTTGAAGTTAGACCTCAAAAGCAGAATTTTCTGCCGGTCATGGATGATGCATGCCGGCCATCAATGATCTCCTGCCGGCCACCGGTGATGACCGGCTGGCCAACAATGTCAAAAATCAGTTTTTTTTTTTGCAGATCTTTTCCCTCCAGCTGTTCCACACAACCTCCAGCTGTCCCATATTCAGATATTTCGACCAAATGCTCATATATTGTTATATATTGAGCCATATCTCATATATTGCAAGGGTTAGCAATTGTGGGAGCTTCTCACAGTAAAATTCCTCTCTCTCTAGAAATTTTAGAGCTGAGAACTCTCTCTCTCTCTCTAGAATTCTCTCCTTCTCCTCTTGTTTTTGAGCCTTAAGCTTAGAATTCCCTACACTTTTGCAAAGAGACCCTTAACCAAAGTTGATCACCATTGGTCTGAGGTCCCTTGGAACCTATTTTTGGGCTGTTGGAAGGTTGTTTGGTTCAGAAAAGAGGCTGATTTGCTGCTGTGCTTCAAAGGTAACCTCTTATCCCTTTTAAGCTCTTTGTACACTATTGTTTTGCCATAGTTTTCAACTACTTTGGGGCTGTTTTTTGGGGTAGTGTTGAACTACAAAAACCTCTGCTTTTCCTCTGTTTTTCAGTCCTAAAAGTTTTGGTTTGAGCCTTGTTTGGCTAGGGGGTGTTTCCTCCCTTTTGCTCCTTGGCTTGTAAGGCCTTTAGAGCTATCTTTCAAGCTTTTCAAACAACTTCTTTTTGGCCCTAAACCACTGAATTCCAGAGGAATTTTAGTGGTAGAAAGGTGGTTTTGAGGTCCCAAATGGGTGGGGGTTGTCCCCCCTCCTCTTCTCTTGTTTGCATGTGTTGATGGCCCATCAAAAGAGCATGTATTTCCACTTCTTAGTGGCTTTGTTTAGGCTCATTTTTGTGACTTTTCAGACCTTCCATAACTCTATTTTTGGCTATCTTGGTCACCACTTGCATGCTTATTGCACTTGTAGTGTAATCCTACTTGTAGCCTTGCAAAGTGGCATGTCTTTGTGCCTTGAATTTGCTTAGTTCAAGCATATTTTTAGCCATTATTTGCCATGTCATAACTCTGTTTTGGGTTGGTTTGGTTGCCTCGTGCATGCTTCTTGCACTTGTAGTGCAATTTGGTTCACTAGCCTAGTGTATTTTGTATTTTAGCCTATTGATCTAGCATGTGTATGCTCTACTCCAGTACTTTTTTGGCTATGTTTTAGCATGCTTTGGGTCTGATTTGAGTGGTTTTGGTCATGCATGCTTGGTTTTACATAGCTATAGTGTATTTGGCTTTGTTAGCCTTGCACTTTGAGACCTCTAGCATGTCATATTTGAGCTTTTTGCATGACATAGCATCATTTGGCATGTTATTTTAGACCATATACCTCTGCCATATTCTTGCATTTATCACTCTTTCAATGCTTTTGGAGAATTGTGCCTTATGCCTTGATCACGAGCTAATTTGTATGCATGCTTGTCTAAGCTTTTGGGTTACCATCCCATCATGTTTTTGGTCTTATTTTTCCATGTTACAACTGTCATGACCCGAACCCAACCCTATGGGTTAAGGACATAACCGGCCAGTAATCCTAAGATTACCTACGGCCTTAAACCAAAACAGACGTAACTTGTCGGAGTATAGGGGCCAACGGAAGCAGAAATTTTAAACTTTGTCCATAGAGCCGTGCTTATATGCACATCAAAACAAACCATACATATGCACATTAGTAACTCACAACAAAAACATAGTACCAAAAAGTTCTACACAACAGGATCATTCGAGTCTAAGTCAACCCATCTCGACTATATACAGATATACGCAAAGTCCTCGCCCACATGACAAAATATAATACATAATGAAATGGCAAAGACGGGTCTCGTACGTGAGACACAAGGGCTGACTCTCCAAAACCTTTGTTGTTCCTGACAGACTTCACTGGGGCTGGGTTTGGACTTCTCTTGGCTCACCTACAAACACATAAATGAGCATGAGCGATAGCCTAGTGAATAATATCAAATACAGAAGATACAACAATATGTAGAACAACATATTCCGAACGGCCTTGGGCCCAATTCATATTTCTATTTAACATATATATATATACAATTTAGGTCAAACGGCCTTAGGCCCAATTCATATTTCCATTTAACATACATATACAATTTAGGTCAAGTGACTGTGGTTCCAAACATACTGGCCTTTGGCCCATTTATCTTTCCATAACAAACTGGCCCTTGGCCCATTCAGACTTTCGTTCATAACAGAACGGCCTCTGGCCCATTCATTCATGTCAAAACGGCCTTTGGCCCATTCATTTGTGTCAAAACGGCCTTCGGCCCACTCATTTATGTCGAAACGACCTTCGGTCCATTTATTCATGTCACACGACCTTTGGTCCATTCATTTATGTCAAAATGACCTGCGGTCCATTCATTTATGTCAAAACGAACTGTGGTCCATTCATTTCTGTCAAAACGACCTTCGGTCCATTCATTTATGCCAAAACGACCTGCGGTCCATTCATTTTTGTCAAAACGACCTTCGGTCCATTCATTTATGCCAAAACGGCCTTCGGCCCATACATTCGTGTCAAAACGACCTTAGGTCCATTCATATATGCCAAAACGACCTTCGGTCCATTCATTTATGTCAAAACGACCTGCGGTCCATTCATTTATGTCAAAACGACCTTCGGTCCATTCATTTATGCCAAAACGACCTGCGGTCCATTCATTTTTGTCAAAACGACCTTCGGTCCATTCATTTATGCCAAAACGTTGTCTACCAATTGAATCGACGAACTTATAAAACTTACATAGAAGTGAGCAATTGGACAACAGTATATTTCAGATATCTTGATAAGATATTACTCACAGTGATCGGCTTGTGGATTTGCCCTGGAGCTCGACCCTACATATCACATAACACATATGCGTCACAAATAATTCAATCCGTTCTTTAATTCATATATTCCTCTTTAGGCTTCATTCTTATCTCTTTAATTCAATTACAATGCTTAACACATGCCTAAGAGTGCTTGCAAGTGAAAGAGAACGGAAAACGAAACACTGAATGCGAAAACAAAATTTCAGAAAACAGGGTCCCCGCTCGAGCGTGGACTCCACCGCTCGAGCGGACCCTTAAGGCCTGCAAAAGTACTGGTTGCATGAAAAATACGCTCAAGCGTGAAATAGTGTGCTCGAGCGGAAGGCCTGTCTACGTAGCTCCCCCGCTCGAGCGTGAACTAACCCGCTCGAGCGGACACCAAGTCTGCAAAAAGTACTGGGAGCACGTTTTTCCCGCTCAAGCGGCCATTACCCCGCTCGAGCGGACATCAAAATTCTGGGTTTCCCAGATTGTGTTCTTGAGCTCAAGTTTGACCTTCAAGCTAACATTTCTTGCATGCAATGGCTCAAATCTCAAATATAATTATACTAACATGGTATAAACCCCAAATTGCAACCCAATGAAGCTCAATTTCACAAATAAATCACATGCATGCCCCAATCTCCCATCAAACTCACTCTAACATAACAAATTCATGCATTCAAGCTCATATCCTCATGAATTGTACATGCATGTGCTATATAACCCTTACTCTCAATTTAGATGATGGAAAGGTAATCAAAACATGAGCTTCAACTACAAATTTACATGGATCATGCCCTTTGAGCTCAAACATGCAATATTCAAAGCAATTACACACATGCATGCACATATGGGTCTTCATTACAACAAATTCAACTCAATCTCCTTATGATCAAACCAATCCATATTCTTGACCCTCTTTCAAACTCAAATTCACAAGATGATAACTAAAAATACATGAATTCATTTACCTAGGAGCTCAATCTTCACAATTATGGCCAAGTCTTGCACCTAGCCTTCCCAATTCACAATTTACAAGCCAAAATACACCAAGATGCCTCCTTTTCCTCTCAAGGTCGGCTCTCTCTCTATTCCAAGACACAAAATATGGTTTTGAGCTCAAATGTACAAATTGAGTGTATATGGCCTCTCACATAAAGTCCCACTAACCATTATTTAATATTATTAAATAATTGGGCACTAAATTCATCAATTTAATCGATTTAATCTGACCCGAATCAATTTTCAATTAAATTCCACCGTAGGCTCTAAAAATTATGCCAAGCACAATGGCGTAATCAATTTCGGGTTCTGTGGTCGATAAGGCCTCCAATTTAATTTCTGAAGCGGAAAAATCAAACAGATATTCCTACGGTGAACAGATAGAAATTCAAAACCACATATTTTCACATAATTGTGCACAAAATCATATCAAAACACATAATCACATTCATATTAAGGACCAATTAACATATTACGGAATAGGGGTATCACAACAACTCTGATTTTGGTTGGTGGAGTCACCTCTTGCTTGGTTTTAGTACTTGTAGTGTAATCTCGCTCATTGGCCTTGTATGCTTAGTGTTTTGGCTTACCATGCTAGCTTGTTTTGGCTACCCTTCATCATGTTTCTAGCATTTTTTTGACCTACCTTAGGATTGTTTTGAGTCATCTTGGCCCTTTGGAGCTTGCTTGATATGGCTATGGTGTAAGTGCCTTAGCTAGTCTTGAGTTTTGAGCCTTCTAGCATGCCTTATTTGTGGTATTTGGATCATTTGGCATCATTTGACATGTTATTTCAGAGTATATAGCATTGCCATACTCTCATGTTTATCACTCTTTAATTGTGTTTGAGAGTTAAGCATTGTGCCTTGTTTGTGGCCCAACATGTATGCATGTTTATCTAGCCCTTTGAACTTCAATTCCAACATGTTTAGGCCTTTGTTTTCGCATGCTTGAGGTCTGTTTGGTGTTGGTTTAGTCCCTCGAGCATTGCTTTGCATGATTCTAGTGTTGTGTCTTTCACTAGCTTTTAATGCTGAAGTATTCTAGCATGTTGTGCATGAGTGTTTGCATGTTAGAGTCTTGTATTTCATGCCAAGATTAACATGTTATTTGCATGTCATGTTGCTTGCTTTGCATTGTGTTCAATCGGATGTGTTGAACACAAGGTGGATTAGTTCATTTCATACTTGAAGTGATAAAGTGAGCCAATCTCCCTTGGTCTCCATTGCCTTTGATTTCTTATGATAAGGAAATGGCCTAAGTGTCTTGTTTGTCATGCATTTATTGAATTTGTACATGTTGGATCTTGGGCCATCATGCATCGAGATGCTTGATTGATGGTTTTGGATCCAATTATGCCTCTCCCTTGATGTTTGGAGGTGATATGGAGGGGCTAGTACGTACATGTTCTTGGGAGACCCTTCATTTTCTCTATTTTGTGCTCTATTGCAGCTTGGTGTCACAGCACACCAGTGGCCGACACCCTCTCATTGTTGGCCGGCACCTTTTCATTTGTGGCTGACAGTGTGCATCCTTGGCTGGCAAGGGGGTCGGCAGCCACTATTCATGGCCGGCAGGCCACTGGTGCACTCCCCAGCACTATTTTGGTAAGTTTCAGCAGCAAGAACTGGAAGACACCCTGCAAGCAGAGCCTCTTGTGAGCAAACCGGAGAGCTTTTTGGGACAGAAACCGAGCATGCATCATTCATTATTCCGAGGCAGAGCTGTAGCAGCCTAATTTAGCTTCTTTTTCTTACTTAGTTGGTTTTGTAACTTAATTAATTTGATTAATTAGTTAAAGTTTTGTAATAATTAATTAGCTTAGCAAAGTTAATTAGTTGATTTGTAATAATTAGTTTAATTAGCGTAGCTAGTTAGCTAAATTCATTCGGACCCTCCGTCGAGAGGGTAAATGCTATAATAAGGGTGCGTGTGTGTGTGCATGTCTTCCAACCCCCATTTCTTTCTCCCTTTTACTTATCAGCTTTTGTTTAGGGCATGTTTCAATTAGCATACTTATGCTTTGCATGCGTGCATCATTCATTTGTCTTGCATGCACCGGGCTTGGCGCATAATTCAAACTGCATTGTATTTCAATACCTATTTGAATACATGTATCTAATGTTTCATTCATATGCCATCTTAGAATAGCCGAGCCTATCTTAGTTGCATTTTGCATGTGTTGCATTAGGCATCTAGCATAATTAGGATCATGTATTGATTTCTGACATAGCTTCTGTTTTGGCTCGGAGTACACTGTGAGTGTTTCTGCTTTAGCATCCTTGCATGTGTGTAAGTGTTGCCATGTTTAGCATGCTTGCCATAAGGCTATGTGCTTAATTGATATAACTGCATGAATGCCTGTGGATGAAGGCTTTATTACTTGAATTGGAACAATTCATTAAATGTGAGTTTTAAGCCCACTTGAGAGTGACAAATCATGTTTTTAAGCCCACTTGAAGGTGGCAAATCCGCGTTTTAGCCTACTTGCGAGTAGCAATTCCAAACCATTTTCGAAAACGAGCATGAGATGTTTTGTTCCAAATCAAGTGATTTAGTCTATACTTGTATGCTGTGCGCATCACATAGTAAAGTTAGATAATAACCGGAATAAGAACACATGTGTTTACAAAAACAACATATCATGTCAGTAGAGGCCGATCCTTTGATCGGGCGAGCGAGGGTGCTCATTGCATGACCTTCCCCTCTCGTACCCAAGTTCCCGAGCCGAGGCAACTTTGGTGATGACGGACACGTGGCCTTAGGCACAAGTCAGGGTTTCTTAAATTTCCCAAAATAAAACATTTAGGTGGCGACTCTGAAATCTGGCAAAGAAGTCCATGTTTGGCGCTTTTTGAATAAAATGGATTTTCCAAAACGATTTGCCGGATTTGGACTCTTTGGTGATTTATCAGTCTTATATTGCACTTTGTGAGATTAGATTCAGAACCGTGACAGGAGTCCGAACTCTAGTAGCTAGAACCACAATTCGCGCCCTTGCGCGCGGAGCGGAGTTCGGGCGGTCTACAGTGGCCCAGTTGGCCACACTTGAAACACGAGAAGCCACTCGACGCACTTTTTCCTAGACCCACACTAGGCAAAGGAAAAGTGGATCTAAACTGCTGTGGTTGGGACTGGGGTGGATAGGCGTTCCTGCTTTTCTTGTTCTTCCTATAGCCTCCTTGAGACTTCTGGCCCCTAGGCCTCGAACCCCGAAGCCTTTCCTCCTCGGCTTGTATAGAAATATCCATATGTGCCCCCGTTTCCACGAGACGGTCATATTCCCGAATCATATTCCTGACAAGCGTGAAGAAGATCTTAGTTTTCAACTTCTTTTCAAATTCTATGCAACGGCGCTCTTCCGTTGCCACCAACTCCGGTGCAAATCTGGACAAACTAGAGAAGACCGCCTCAAACTCAGCCACGGGCATGTCGACTTGTTTGAGGTCTTTAAACTCTTGCCTCAATCTCTCCCTAATAGTGGAAGCTATGTACTTATCTTGGAAAGCAACCACAAAGACTTCCTATGATGGCTCCTCCCTACTCTTGGCATACTTCCACCATTGACCCGCATCTCCTTTAAGGTAGTAACTCGCTAGAGTCACTCTCAACTCGCTATCATCAATGTGAAGCATCTCAAATGTTTTCACTGTTTGTTCGAGCCATTCATTCGCTTTCTTAGGCTTGGGGCCACCATGGAATTCATCTAGTTTGGCCCATAAAAATCTCTAGTGAGAAAACTCACCCTTGACTCCGCGGTGTTCTCTCGGGCTTGATTCTCCGCCCTTAACAAGTTCATAGACTCCCTCAAAGCCCCCGCCATTTCTCGGGCGAGGGCCCCCATTGCGGTTTGACCTGCTTGGCCACATTAGCTTGGCCTACTTGCTCGGCCATATTAGCTTGGCCGAACCCTTATTCTTGCACCGGAACCCTATGGACCGGTACCTCATGCACACCTTGGCGAGCCCTACCACGCCTCCTACCTCTACCACCACAGACTTGATCCCTTTCTGACATCCTAATAAAGGACACAAAAGAAATAATTTAGCACATTAACTCATATATGCTCGTAATTTGAATCACACATTCGACTACAACAATTTCATATATTTCTCTACCATATACACAATTCAATTTCAATCCACATAAGCGCTTACTCATGTAAACACATACGGACTATTCTTTTACAATGAAATCCGTCCCACGAAAAACCAAGAATTCTTAGTATAACAAGTATTGATCAAGTACCCTTCTAATGAGACCTCAAGGAATCTAACAGGCGCAAACAACATCCCAAAAGTCCAGTCCCATATCCATTTAGTCACATAAGCATGTTATCACAGAGTCACAAAATGCATAACAATTCCTAAGCATACTAAATGAACCCATTGTGGTTAAACAACCACTTCCCACGAGCGCCAAGTATTCAAACCCGGTAGCTTTGATACCAAGTTGTAACGCCCCAAATTTCTAGCCCAAATGATAATACAAGAATCATGACTCTTTCAAGGAAAGCCGAATATAAATCTCCAAACTTATATTACATGATACAATAGTTCTTCATACAACAATACATTAATCCAACAACAAGTAAATAAACAAATAAATACCCCTGAGGGGGTTACAAGTTTCCAAGGCTTGAGCCTGGTTACACAAAATGGTTATTTAAACCCACACACATACAGCCCTTGGCTTACACACAGAGTCACAGCAAAATGAGAGTCTCGTACTATCAACACACATTTCCTCGCCTTTAGTTAGGCGGCATCACCACATCTTTTGCTGGACAAAAATCCCATAGGGTGAGCATAAAGCCCAGTAGGAAATTCTTAACAAAGTATATACATTTTATACAAGTCTTAAGAGATGAAATGCACATGCCATGATATGCCATTTTGAAAGAAAATCACATCTTCATCTTTGAAAACCATCACGCTCAATGATGTCATGCAATTTCAATTATTCAGAACTTAACAATTCATTTCAAGAGCGGTAAATACGACTCCGGTAATCCCTAGGTCGGTGTCTACAAGTAGACTATACAAGTACTACCAATTTGTCACTTTTACCGGTATTAACCGGAAGGCTTGACACCTATCCACACGGGTTTTCGGTCTTTCACCCCGGACTCTCAGGCCAACTTATTCAATATCATTTACACCACCTATCAAGACTTACCAACGTATTTACCCCAAAACCATTCCATGAAAACTTGTTTCTCAACATTCTTTTCTCAATGCGAGTTTTTAAATCAACTTTCGAAGTTTAATGTAATCAAATGAATTGATATGCCAATAACACAAGATGAATATAAATACTTTTATTCCAATTCATCATCTAAGGAATAGCACAATTCCCTCTTCTCGAGTATCCTCAACAATTAGTCATTTCAAGACTATTTCAACGTTTTGAACAATAATTTCCAAATGAACAACAATTCTTATATTCCCTGAAATTCATTATTTATATAAATATAAATAAGAAATTTTCCAAACATTCATTTATTTTGACATACAAAATAAATGTGACAATATCGTTCATGGATTTTCAGTCTCTTTTAAAAAAATCTCCAAATTCTGGGTTTTTTCACCAAAACTATACAACTCAAATCTTTTGAAAGAAAACTTTCCAAAATCATATTTTCTTCAATCAACGAAGATCAAAACCCATAAGAACATTTTAAAAGAACAAGAGACAAACCCACTTTCAAAATCGCTCAACTTCTTGAATCAACAATCAATTTCCAAAGCTATCGAAAGATGATTTCGACAATCATCTAGATCTTGCAAATATATATATATAACTCTAAGAAAATCCTTGCCTCAAGTTTTGAAGAAGAAATGAGATGAAACCCCCAAAATCAACGGTGTCGAAACTCGATCTTCACCGCACACAACGAAGCCCTCGAGAAGTTAACCAACTTTGATGAAGAACCTAGAGAAGACCGCCTCAAACTCAGCCACGGGCGAGTCGACTTGTTTGAGGTCTTTAATCTCTTGCCTTAATCTCTCCCTAACAGTGGAAGGTATGTACTTATCTTGGAAAGCAACCACAAAGATTTCCTATGATGGCTCCACCCTACTCTTGGCATACTTCCACCATTGATCCGCATCTCCTTTAAGGTAGTAACTCGCTAGAGTCACTCTCAACTCGCTATCATCAATGTGAAGCATCTCAAATGTTTTCACTATTTGTTCGAGCCATTCATTCGCTTTCTTAGGCTCGGGGCCCCTATGGAATTCATCTAGTTTGGCCCGTAAAAACTCTCTAGTAAGAAAACTCGCCCTTGACTCTGCGGTGTTCTCTCGGGCTTGATTCTCCGCCCTTAACAAGTTCATAGACTCCCTCAAAGCCCCCGCCATTTCTTGGGCGAGGGCCCCCATTGCGGTTTGACCTGCTTGTCCCACCTGCTCGGCCATATTAGCTTGACCTGCTGTAGACGTTCCCGAACGCATCCCGGGGAGGGTGCGACTCCCCCCCGTTCTGGTTCGATATTGGGTCACTACAGTTCGAAGGACTCAAATGTCACGGTTCTCAATCTTGAACCAAAGAGTCCAAATCTGGCAAATCGTTTTGAGAAAAACAGATTTTTTTTGAAAGAAGTGCCAAACATGGACTGCTTTGCCAGATACAGAGTCGCCACCTAAATATTTTTTAATGGGAAAATTTAGGAAACCCTGACTCGGTGCCAAAGGCCACGTGTCCGTCATCACCAAAGTTGCCTCGGCTCGGGAACTTAGGTACGATTGGGGAAGGTCACTTCGTGAGCACCCCCGCTCGCCCGGTCAAAGACCGGCCTCTACTAATCATGATATATATTTTTGAAAACATTGTGTGTTCTTATTCCGGTTATTAGCCTAGGTTACTATGTGATGCGCACAGCATACAAGTATAGACTGAGTCGCCTGAATTGGAACAAAACATTTCATGCTTGTTTGTTTGAAAATGGTTTGCTACCCGCAGGTAGGCTTAAAATACAGATTTTGCCACCCTCAGGTGGGCTCAGGAAAAGATGGTTTTGCCACAATCTAGCGGGCTTAAAACAATCATTTGATGAATTGTCCCAATTCAAGTAACACAACCTCCACCCACAGGCATTCAAGGTAGTTATATCACATAAGCAAATAGCCTCATGGCAAGCATGCTATTCATGGCAGTCACTCACACGCATGCAAGGATGCTAAAGCATAAAACTCACCGAGTACTCCAAGCCAAAACAGAAGCTCATTAGAAATCCATGCATGGTTCCTAAGTATACAGAATTGCCTAATGCAACACATGCAAAGATGTAAACTATAGCAGGCTCGGCTATTCTAAACATGGCATATGGAATGCTACAACTAACACGTATTCAATTTGGAATTGAAATACAAATGCAGTTTGTATGATGCACCGAGCCCGGTGCGTGCAAAACAGATGAATGATGCAAACATGCTGTCATACTGTATGCTAATTGAAATATGCCCTAATCTAACCATCATAAGCAGGTAAATAAAAGGGAAGAAAGACGTGGGATTGGAAGACATACGTCACACTCACCCACACTTATTACAATTTTGCCCTCGCGCAGAGGGCCCAAATAAATATACAGTCCCGAATGAAAGAATAATACAGTCCAAATAATGTACAAATTCCTAATTAATTTACAAATTAACTAAGAAAACTGTAAAAAACTGGCATGCAAGCCAGGGGCTGCCTGGATTCTGATGAATGCTGCATGTTTGGGCTACTTTGCGCGAAAATCCACGGCGATGCCCCGATTAGCCTCTGTTTGCACCTGTTCTTGAAATGCGTGCCAAGTCTCGGAAGACTGTTGATTCTTGATTTTGCTGCAACAGAGAGCAGGAAAGGGGCGTAGCAATGTATTTCACAAATGTATGCATGCCTCGATCCTCGTGCCACCAATCACGCATATCGATGCGTGATGGCCGAGGAGCCGAATTGCACAACTCAGTATAGGATGAATGCATATGAATGCTACAACAAAACCTAACTCCATCATGGATAATCCGGAGTGTCGGTGACTTGGGAATTGAGACACGTTCCGTCACTCGGAGTACGAAACGCACCTCGTTTCCCATGCCCGGGCTAACTCCTATCCCGAACACGATGCAATATGCATGATATGCATGAAATGCAACTAATATACGATCCTAACATACACAATGTCATGGAATGGCATACACGCTATACGAGGTAATACACAACCAGGCATACACAATGCTATGGATGAAATGGCATACGCAATGCAAGAATAGGCTTACACCAACATGAGAGAGCCTCAACCACACTCACATAGGAGGCCATCAGATGAAAACAAGGTACCTCGAAGTGCGTGCCCGCGAGAACGGACCCTCAGGCACCGAAATGCCACTCTAATGAGACATGGCAAAGACATAGAATATGGTGTGCAAACATGCAAAAATCAGTGGCAAAATGAAGGGCAAAACAGCCCCGAAACAAGGCGAAATGAAACCCGATGCAAGGGATCTCTCCCGAAATGCAAAACTAGGCATGCGGAATGGCCTACAGCTATACTAAACATGCATAATTGGCACATGACATGAAAAAGAAGAAGCAAGGCAGCCCCAAAACTCACATTTTTACATTACAAAACATGGCCAAACAGTAATCACAAGTAGGGTAAAAATGGCATACGAAAATGGCTCCGCAAGGGAGGCTATGGAGTAAGTGGTAGATGCAAAGCCCAAATGTCAAAAGACCCTTCTAAAACACTGAAGAGGGCCTAAAAATATGAACATTTACAGTAGATGACATGCCTCAAATCAGTA
This sequence comes from Camellia granthamiana, assembly GCA_036172215.1. Lineage (NCBI taxonomy): Eukaryota > Viridiplantae > Streptophyta > Magnoliopsida > Ericales > Theaceae > Camellia > Camellia granthamiana. The sequence goes on from CM069907.1 coordinate 35,441,772, forward strand.
TGAAAACATGCTCAAAATGCAATGCAAGAAATAGGCCAACGAGAGGCTATAACATGAGGTATGCAAAGCATTCACTAAACAGCCAAAGACCCTTAATGAAACATGCCAAGAAGGTCAAAATATGGCCACTTTCAGTTCTGATCATGGCCGAAAACAGAAGCTAGACAATCCAAAAAAAGCATGCAAAAATGGGGGCCAAAGAGGGGTATAATGGTAAGTACAACATGGAGGCCCCCAACAGTGTTGATCCCTTCTACAATGTTGTAGAGGGGCTCAAAATAAGCCAACTCACAGTTTATATCATGCTCAAAAACAGATCACACATAGGCTAGAAATACCATGCAAAATAATGGCATACAAGAGGGTATTGAAGCAAGTACCAAATGGGGGGCTCAAACAGGGTTGAGTCCTTAAAAAAACATGAATAATGGCTCAAAAAAATGACCCTTTCAATTAGGGTCGGAGCCCAAAACAGTAAGCAAATAGGCTAAGAAATTGGTGCAAGAAAAGTGCTACAAAGAGGGGAAATGTGAACTTACCCCTTGAAGACTATTCTTTGCTGCCTTCTGGACCAAATTTGCTGCCTCTAAGCCTCTGAAAAAAACCTCTCCTTGCTGCTGGAATGGAGTGGTGATGGTGGTGCTAGGTGGTAGTGAAGAAAAGGGGTAGAAACTTGGTGATTTTGAGAGAAAATGAGAGAGAAATAGAGAGAGATGTATGCAAGGCCCTTAGGGAAATTTTTGTAACCCCAAAATCAGTCTTGGAGGCTGGTTATAAAGGCAAGAGAAGGGGAGAAAAGGTGGGGGGAAATGACACCAAGTTTCCCTCCAAAAGCTTTCCCCCGGATACAGATATTTTTGGGGGAAAACAGCTATACAGCTGTAAAGTACACATTGAGGGGATCATGGCCGGCCAGGTATTTTTGTTGCAGGTGGCCGGCCGGCCACCCCCTATGGCCGGCCGGCCAAGGGCAAAAATGGAAAGTTGGATTTTCTGGCCGGCCACCTGAGAAAGGTGTCCTCCCAGGTCTCCTCAACAAGACCATGTGGTTGGAAATTGGCAACTGTAAAACAGGAGAGACAACAAGCCACTTTTAGGAGGGGTTCAAAAGGTTCAATTTGAATTACTGGCCGGCCATAGACTTTTAGGGTCCTCTCATGTGTGTACAACACAAATATGTGGTTTGGGCTTGAAGAAAATGGCCCTAGGGTGGTCAACATTGGCTCGGAAGTGAGAAAAACGGGCGTCGGAGGGCGCCAGAGGAATATAACTGGTTGCTGAGATAATTGCTGGCCTCCCACCCTTCAGTGACCTTCCTAGTGATAAAACAGAGGTACCTGCCAAAAATGAACGAAAACCGATGCAAAACGAATGCTCGGGGGCCAAAACACGCAGTTCGGGGTCCCGAAAATAGGCTGTTAAGCACTGAAAGTGGCATTCGACCACGAAGTGGGCCTCTCAGGCCTCAGTGTCCCTCAAAAGGGAGTAAATAGGATGCATGCCAAAAACCGGAGGAATCGGAGATGGTTAGGCGGTCCCGAAACGAGGCACACGGCCTGACGGCTCCGAAAACCGGGAACCGGGCTCCGAAATGGGCAAAATGGCCTACGGCTATCAAATGTAGCCCACGGCCACTGAGAGATGGTCTACTGGACCTCTCCCTCCCCTCAGGAAGAAAAACAGAGAAAATGGGGCCTGGCTCGCAAACCGAGGCAAGGCACAGAAGAGGGTTCGGAAGTCCGAAGGCAGGGCTCACGGCCGCGACTCTGAGACTTCTGAACGAGCACAATATGCAACATCACCGAGCGCTCAATCGGTGACGTCTGAGTCTTAAGGTCGGTCAAAAATGGGGTGCCTACACCTGCTTGCTCGGCCATATTAGCTTGGCCAAACCTTATTCTTGCACCGGAACCCTATGGACCGGTACCTCATGCACACCTCGGCGAGCCCTACCACGCCTCCCGCCTCTACCACCACGGACTTGACCCATTTCTGACATCCTAATAAAGGACACAAGAGAAATAATTTAGCACATTAACTCATATGTGCTCGTAACTTGAATCACACGTTCGACTACAACAATTCCATATATTTCTCTACCATATACACAATTTAATTTCAATCCACATAAGTGCTTAGTCTTGTAAACACATACGGACTATTCTTTTACGATGAAATCCGTCCCACGAAAAACCAAGAATTCTTAGTAGAACAAGTATTGATCAAGTACCCTTCTAATGAGACCTCAAGGAATCTAACAGGCGCAAACAACATCCCAAAAGTCCAGTCCCATATCCATTTAGTCACATAAGCATGTTATCACAGAGTCACAAAATGCATAACAATTCCTAAGCATGCTAAATGAACCCACTGTGGTTAAACAACACTTCCCACGAGGTCCAAGTATTCAAACCCGGTAGCATTGATACCAAGTTGTAACGCCCCAAATTTCTAGCCCAAATGGCAATACAAGAATCATGGCTCTTTCAAGGAAAACCGAATATAAATCTCCAAACTTACATTACCTGATACAATAGCTCTTTATACAACAATGCATTAATCTAACAACAAGCAAATAAACAAATAAATACCCCAAGGGGTTTACAAGTTTCCATGGCTTGAGCTTGGTTATACAAAACGATTATTCAAACCCACACACATACAGCCCTTGGCTTATACACAGAGTCACAGCAAAATGAGAGTCTCGTACTCTCAATACACATTTCCTTGCCTCTAGTTAGGCGGCATCACCACATCTTTTCCTACACAAAAATCCCGTAGGGTGACCATAAAGCCCCGTAGGAAATCCTTAACAAAGTATATACATTTTATACAGGTCTCAAGAGATGAAATACACATGCCATGCTATGCCCTTTTGAAAGAAAATAACATCTTCATCATTGAAAACCATCATGCTCAATGATGTAATGCAATTTCAATTCTTCAAAACTTCACAATTCGTTTCAAGAACGGTAAATACGACTCTGGTAATCCCTAGGTCGGTGTCTGCAAGTAGACTATACATGTACTACCAATTTGTCATTTTTACCGGTATTAACCGGAAGGCTCGACACCTATCCACGCGGGTTTTCGGTCTTTCACCTCGGACTCTCAGGCAAACTTATTAAATATCATCTACGCCACCTATCAAGACTTACCAACGTATTTACCCCAAAACCATTCCATGAAAACTTGTTTCTCAACATTCTTTTCTCAATGCAAATTTTCAAATCAACTTTCAAAATTTAATGTAATCAAATGAATTGATATGCTAATAACACAAGATGAATATAAATACTTTTATTCCAATTCATCATCTAAGGAATAAGACAATTCCCTCTTCTCAAGTATTCTCAACAATTAGTCATTTCAAGACTATTTCAACGTTTTGAATAATAATTTCCAAAATGAACAACAATTCTCATATTCCCTGAAATTCATCATTTATATAAATATAAATAAGAAATTTTCCAAACATTCATTTGTTTTGACACACAAAATAAATATGACAATATCATTCATGGATTTTCAATCTCTTTTAAAAAATCTCCAAATTCTAGGTTTTCTCACCAAAACTATACAACTCAAATCTTTTGAAAGAAAACTTTCCAAATTCATCTTTTCTTCAATCAACGAAGATCAAAACCCATAAGATCATTTTAAAAGAACAAGAGACAAACCCACTTTCAAAATTGCTCAACTTCTTGAATTAACAATCAATTTTGAAAGCTATCGAAAGATGATTTCGAAAATCATCTAGATCTTGCATATATATATATAACTCTAAGAAAATCCTTACCTCAAGTTTTGAAGAAGAAATGAGATGAAACCCCCAAAATCAATGGTGTCGAAACTCGATCTTCACCGCACACAATGAAGCCCTCGAGAAGTTAACCAGCTTTGATGAAGAACCTATGGCAGAACTCTAATGGATCTTGAGAAATCAATGTTTTGATCCAATTTGGCGTAGGGAAATGTAGAGAGAAGGGAAAGGAAATGTTTTTAGAGAGATATACAAAAGTGATATGAAATATTAGATTCATGAGCTGATATAACATGGTCCGCTCGAGTGTGGAAAGTCCCGCACGAGCATCGAATACACCTTCCCAGTACTTTTGCAGACAGGTCAAACTTCTAGAACCAAACATTCTTTGCTCGAGCGTATAAACGGCCGCTCGAGCAGACTAGCAACTTCGAATGCATTTTGCATTTTTTCTTTGGGGGCTCGACCCTGCCAGGGCACTGCCCTCGGACCCGCCGAGGGGCGCTGCCCCCTGGACCCCCGCGAGCTGACCGAGCAGCTCGATCCCCGACCTACCCAGTCAAAGTGGCAAAACATGAAAGAATGGTCGAAACCGAGATCGCTACATATCAGCCACCATGTTGGTTTTTAATAGATGAACCCACTACAAGCAAGCGAAAAAGGCAGTTTTAGTGTTATTACAATTTATAATCTTTTAAGCATCAATTTTGCTTACAAAAAAGTGAATACAAGAAAAATGGAAAAACAACTACAACAGAAAAAAAGAATTTCAATAGTAAGCTGGGTCAAAGCAAACTGAAGCTTCAAATATAATGGTAACATAAACTCAATTGACCAAACATAGATAAAGCAAGAAATAAGATATTTATCAAATAATAGATGAACAACAATCACCACATGTCTAAGAATTTATGTAAAATCCCTTCCATTAGGAGATGTAAAAGAATTTCTTTACATAAGCGCCTCTTTAAGCATACAAGATCTAAAACTTGACCGAAATTAACGAGCATGCCTACAAAAAACCCGAAATTGGCAACCCATTCTACAACCTAAATTAGAACTATATCATCAGCAACTATCACTAACTAATTTCTACACAGCAACTTACATTTATGAAAAAAGTTAGGCTTAGAAATTGGAGACAACCAGAGAGAGAGATAGAGAGACAGCAACCAAGTTAGGGTTGGAGAAAAACCAAGTGAGGAGGTCGCAGGCAGCAAAGCATCCAACGAATTAGGGTTCAAATTGGGAAAAAATGAGTTACGAAAATGAGAGACAAGAATGGGGATACCGAGATAGAGAAGAGGGGAGACGGAGGTCAGAAAAGTGAGAAGAGATGAGAAGGTGCTCGAAAAAGCGAGAAGAGAGGAAAGAGAGAGAGAGAGAGAGAGAGAGAGAGAGAGAGAGAGAGAGAGAGAGAGAGACCTGTTGTAGCGAGCGTCGGCCAGTGACTTACGGGTTAGCCAATGCGACAAAGGTGGATGGACGGTGTAACAGAGATGGATGGGTGAGGGAGCGACAGAGAGATATAGAAATTAAAATAGATGCATCTAAACATAGAGAAATATCTATCTCTTGGTTCAATTTTTTTTTTTTATATATTGATTTTAAGCATTTGGTAATGAAATTTGGTTTTCCTCTCTAAAAATAACACGTTTGGAGACGAAACTATTTTCTGTCTAAAATTTTTTACAATGGTGATGAAAAATTTCGTCTCTAAAATGGCGCCAAATCTTCCACGAAATTGTCCAAGGGCAGGAAATTGTTTTGTGACGATAAATTAAATTTAGAGACGAAAAATTTTTCGTCACCTATTGTTTTATTTTATTTTAAGCATTTAGTGATGAAATTTGGTTTTCGTCTCTAAAAATAGTACAATTGGAGGCAAAATCTTATTTTCATCACTAAAACATGTATATTTGGAGTCTTGCGTTTTCGTCACCATAGACTTTTTTTTGTCGTAGTGATAAAATCTCTCGAAATAGTGAAATTCGTTACTCTGTGGACACAAGCGCATTACCAAGCCACGTTTGGTGTTTGTTTTTGGCATCTGTGCACAACAAATTGGGAAAAGGTTTCCCATTTTATATAGAATTGTCTTTTGAAATGATCTATCAACCAATATTTGGTGCAAGCAAAGTTTCGAAAAGCAGTTGTGATCGCACAGTGTTATGGGGTGTAAAGGTTGTAACGTAACAGTTGCGGTAATCGGAACCATAATTTTTTTTTTAATATTTCGCACAATTTGAAAAAAACTTACCGATATGCAATTTATTTTTTTATTTATTTTAAGAATCACATTTATTAGGGTTCTAAATTGATTTTTTATCAATTTTTGTTTATATTTTTAAATCACTATAAAAGGCATTTTTTATATTTTATTTCAATAGTAAATGACATTAAGAATAATTGATTTTTAATGTCTACAAATTAGTTTTGACAAATACCTGATCTTAATAAAAAATATATTCACAATTATTAAATGAAATGATTATAAAAATAAAAATTATACTATAGACAAAAATTATTTTTAGACATTTTTTTAAACAACACATTACAGCTAAATAAAAAATGGAATAATATCATTGGCCCCCAACTTATATCGAAAAAGAAAGATAGCATAAAAAAGAATGGAAAAATTAGTTTTAGTCTAACAGTGGATAAATAATTTTATTTTTATAGTAACTTAAGACTCTTGTGTATGATATAAATGTATTATATTTGGTATAAATATATTTTAGGACATTCAGGTAATAAATTCAATTTTAAATTTTCTATGTACGTTAAAATAATATATCCACAAAGACATCATTAATGACCCAACTACCCTAAAAAGTTCACGGTCTTATTTGTTTGGAACTAGGAGTGTAAAAATGGCCCACGGCCCGTCGGTGGCCTGAGATGGGGCCGGCCCGTTTAGGCTCGCTTGGACCCCAAGCCCGAGCCTAGCCCGAGCCCCTGGGCTAGGGCCAGGGCCATCGTTTTTGAAGCTCGGCTCGTGGCCGACCCACCGATCCTCTTAGGGCTTGACCCGAAGCCTGGCCCGCCCAAGGCCCAATGTATTTTTTAATGAAAAATAATAAAATTTTGATAGAAAAAATTAAAAAAAAAAACAAAAAATGGTCAGGCTCTCCCAAGCCCGAGGCTAGGCCAGGCCCAAGCCCATTGGGCCAACCCACCGGCCTGAATACCCTTAGGCTTGGGCCTGGGCTTAATTTTTTGGCCCGTGGATTGGTTTGGCCCGGCCCGAATTTTGGCGAGAGCCAGCGAGGCTCAAGTATGCCGGGCCAGATTTACACCCCTAGGCAAAAATTATTAAATGAAATGGTTATAAAAATAAAAATTATACTATAGACAAAAATTAGTTTTAGATATTTTTTTTAGACAACACATTACAGCTAACTAAAAATTGCAATAATACCAACGGCCACCAACTTACACCAAAAAAGAAAGATAACAAAAAAGAGAATGAAAAAAATTAGTTTCAGTCTAACGATGGATAAATAATTTTATTTTTATAGTAACTTAAGACTCTCGTGTATGATATAAATCTATTATATTTGGTATAAATATATTTTAGGACATTCAGGTAATAAATTCAATTTTAAATTTTCTATGCGCGTTAAAATAATATATCCATAAAGACATCATTAATGACCCAACTACCCTCAAAAGTTCAAGGCCTTATTTGTTTAGAACCACTCTCTTTATCTGTTCAAAATTATATTTATCAAAACCCATTCTCTCTCTCTCTCTCTCTCTCTCTCTCTCTCCTCCAAACCTAATGATCCTCTCTTCTCTCTCTACCACCACCGCCATTGTAGCCACCTCTACCATCGATGCCACCCATCGACTGGTTTCATCTCCGCCTTCTCCACCTAGTCACTTGAACCATACTCTCTCGGAGTTTGAAATCGTCGGGCCTCCTCCGTCATCTGCCATTGTTGCCGTCGAAGCCCTGCTCGACTGATCTCCCTCCTTGTTCAAAATCAAGGCCAACAACTTCACTGTCAGCGACATCTTGACCACAACTCTGCCTTTGGCGAATGTAGTGCTTCGATCGACGTCATGGTGCTTTGATTGGCGACGGTGGGAGCTCGAAAACAACATCGTTACCATGGAGACTTTGGTATCATCGGAATCCGACACCATCTTCTACTACAACGACACGATCTAGTGTAAGTTACCAAAGGTAGACTAGATTGAAGCAATGCCGTTTTTGAGGATGACCTTACTTAAGTCGTCAAGGGTGGCAGAGGAGATGTCGTAGTTCGCGGTGTTGAACTGCTAGACGACGCCAGCAGAGGAAGAGGAGTCGTTCACAAGGTGAAAGTTATCATTAGCGAGGAATTTGAGGGGATTAGAGGTGCCGCTGCCTGGGTATGAGGTGCCGACGACCTAAATTGGGTACTATTGAAGGTAATGGCAGAGAAAAAGGTAACACCACCATCAGAGGATGAGGAGATGAAAGAAAGAAAGAATATGGTGTTTGAAGAGGTCTTTGAATAGATGTGAGATATGGGTGGATTTCGATAGATCTGAAAGAGATGAGAGGTCATGATCTCCACAGATAGAGGATTTTGGGATTTTGGTATTTGTATAGATCTACCCACATCTCTAGGATTTGTACAAAGAGAGAATTTTGAGATTTTGGTGTTTTTCAACAGATAGATTTAAACAGATAGAGGATTTTGGGATTTGTACAGACAGATTTTAAATAGATAAAGGAAAAAATTGAATATATAATAAAATTTGGATAGATAGATTCAAATAGATAAGAGAAAAATAATAAAATTTGGATAGATATTTCAACAAACAAGGGGACAAAATTGAATAGATAAATATAAATTTAAAAAATAGTCAAAAAAAATTCAATAGATAGATAAGAGGTAAAATTGGAAATAAAATGTCCTCCAAAATAACAAAAAGGATTTCTCACTAAATTATTTCACAAAGAGTGAATCTCTCAACAATAACAAAAAATATTTACTGGACCTAACGTTAATAAGTTTTTTCTGTAGTGCAATTTATTTTATAACTATCTTACTAATTTGTAATTACTAGTGGTTGGGCACGTGTGTTGCACGTGGCATGTGATTTGCATCAACTATTAATACTGTAATTATGCATGTCTCTTAAATTAGTATGTGATATATATACAAAGTATGAAGACTTGTATAAGTAAATTGATTTGTATCCAAAATACAACTAAGTAAGAAATGAATACATACTCGGCTGAAGAATTTCAATAATAAATGAGGAATTTTATAAATATAAACATTTTATAGCTAGATTGTTGAGATCATAATCTTATCTTAAACAATAAACAATAAGCAGATCCTTTAAATATATACTATTATATAAATATTTTTCTTTCAACTTCCCACTTCAATTTTGCATAATCTGTACCTGTAATACAATTGAATGTATAAAATTAATTGTACAATTACACAATTTTGTTTAATAATTCATCTCATAATATAAATTTATTGAACCCGCTATTACATATTATGTGCATACTATTGGTGTGAGAATGCATTAATATCAATATATAATATATTTTTATATTTCAGGAGTTGTTAAGTCTCATTTTCTGTGCTAGGAATATCTTGCATGATAAAAAATATAACATTAGTCATTAGTATATTTTCATTTATGTAGAAAATGTAGAATAGTTTTTTTTTTTTTTTTTTTTTTTTTTTTTTTTTTTTTTTTTTTTTTAAAGAAGATGGAATGATATTGTAACTTAATATTTTGATCGATATAGGAATTTCATAATTATTTTCATGATACTTATAGATTCATGCTTATAAGTGTTTACAATGTCACTTTCATGAAACTGTCAAGCTACATAATTTATTATGACATCTGTAAGTAATCAACATATAATAAAAATTGATCGAAACTTTTTATTTGATGTACTTTCTTTCTGTATCATTGAGTTGCTACGATAATATTTAGGCATCATTTGTTTTTTTTTTCCCCTTGTAATTTGACTAAAATGTGTGCATGAGATATATTATTTTTCTTGAACTTCATAACAAATAGGACAATTCCTGCTTGCAATAGATTTTTTGTAGTTTTTCTTTCACCATCTTCTTATTTTCTTATTGCTCACCATTACAACTTATTATAATAAAAATATTTTGATGAGTAAAAGTTTGAGATAATATCATATTGTTATAAATTTTTAAATCCATTTTTCTTCAATAATGTGATTTTTTCTGTGAGTAAAAAAAATACAATTATTGTCATGATGGAGGTGTTTTGTAAAGTTTTGGTTTGTTATTAAATATATGTATTGAACATAAGTTGATAGGAAAACAATACATAATTTGACAATTTTTTTCTTAACAAATATAACTATATTATAAAAGCGATACATGTTAGAAAATTAAAGTATTTGATGGTAATATAATATTACAGATTGACAATAAATAAATACAGTAACATATGTAAACTTACATTTATATATATTTTTGTATATTTATATATGTAGACATTGATATATATAAGATATCACAAAGGTAATATGTGAATTTTTTTGTAACAATATAATAGCTAACAAAGAGAAATTAATTATTCATAATTAAATAGTTAGTCATAATATAGAAGTTTAGTGTTATATTTTTGTGTGTATGCACTATTTTTATATTAGATTATTAAATTCAAATAAAAATTAAAAGGAATTTGTGAATAATTTGTGTAAAATTAGATATTAGTGAAGAAAGATTTTAAAAAAAGAAAAATTTATAGTGTTTGGTTTGGTTTAATTTTTCAAACATTTATTTTGAATTTTTTGATTTTCATATATTTTTTTTTTAATATCTTTGACACTGTTTTTTTAATAACTCCTTTATTTTCTTTTTAGATTCATTTAATTTAATATTCTTATTTTTGAATTTTACTTTTAGATTTAGATTCATAAAATCTAAATACCCTTAGAAAATAATTTTTTGTGTATTCTTTTTGAAAAAAATTATTAATATTAAATAATAATAATAACAATAACAACAACAACAACAACAAAAGCAAAATATAATAATAAAAAATAGTACATGTTTGAATTTATAAATTTTTTTAACAATATTTTACTTTTTGATTTTATTTAGATTATTAGATATTAGATTTGCATATAAAAACATAATTTAAATATAAAATATGAAGAAATTTTACTATCTTTAATCACCAAAATTGAGAAAATATGAAAAATTAAAAAGTAAAAAATGGCTTTAACAAAAATAAAAAAATAAAAAATAACGAAAGTAATTCTTATTTAGAATTTTGATATTGTATCTTGATTATTAAAGTACTATGTAAAATATTATAGTTCATAAAATATAATTTGAACAAAAAGAAAGTGTATGAGGATAACCTGCGAAATTTTGAAATACAGCACAAATCTCTGTTTTAAAAACGCATGCGTTTTCCTCTATCTAAATTTGAACGAATGCATAAAACTTTAAAATTCAACCAAAAATTATTCACATTGATTTAATTCATTATGAGTGAAAGGACACATGACAAGACAATGATGAAGATAAGAGAGATGGGTAGTTACTAAGTAGTTATTACTGTATTTTTTCCTCTGTAAATAGCCATTAATGGCTACATTGTAAAGGATCCAAAACTCAAATCAAAGACAATTAATTTCTATTTTTCTTGTCATTTATATTTTCTGTATTTTATTTTACGTACTTCCTTTTCGAAGCATTTATTTTCAGCATTTCCTTTTCAAAACATTTTATGCACTTCCTTTTTAAAGTATAGGAGTAGCGGTAAGTAATTATTACTTTGATTGTTCACTCAATTAACTTTCTCCATCTCCCTCTTTCTTCTTTTAATTTTTCTTTTCTCTACACTTGGCAATTTTGAAGTCCTCTTTGTTGAGGCAAAAGAACCGTCAACGCAATCGCTTGATAATTAACTTGAATTTAATCTGTAAGGATTTTTCAATCCTTGTTGGCACGCTCGCATTTATTATATTTTCCTTCGTAGGAAAAATATGCCAACAATTTTTGGCACGCTTAGTGGGACTTTAAAATGGCTAGACGTAGGAAACAAGGAGAAAATGAACGCCTGGAAGAAGGTGTGGAGGGAGAAGTAGAAGTGCCTGATCTAGAGGATAATGTGATAACACATCCTATGAAAGCACCTATCTCATCAGAACCAATGGTCGAACAGACCAGTAACTTGGAACATGCACCACATGTTCAAAATATTAGACGAGGCCATGGAATTGAACCGTCCACTGTTCCGTCTACCCAGCCAATGAATCGGTGGGGAGGTTTGGTAGATGCCATGGGATAGCAGTTAATGTATACAATGGAAAGACGGGCAACATCCTTCATGGATCGAACGAATTCCCATCAACTAACTATCACAAGGCATATGGAGGAAAATTCAAATGTCCTTCAGCAAAGATTGGCTAGAGATAAACAACCTATGCAAAGTAGTGGAGATAGTAATGGTCAGACTAGTAATCAAAATTATAAAAGACCATCACCTGTACCTCAGTCATGGTATGAGCCTCTTTCGAGACTTGTGGTGAATCAGAATGTCTCATTACCTAACAGCGAAGCCATACAAATTGGTGGATCTGGGCCAACATAAGAAAATGGCATGAGAATGTTTCCAAATCCCATGTTCGAAGCCAAACCTGGCACAAGGGGGTTCACTAATCCTCCGTTCGAATTCACACCAGGCGCGTTGGAAGGGTTTCCTGTGGCTGGGAGAGAAACAACACATGTTCCTTCTATTGCAGCACCTTTCGGAGGTCCTTTCGCAGGACAGGCTCAAAGGGGTCAAGCATATCCTCAACAACAGCCAGAACTATAGGGACAACCAGTCCTAAATGCACCTCCCTATAGACCAAGAGGACATCAAGCACATGGGATTCCACCAAACCCTGTGTTTGTTCCTTCAATAGTAGTCCAACAAGCACAAAATATGGTTCTTAGGGACCAAATTGCTGATATTGTCAGAGAAATGTGTGGACCTATGGCTCGGGGGGTTTAGACTCCTGTATATAGAAAGCCATACCCAGAATGGGTAGATAGGGTGCATGAATATCCAAGGGGGTTTAGAATACCAGATTTTGCTCTCTTTTATGGAAATGGAAATCAGTCAACAGTAGAACACATTGCCAGGTTTGCAAGCCAATGTGGTTAATTTACCAATAATGATTATATGAAGTTGAGACTCTTTCCAAATTATTTAATTGGGGCAGCCTTTGTGTGGTATATTAACCTTACGTCTAGCTCTATCTAAACTTGGCAGCAAATGGAGGAGGCATTTCATGCCAAATTCTTCCAAACAGAGACAGAAGTTTCCATGGAAGATTTGGCAAGGTTGAGTCAAAGGCCTGATTAGAAGGTTGTTCAATTTATTGTCAGATTCAAAAGAGCACGAAACAAGTGTAGGGTCATCATACCAGAGCCTGAATTTGTGAGATTGGCTCAAAATGGTTTAGAGTTTAGGCTTTGAAAAAAGTTTGACTCGGCTGAGTTTCGAGACTTAGTGGAGTTAACCTATAAGGTGTCTAGATATGAATCATTACTTGAGGAAGAACAAGATCGAAGTAATGCATTATACTGTAGACACCCCATTTTTGACCGTCCTCAAGACTTGGATGTAATTGCAGGTATATCCAGTGATGAGTTTGATTACTCGTCGAGCACTTGAAATCCACGGCAGAACGCCATAGGTTTGAGCTTTCCCAAACCCTGCATCAATTCTATCTCATTTTTGGACCATGTTTAGGTCCTTTCCACTTGTTGTTTTTCATGGCCTATCGGCCATGGATTTTGTCCTACCGGCCATTGATGAGCCCCTACCAGCCACCAGTGTATCAATAGATATTTTCTGATATTTTGTGCCAGCTGTTTACATAGATTGAGCCATCTTCTTGCACGTGTATGGCTGGATCTCTTTGAGGGGCTTTTGTATCTTCTATATATAGAGGGCCCCTCTTGCATATAAGGGGGTTGGAAATTTTGAAGACAAAATTTTTTTTCTCTCTCTCTAGAATCCTCTCTGTCTCTCTCACTCTAGAATCCTCTCTCTAATAGTTTAGGTTTTGCTATGTGTTGACCTTCTATTCTAGCTATTTTTAGCTTACCTCAAGCATGTTTAAGGACTCCTCTCAGACTGTTTTAGGACTATTTTGGAGTGTTTGTACCTTTAGAGCTTTGTATTGCATGCTTATAGTGTTGTGATCTTCACTAGTTTGGTGTTTTTGGCTTTTAAACATGATTTGCATGAGTTGCTTGCATGTTGTAATGTCATTTTGCATGTAATTTCAACATTGAAATATCTGCAACCTCCCTCATTTCTTGACTTTTTCATTTGCTTTGAGGGTTGGTTAGCCTTAGGGTTGTGTTTAAGCTTGAGATTGAGATTTGTGCTTAATGGTTTTAATCCTCCTTTGAGGGTTTCTATGATCTCTCTCATGCCTTAAATCATCCCTTGGTTGACCCCTCTCTCATTAGAGGACACTCACCTTGGACAAATTGATTAAAGAATGGTTTGGTAACCTAAAATGTGTAAATAAAACATGACAAGTAAAACTTGAGCAAGTTAAGCATGTTGTGTTTGCATTGTATGTGTTCAATTGGACGTTATATTGAGCACAAGGAAGATTGGAGCATTTCATACTCAAAGTGATGAAAAGAGCCAATCTCCTCTGTCTCAATTGCCTTTGATCATTCATGAGAAGGTAGTGGTCTGGAGTCTTGTTTTGTGCATTTATTGAAATTGTACAAACTTGGATCTTTGACCAGCATGCATTGAAAATGCTTGGTTGGTGGTTTTGGATTCAAGAGTGCCACTCCTTTGATGTTTTGAGATGATAAGGAAGGGTACAGTGCAAACATGCCCTTGGAAAACCCTCCATTTTCCTATGTTTGTGCTCTATTGCAGTGTGGTGATTCAGAGCACCAGTGGCCAACAGTGGCTCATTGATGGCCGGCAATGCCTCATTTTTGGCCGGCAGGGCACACTTTTGGCTGGCAGATGGCCAGCAGCAAGCATTCATGGCTGACAGGCCACTGGTACAATCCTCAGCATTGATTTGGTAAGGTGAAGCAGAAAGGTTCTGGAGCATGGTCAACCCTGCAAACAGAGCCTCTCAAGAGCAAAACCGGAGGACTTTTCAGGGCGAGAATCAAGTGCATGCGTATTCCACTTCTCGAGGCAGAGCTGAGGCAATGAAGTTTAAATGTCTTGCATGTTTAGTTAATGTGCATGTTGTTTTAATTGAGTAGTTGCTAATTAGTTAAAGTGTTGTAATAATTAGTAATTAGTTTGCTAGTTATTCATTTGATTTGTAATAATTAGTCTAATTAGTTTAATTAGATTAGTTTGATTAGCTTAGCTTAGACTAGCTTAGCTTTTATTCATTCGGACCCTCCTTCGTGAGGGCGTGAGGGCGTAATGTTGTAATAAGTGTATGTGAGTGTGTGCATATCTTCCAACCCCACGTCTTTCTCCATTTTATTTAACCGATTTCGATGGTTAGATTATGGACATTTTCAATTAGCATACCTTATGCTTGCATGTTTGCATCCATGCATTTGCCTTGCATGCATCAAGGCTCGGCGTATCATTCAAACTGCATTGTCAATTTCAATACTTATTTGAATACGTGTTTCAAAGCATGATATCAAAGTGTTGCAAATACCATGATTAGGTAGCCGAGCGTATCTTATTGCATTATTGCATGTGTTGCATTATTCATTTAACATAGTTAGAATCATGCATTGTTTCTAACTAGCTTTTGTTTTGGCTTGGAGTACTTGGTAAGCTTTTATGCTTTAGCATATTGCATGAGTGTGATTGTCATGTTTCCATGTTTTGCATGCTTGCCACGAGGCTATGTGCTTACTTGCTAAACTGTATGAATGCCTGTGGATAAAAGCTTTGTTGTTTGAATTGGAACAATTCAACGAGTGTGAGTTTTAAGCCCACTTTGTGAAGTGGCAAATCATGTTTTAAGCCCATCATGTTTGATGGAAAATCCGCGTTTTAGCCCACTTGAGGGTGGCAAATTCAAACCATTTTTGAAAGCAAACATGAGTTGAATTCGTTCCAAGTCTTGCGACTTAGTCTATACTTGCTTGTGTGCGTCACATAGTAAAGTTAGCTAATAATCAGAATAAGAACACATGAGGTTTATAAAACAATATATCATGATTAGTAGAGGCCGATCTTTTGATCGGGCGAGCGGGGGTGCTCATTTCAGGACCTTCCACTCTCGTACCCAAGTTCCCGAGCTGAGGCAACTTTGGTGATGACGGACACGTGGCCTTTGGCACGAGTCAGGGTTTCCTAAATTTTCCCAAAAATAAAATATTTAGGTGGCACTCTATAATCTGGCAAAGCAGTCCAGTTTTGGCATTATTTGATTTAAAATCAATTTTCCAAAATGATTTGCCGGATTGGACTCTTTGGTGTTTATTAGTTTCACATTGCACTTTGTGCAATTAGATTCAGAATCGGTGACAGGAGTCCGAATTGTAGGACCAATTCGAGCTCTCCGAAAGGGGGCGCGGAAAAGTCGAGCTACAATTTCTGGCGACTCCGCTGGGGATTTATAGAACTTGACTCGAACTCATGATATGTTGTTTTATTTACACTTATGTGTTTCTTTGCATTGCATTTGCATTAGTGCGCTTAAGTTACAGTGTTTGCCATCTGCTGTTGTTGAACGGTTTGCCGGAGGCTTGCTTGGAAAAGCATGCCATAAGGCTGACCGGTTGCGGGCTTTGCCCACGATGGGAACACAAGCCTTGGATATAGACTACCGCTATACCATTTGATCCTCCTTTCACTTCTTGGTGTTAGGAGTGAGAGGTATATTAGGTTGTCGTGCTAAGGTACCCTTTTTAACCAATCGACCTAATTGCATATCGGAAGCCTTAGAGACTGTTCCAAAACTAGGATAGGTTGCTCACCCCAATGCAGGTTTGTTTGAAACCACTTGCTTGCGTAGCGAACTCCTAGTTCCTGACGAAATTAGGACAGGCCCACCCCATCATAGGGGTGTTTTGGCTCTCACTTGCTTGATACGTGCTTTTAGAGTGTAACTCTGCAAGAACGTATGTATTAGATGCGAGTCTGGGTATCAGTTTGAAGGTATCAGTTTGAAGGTAGATATTTGGGGCAGAAATCAATGTTTGAGTACAGATTGTCCAGCTTATGATTTCAACTGTGTGTTGTCTCTATCTAAGCCGAGGTGCTATGCGTTTTCTGATTTTTGCTTCTTTTACTTTATTTTTCTCTTTGCAAGGTAGTATTTCACAATTGCTTCCGACGAGGCAGTTACCCCCTGAGCACTCTGGACCAGAGTAAGGAGGATTTACCAATCTGAGGATCTTATTGGAGGACAACCAGTGTTTGTTTCGCTACCCCCGGTTACCAGATGGAGGAGAGTTAGGCATAGCTCACCGGTTTAGCAGTCGCTAATTCAACGGTCACTATCTACGTCACCTGTGCTCAGTTGGGCCTATTTTTCTGCTTCCACCTCAGAAAGAGAGTATACACCGTTCTTGATAGATCAGCACCCCGTAGACAATATGGAGGATATGATGCGCCAACTTCAACAAACCATTGAGGCCATGCAGCTGGACACTACTCGCCAAGTGAAAGTTACCACTCGCCAAACGGAGATTGCAGCCCAGCAGGCTGAACTAATTGGTAGACTTCAACAGCAACAACAACCATAACAAGCAGCAGCTTCTACTTCACATCCACCCAAGTCAGGGTTCCAATACCTGGAGATACAACTAATGTCCAGGTGAATGCGGACATTCCGACAGAGCCAGTCCCACCCCAGACTTCCAAAGCACCGACCTACCCAAGAGAGGCACCCTTTGAGTTTGAGGTCGACCCTATGGTGCTAAGAGTGAGCAAGCTTGAGAAGCTGTTCAAACGAGCTCAGGGTGTCAATTCGATCCCAGATATAGAGGATAGCTATACCGATGCAGTGGTGACCTTGCTAGATAGGTTTAAAATGCCATATATAGACCGCTTTGATGGTTCGGTGATCCCATGGTGCACTTACGGCTATTTTCAAATATTTTACGGCCAATGGGCTTGACAAGACTGTAGAAGTTATCCCTTTTCAGTCGAACCTTGTCGGGAATCGCTGTTATTTGGTATGCTAAGTTGGAAGATTCTGTGAAGAGGAGCTGGGAAGAGATGGCTGAGGCCTTTGTCGCCCAATATTCCTATAACACTCAAATCGAGGTCACAACTCTTGATCTCAAGGCAACTCATCAAGAGCCGAAGGAGGGCTTCTTCGATTTCGTCACTCGGTGGAGGGCCAAGGCCTCCATGATGACCACCCGGCCAGCTAAAAAGGACCAGATAAGAATGGTGGTTCATAATTTGCAACCGAGGCTGCTTCAGAAGATGATTGTCTTACCCCTACCTATATTTGCCGACCTTTATGAGATAGGAGTGCAGATATAGGATGAGATGAAACAGGGTCTGATAGACCTTGAAAAAGAGCAGCCCAAGAGGGCTTTTACATGCAGTTCAAGTGCGGCTATGAGTAGTAACGCAGCTACAAGGACCTCTGATGTTGGTATGGTCACCACTACACCGAAAATAGCCACCCCTTTCGCCGGTACATCTGAAACCACCTCACAACCTACAAAACACCAACCCCGAGGCTAGAGGGTTTTCACCCCCACTCTACATGTCTCTATCCAAAGCCTTAGGGGTCCTGATCCAAAAGGGGCATTTGAAGCCCCTAGAGTCGCGCCCATATCCTAATCCATCCCTTCTACAAACAACCCGGCCAAGTACTGCGCCTTCCACCACAGCATGGTCACGATACTGACCTATGCTTTAGACTCCGTTATGAGATTCAGGATCTCATTGACAACAAAATGATAGCGCCTCCCTAAAAGCCTAACGTCATTACAAATCCTCTCCTACCACACAACCAAGCCCCTCTACCCAGGCAAATAAACCTTATCCAAACACTGGTTATCCCATACGACCCCAGTATATACATCACCTCCTTCCACCTCCCTAAGCCGGCACTGTTCCTCCCAGAAAGCATAGATCTGTGCATGATGAGCGCGTCCATATCCCAACCCGAACCCGTGGTGGCGGTTATGGTAGAAAAAGGTATACCTCAGGGCTCATGAGCTTAACTGAAGAGAAGTACAACCCTTGCCATGACATTGTGCCAACTAGCCAGGCCAAACTACGGGTGGAATTGTCGACGGGAATGGAGGTTAATGTAGTCTGAGAGGATGGGCCAAGCCAGGGACTGGATGACTTAGCTGAGCTCGAGGAGGACATCAGTAACCTACAGTTCTTCGATTAACAGGATTTGGGAAATGTACAGATTGGCTGGTTTGATATGAATGGATCAATGGATAATACGGGATGGCTTAGTGATGAACTGGATGTTGATGAGGGGTCTCAACGAAAGCCAGGACAGCTGGAAACGGGAATTTCTACAACGGCCAAAACAGTCGATGACAAGGGAAGTTGCCGGAGAGCACCAGTACTAAGAATTTTTCTCAAGAATTAGGTAGTACTTGTACAGTCGATACAGAATAGGAGGCCACGCTGAAGCAGTTCGAGCATGAAAGAACTGAGAATGATCAGAAGGTTAGAAAAGCCAAGGGCCCTGCGGGGACTGACTGTGTTGTGGAGACAGGAATAATTATAGTGGAACCGGACATGTGCTTGTCAGTTGCCAGAGGAATGTGGTGGGAAGATGAAGATTTACATCTTGCCCACACGGATAAGAATTGGGGACAGAATCTGCCAGATGATACATGGTATTCCGAGGAAGTTGATCACATGACCAGGAGCAGAAGATACTTTAAGCCCCCACACCTAGACCAACCAAAAGCATCGAGAAAGGATAAGGAGGTAGAGAAGCAGAAAGAGAAATTGCTAGAAGAAGAAGCTGTATTGAAGCAGTTGAAGAAGATTCAGGTAGATATATCCATTTGGGGATTGCTTATGGCTTCACGGGTGCATAGACAAGCCGTCCTATCAGCAATGGATAAGGCTAAGCTCTCTATCGACACAACCCCCGAGCAGTTAGTGGGACTGGTCTTTCCGGGAGGGGCTTCGCCGACCTTGACCTTTTACAGATAAGGAATTGCCGCTTGAGGGCTCTGAGCACAACAAGCTATTATACATCTCTGTTGAATGTAAAGAGAAGTGGATACCAGTCGTCTTGCTTGATACCAGGTCTGCAATTAATGTTTGTCCGTTGCACACGGCCTATGCTATCAGTTTGAAACCGACATACTTTGTACCAACAGCCCAGGTGATTTGGGCTTATGACAATACAAGTCGGGAAGTAATGGGGACAGTTCGGATCAGAACCCAGGTTGGCCCGACACAACAAGACATTGAGTTCCATGTCTTGGATGTTCAGGCCACTTTTAATTTACTCCTTGGACGGCTGTGGCTGCACCAAGTGAGAGCTGTCTCTTCTACTCTGCATCAGATGTTGAAGTACCCCCATGGGAAAGGGGTAGCCATTGTTTTTGGGAATTCTTCCATACATCTACCGCCAGAGGTTACTACACTGGTCCTAGAAATTGTACATGGCGAGGAAGATGTCTTTTTTGTCTGGATTCACCTTGGTCGAGGCTCGGGTAGTGCAAGATATTCTGGCTATTGATGAGGGGTTGTACGTAAGTGCTCAATCCGTCTACCTCATGAATAAGCTACAACATGTACCCGGAATGGGATTGGGGAGGAGTGGCCGGAAGGGCGTTGTTGCATTGGCCAAAGGGCCACATAACCCTCATACCTTTGGTCTAGGTTACACGCCTACCAAAGAGGATTGGGTAAGAAAGGGAAAGGAAATAGCAGGAAGAGCCAAGGCTAAGCAAAGTGGAAGGCCCTACGAGCTGGTGCATAGACCTCTTCAAGGAACCCTGAATGGCCGCTTTGTCCGGGAGGGGGAAGATTTCCCATTTTGTGGCTTTCCTGAGCCATGGCTGAACTTTGAGAAGCTGCGCCTGCCCGACTTCGAGATCTTCTTTGTCCTACAGTTGTAGAAGAGCAGACTGACCTACTAGCTGACGCTAAACAGTGTATAGAGGATGAGTCCGATGGCATAGAACTTGAGATAAGAGCAACGTTGTCTTGTCTCCTCTTTGATCCTCAGATCAAACCAGAGAGCTTGGGGGATGACTTCACTGTTTCCACGATTGGAGATCAATCGGCTGTGGACCCTTCTGTCGGCATTCTGGACGCATCTATCGCACCCTCCCTCGTTTGGCAGTTCGAGGAGGGCTTTTTGTCCAGCAGTTTTGAATCAGGTAGTGAACCAGAATTTGATTCCATAGAGTTTGTGGAGTCGGAATCAGATTTTAGTTCTTCTAAGTCAGAGTCCGGTATTCCTGGGGTTGATAACCCAGATGCTGTTATTTTGCCTAGGTCGTCTTTTTCGTTTTCTTTGAGTCGGTTGTAACCGAGGAATTGGACGAACTGGAAGTTTTAAATGAGAATGGTACCACTGCTGTTTTCTGAGTAATTTTCTGTGCCACTTGTGTATTGCATTGATCATGACTTTCAAAATTTTGATAAAAACGACGAGGAATGAATTCCTCTGGTTTTGAAACATTTGATTGATCGAGAGGAGGAGAGGTTTGTAAAACCCCTGGTTGATGAAATCACTTCAATTAATGTGGGTATTGAGAAGGATCCGCGTCTGGTCCAGATCGGGTCCATGTTGTCTTCGAAGGAACGCGAGTGCTTAGTCGCTTTATTAAAAGATTTCAAAGATGTTTTCGGGTGGTCCTATGAAGACATGACTGGAATCGATCCTGAGATTGTACAGCACCGGAACCCTCTTGACCCTGAGGCCTAACTCGTGAAGCAGAACCTTCGGAGAATACACCCAGATTGGGCTTTGAAAATCAAGGAAGAGGTCACCAAGAAGATAGATGCTGGGTTCCTGCTAGTATCTAAATATCCTACTTGGTTGGCGAACATTGTTTCGGTGCTGAAGAAAGATAGCAGAATTTGGGTGTGTGTGGATTTCAGAGATTTGAACAAACCTAGTCCGAAGGATGACTTTCCTCTACCGCACATCGACGAATTAGTGGACTTGACCACAGGCCATGCATTGCTATCCTTTATGGATGGGTTTTCCGGTACAACCAGATCTTGATGGCGCCCAAGGATAAGGAGAAGACTGCCTTCACCACACCGTGGGGAGCCCACTGTTACAGGGTGATGCCACTCGGTCTGAAAAATACTAGGTCTACTTATCAATGGGCTGCAACCACGATCTTGCATGATATGATCCACAAAGAGGTTGAGGTGTATGTGGACTACATGATTGTCAAGTCCAAGGAAAGAGAGGGCCACTGCACCGCCTTGAAGAAATTTTTCCAAGGGATCAGAGAATATCGATTGCGGCTGAATCCTCATAAATGTACTTTTGGCGTCACAGCAGGAAAAATGCTGGCGTTCTTGATCGCCCAGAGGGGCATTGAGGCTGATCCTTCCAAAATCAAGGCCATCTTAGAAATGCCAACACCAAGGACTGAAAAAGGAGGTGCGAAGCTTTCTAGGTAAAGTGCAATTCATAAGACGGTTTTTTGCAAAATTAACCTTGACTTGTGAACTACTATTTGGTCTCCTGAAGAAAGGAAAGAAATTCCAATGGGGATGACGGATGCCAGGTTGCTTTTGAGCAGATTAAGCAATATTTACAGAACCTACCCGTGTTGTCACCGCCAGAGCTGGGGAAATCGTTGATTTTGTACTTGTCAGTAACCGACACGATAATGGGTTGCATGCTTGCGCAGGAATCTGAGGATAGAGTGGAGAATGCCATCTATTATCTGAGCAAGAAGATGCTGGAATATGAGACCCGTTACACTCCACTTGAGAAGGCTTGCTTGGCCTTGGTATAGGCTACCAGGAAGTTGAGGCACTACCTGTTAGCTCACTCCGTAATTTTGGTTTCGAGATTAGATCCCATCAAATATCTCTTCGAGAAACCAGCACTTATGGGTAGGCTAGCACTTACGGGAAATTGTACAAACAAGTCATCTGGGAATGCATAAACTGTGTGTTAATGCAGAAGAGTCGAAGCGCCTAATGAAGGCTATCCACGGAGGATAGTGCGGTTCGCACATGAGTGGAGTAATGCTGGCTCGAAAGATTCTCAAGCAGGGTTATTACTGGTCAACCATGGAAGAGGATTGCATTGGTTTTGTTCGGCGATGCCACAAATGCAAAATTCATGCAAATCGCGTGAACATCCCGCCGTCAAAGCTATACAACATGACTTCACCATGGCCATTTTTAGTCTGGGGAATTGATCTTATTGAGGCAATGATGCCGAAAGGTTCAAATGGGCATGAGTATATCCTGGTGGCAATAGACTATTTTACAAAGTGGGTCGAGGCCCAATCCTACGCAGTGCTGAAAGCACCACACGTAGCCAAGTTCATCAGGAATAATATCATCTATCGTTATGGGGTCCCGAATGAGATCATCTCAGACAATGGTTCCCACTTTAAGAAAGAAGTGATCGACTTGTTGGAGAAATACAACGTGGATTTTCATAAGTCATCCACATATCAGCCGCAAACCAACGGAGTTGTTGAGGCCACCAACAAGAACATCAAGCACATTCTACAAAAGATGGTGAAGACCTATAGGGACTGGCTAGACAAGTTGTCGTTTGCTCTTTGGGGTTATAGAACATCAATTCAAACATCTACTGGGGCAACTCCGCATTCTTTGGTTTATGGGATGGAAGTTGTTCTGCCTATTGAAGTTAAAGTTCCATCGTTGCGGGTCATGGCTGAGTGCCAGATAGCTGAAGCGGATTGGCAGCAGATTGGCAACAGAGCAGGTTTGAGGAACTAATGTTGTTCGACAAGAGAAAGATGAAAGCACTGTACCACGTCCAAGGTTATCAACGTAGGATTGCCAAGGCTTTCAACAAGAAAGTTAAGTCTCGGAATCTTAAAGAAGGGGATTTGGTGCTCAAAGACAACGGAGCTCTCATCCATGACCCTAGGGGCAAGTTCAGACCCAATTGGACTGGTCCTTACATCATCAAATCAATTTGGCCTGGTGGAGCTGTCATTCTTATAGGCCTAGATGGCCTTGAATTCTCCCAACCAATCAACATGGACAAGTTGAAGAAATATTATCCCTGAGAGGCTCGCTAGGCTAAAAGCCCGGAAGGGCGACCTAGGTAAAGTTAGAGCACAAAAAATTGGAAATAAGAAAAACTGAGCTCGTAAGGTTGAAAACCTAGAAAAGGCGGCCTTGGCAAAAGTTAGAGTGCAAAAGGAGAGTGTTAATACTCGAGTGAACCCGAACCGAACTACGTAAGGCTTGATTTCCATCTTTGGGATACGTAGGCAACTTCATTTTGAAGTCCAGCTATAAACGCTTCCAAATCAACTGTGTCCATGAGACTATTCTGGTCATCTTTGTCTTTTCTGCATCCAAGAGTTCGGTTGTGATCTTTGCTATGAGAGCTGATTACGGTGCAGTGCAGTGCTATTCAGACAATGGGCAACTTTCCAGTTATTAGATTCGGGGTTGTACATCTCAAGGATAGATTCTGGGTGTGTCCAGTTATGATCCTCGTCGAAAATGGTTTTGAAAAGTTTTGATAAAAGTTGATGTTGTTCAAATTAATCTTTTTACAACTTAGACCATTTTTGGACCAAAAGGAAAATTTTTAGTACCCACAACCTTCAATTTCAGTGATTTCAATACAGAGTTCTCTACCTCTTGATGCAAATCAAATTTGCTTTTTTATTACATTCAAAGGGAAAACTTGAAAATACAGATCAAAGCAATAAACTTGAGGTATCGATGAGTCAGGTGTTCCTGCACCCCCTCCCAGAACTTGTGGAAGCTTCAGATGCTAAAGTAGTCGCAGTTTGCACTTCATCCTCAATCCAAGCTATGCATTCGCCAGAAAGGGCGCAGCTGAAATTGGGAGCGGGAGCCAGAAGTTCTCTTGTCCTCTAAGCAGTGGGATATCGAGCTAGCTTTGAGCGTCAGATTGGAAATGGAGGCGGGTACTCTATCCCCTCTTCTGGGTAGGTCTGGTCGTACTCGAACTGACTCCTAAATCGGAATGGAAAATAGAATACACAGTGTGTCAAGCCAATCAGTTGAATGCCAGGTTGTCGAGACATGCTGTAGCTCATCTCGGGAAGATCAAACCAGGGGCAACGCCAAGCAATGTCAGTAGCCGACCTGTTGCACATCCAATGGCACCACCACCCTTCGTTTGGGAAATCAACTAGCCATTGGCGAAAGAAATAGCCTCGTGCTGAGTACGCTGGGCAAGAGCTCACTACTTTCAACCTGTCCATGAGCCATACCTGGGGAGGGATGAAAAATAAGAGAGATTAAAGAATAGAGAGGTGTATGCGGAGAGAAAAGTGAGAAAAAGGTTTTGAGCGAAAAATAGAGCCTGAGGGCCGAGTGATATGAGAAACACATGTGAAAAGTGTAGGAAACATTACTTGTAAGAGTAGTGGACTTCCTGCGAACTTGGTTGTCTCCCGTCGGTGGAAGGCGTCTATGCCCATTAAAGTCTCGGCCAATGCTAAGCTAATGCAGCTCTTACCTTCTTTCAAGCCTTGGGTAACTTCGATCAAGCGAATGCTAGACCCTTCGAAGCTAGGGGCAAGCAGGAAATGAGCCAACATACACAAGCAGAGGGCATGTTGTCGAAAACTTCGGCAAAGACGGTCACCGCGGTCACCGACATCAGAAAACCGATGAATGAGACTGGGAATATCCAACTCCCCGTTGCGAACCAAAGATCGCGCATCATCTAGAGTGAACCCACATATCCTTCATAAAGCTTGGATGTGACCAAAACGCGACTGGGGCAAGATTTCCTCCTCACGCCGGGATTCCATCAAAACTTGGAACTCTTCAATTATCAGACATATCTCTTGTCCTCCAAAGCTGAACACATGTGTAACCGGGTTCCAACATCTAGCCGCAGCGTGGAGGAACGGAAAACATAGCGGAGTACGACTCAACGGGAATAGTGCATTTATCCTGAAACCTCAGAAATTCAACTTCTTCGAGCCATCTAAAGCCGTAATCCAATTCAAGAGTTTTTCGGCAAAGAATGGCTCCATTTGTTGCAAAAACAGAGCTGGAATGAAGAAACCACGAAGCTGGAGCTTTTGTAGAAGATAAGGCAGTAAGTGGAGGCCAGGTGTCAATGTTTCGGAGGTTCGGCTCATCGATGGCCGACAGGGCTCATTGATGGCCGGCAGAGGGTCATTAATATCCGGCAGAGAGAAATGATGGTTGGCAGGCCGTCCTTCATGGTCGGCAGTCTCCCTTTTCTACCCACTGTCCTCCTTTATGAAGAGCTAGTTGCATACAGCAGTTGTATTCTGTTATTCGCATCTTTTGAGGTCTTGCGTTCCGTCCTTTTGGGCTTAAGCATGTTTATTTAAGTTGTAATTGTCTGGTTTTGCTTATTGAGTTGTATTTATGTTGTTTATCAAGTCCTTGTTTTGCTTATCGAGTTGTATTTGCATTGATTGTCGAGTTGTTGTTTTGTTTATCGAGTTGTTTTACTCCGTTTGTCTTTTCAGTTGTTGGTCGGTTCATTACCTGATCAAAACAATGCTAATCGAATGTGCAGTTTTCAATCAAGGCCAATCTCATTTCTTTTTTATGCTATGCGATGGTACGCGATAATGCTCAGAATACAGAATCTAACACTTTTTAATCAAAAGCTATTTTCATTTCGATCATGGTCACCTTTTTGCAAAAGAGTACAAGTTTTTAAAGAAATAAAACTCGCCTGAACTGTACAAAGTGCCAATACTAATAGCAAAAAGAAACTAAGTCAAAATATACGTAGATCAACGCCGGTTATCTCAAGCTCGAAAGGCCCTCTTCGTTCTCTTCCTCGGTGGAGCGGACTCTGAAGCACTGTCTCCATCAGCACCACTATCTAAATCTGAATCTGAATCTGAATCGGAGCCCTCCTCAGCCTCTGCAGCCTCATCACTAAAAGAATCTGAGTTGGCATTGTCATCTCCGCCCTCAAATGACTCTGACTATAGACTCGCTGCCTCCTCATCCTCGCTCGTCTCATCATTATCATCGCCTAAGATGGGCTCTCAAGGGCCACTCCCATCGCCACCCGCCCCTAGCCCTGCCTTGGCTGTGTGTCGGAGCCTGTCAGCCTCTCCTCCCTGCTATGGGAGGAGGGTACTGAAGGTCCTGCTGCGGCCGCCACTGGGGCGTCCGGTGGGGCTGGGATCTGAAAAGGGCAATTTATCAAAATACATTAGTTGTGGTGTATATCAGATGCAAAGATGAGTGTAGTGTATGTATGCAGTGTATGGGAGCAGTGTATCAGTGCAGTGTTTTAATGTAATGTATCACATTGGTGTAGTGTGGAATAGATTACAGTTGAAATGCTAATGTATCTGTAGAAAATTTCATGACCTGAAGTGCAAACTGAAGGCAATTACCGGAATCCTGTAGAGGCTAAGTAGGTTCATGCTCCTCTACACCATCTCCATCAAGGAAGCCACTCGCTCGAGGGCCTGTCTAGTGTACTCTATGGGTGCCTGCAAGTGTATTGAAGGGATCAGAGTTCTGTAAAGCATAATTGAAATGAAGTAAATATGAAAAATGTAAAGTATGGTACATACTGGAGTTGGGCCTCGAACCCTGACAAGCTCATGTCTGGCTGGTGCAGGTTCAATGGGGATCTCGCAAGCCTCCCTAGAATATCCCCGGTAAGTGAGCGTGGTAGGCAGCTCTGGCCACCCAGTCCTCTGTCTCGCCCCAGAATCTCTTCTGCTACGGGTCCTGGTCGCCCTGTTCCCTCTATCTCTCTCTCGCAGCCGGAGTCCTCGCTCCCTCGCCTCCACGAACACTAGTCAGAGGCGGTATCAGGTGTGTCTGCATGAAGGCCACATAATCGCCCTCTACACAGAAGTAATCCACCTCCAGCCCTACTATGAATTGGATCACCTCTTCGACAGACAGTCTGTGCGTCGCCCTTATGGACATTGCAGGTGCCATCGGTATGAATGGGGCAGGCAAGCCCAAAGTCTAGCGCACGAAGCGCTCGCCCAAGAACCAAGCGGGGCAAATCGGGCTCTCGAGAATAATGCGATGACGGGTGATGACCCAAGCTGTATCATATTGGGCTCGAAGCCCTGACGGTATCACGGCCCAGGGCTGCCATGTGATCTGAAATGGAAATGAACAGATGATTAGTCGTTATCGTTTGTTAATATGTAGATTCAAATGATTGAAAAGTAAGATGGCTTTGTTAGTGGGTTACCTCATGCGCCGCAACCACATCGAAATACTGGCGGAAAAACATGAAGTTTTCCCGGGTCCTACGGCGGAGCAAGCTGTCGTATACTCGAGAAAACGGGACTGTCGCTGGGACCTCCTCTATAGGCTCTGGAGCAAGAGCCGGGAAGTATGTGTACACCCATGGCTGCAGGGGAAGTGCGATGATATGTGATCAATACAGCGCATGATCAGATGTAGAAAATATAAAGCAGAAAGCATACAGTGTATGAACAGGTACAAAAAATGCAGAACAAAAAGTACATTTGTTGAACAAGTGTAAAGCAGGAAATGTTGAGCATAAAATGTAAATTGAGAAAGAGGGAACTAAGTTATGTACCTCCCAAGCCCACCAGTAGCCGCCGATCAGGCTCCCACTCATGTGAGAAGTCGAGCTCATATATCCATACAAAGTGGTGAGGCCGGCTCTGCCCCAATCATAGAATTGAACTCGATGGAGCACTACCAGGGTGCTTAGCAAATATAGGCCCACGGTATTCCACCTGTTCGAAAACAAGGTGGTACTGAAAAAGAACATGAAGAAGCCTCTGGCGTATTGCTCTGTTACCTCAATCGTCTCGGGCTCAGTCCCTCTGAACAGCTCCTCAAACCAGCTGTACCGAACCATGCCTGACCGGAGTGTCGGTGGATGTGCCCCAAGCAGCGCGACCCATGCTGCCTCGCACTCCCCTATATTAGGGTTGAGTGGGATCAGATCACCCCCTACGCCCAAGCCGGTGATCATGGCAAAGTCGTAAGGGGTCATCGTCATGTCCCCCGTAGTGGAAAAGTGGAAGGAGTTGGTGGTGTCCCACCACATCTCCACCATAGCCCCTAAGAGAGGACAACTCGCTGTGACTCGAGTCAGGCTGGAGTAGAAGATACCAAAACCTGTCTCATCAATAATGTCACGAACCCCAGCTGGGAGCTCACCGTACTAGTCTCGAGTGGTCGTTGTGCCGTAGCCTCTGAAGGAGCGAGACCCGTCATGTGGTAACGCATGAGATGCAATCAAATCAGGCAATGAAAGTACAGTTAAATACAGTTGAGTGATGATAGTACAGTTGGATCAAGGCAGTCTATGGAATCATATCAAAACAGTGCAAGAAATGAAAACAGTTAAGCGTAGTACTGTAGAAAAATAGTTTTCGTACCTCTACAGCGATGGCTGACAAATGAGATGCTGGCTCTCTCAGTATGAGGTCCTCTGGCGCGTCCTCAGCAAAGTCAGTAAAGGATTTGATGCCTCCTACGACGGGTACTATGTGAGTCTGAGGATGGTACCTCGCTGGATCGAAGGGGCGTATGCTTGGCGGTAATAGCTCAGGCTCGGCCTCAAAGTCTGCCTCGAAATCTACTGGAGGAAGCTCGGGGAGAGCCCCATCATGAGGAACATCATCTGCCATCTGAAATAGGTGCAAAATGAGCAAAAATGACAGAAAAGGGTGTAACTTTGAAAAAGTCAAACCTAGGAGAGAGGAAAAGTCAAAGGAAGTCAAAGCCGGGAAAAGTGTACAAACCTTGAGAGAAACTCAAGATGAATGAGCCTAGAATGGTGGAAATAAGGAAAGAAGCATCGAAATCAAATTCTGATCGGTTCAAAGTGAAGAGAACTAGAGGGATTTAGCGAATAAAGTTCGTTTAGGGTGTTGGAAAACACGTAGAAAGCGTGGCGCTAGAGAGAAGGAGCGCCTAGAGAGCAAAAGGAAAGAATTTCGTGCAAGGGTTTGTGGGGAAATGAAGTTTAGAGTCATGTACTTAAAGACCCAAGGGTGAAAGGACTGAATTGCCCAAATCTGCCATCGATGGCCGGCAGTGGTGCACTGGTGGCCGGCAGGTGGCTGACGGCCTTTCCTGGTGGCCGGCAGGTTCTCATAGGCTTCCCCTACATCTCTGGCTCGGTTTTATGTCCTTGGATTCCAAGAAGTGCGAGGAATGTTCAGTGTTTGATTCAGAATGTCTTCATGGAAGTTTGAAATCGCATTTCCAGTGTGTGATGATCATCGCTCATTAACATGAACGAGGTGTATCCTTTTTGATATATTGCAACTCTTCCGAGAGGTAAATCGGAAGTTGCCCTTGAGTCATTTTTATCAAACACGCTTTTGTCGTTGCATGGAACGTGCGTTTTAAATTGTTGCATGGAACATGCATAATCATGTTTTCATAAAATGTGCATTGTCGATTATTTTTGCATTGAACATGCTCTCGCTCACGCCGCATGGAATATGCTTCTATTTTGTTTCTTGCATGTTGTGCATAAAACATGCCTCTAACATTGTGTCACGGTTATTCGCCTCACATAAAACATGCATTTGTATTGCATTGTACATGTTAAGTTTCTTTCTTATGCAGGCATGATATTGTATGTACGATTCATTCAGAGGACCTTTAGGTGAGATCATTCCTGTCCCTTGAACTCCTCGTTAGTTAGAAACATTCGAGTACACCTGATGTTTACACCAACACCCTACTTTGGTTAGAAGTACTCGGGTACGCCCGATGCTTACACCACACCTTGTTGGCTAGAAACATTAGGACGTGTGCCCGATGTTTATACCAAGCGTTTGGAACGTGTTCCGACGCTTATACCACCTTCTTGGTTAGAAACTTTGGGACATGTGCCCGATGTTTATACCACCCTCTGGTTAGAAGCGTTTGGAACGTGTTCCAACGCTTATACCACCCCCCTTGGTTAGAAACATTCGGACGTGTGCCCGATGTTTATAGCACCTCCCAGTTAGAAGCGTTCGGAACGTGTTCCGACACTTATACCACCTTCTTGGTTAGAAACGTTAGGACGTGTTCCCGATGTTTATACCACTTCCCAGTTAGAAGCGTTTGGAACGTGTTCCGATGCTTATACCATCTTGTTGGTTAGAAATATTGGGACGTGTTCCGATGTTTATACTACCCTCCGGTGTTTACACCACTTCCTGTTCTCCTCTCGCGTGTGACGTGCTAGGATGTGTTTTTGTTTGAGACCTCGGGTGCGCCCGACAGTCGCTCTTAGCCTTTCCTGCATGAGGCACAGTTAAGTTTGCATAATTTTCTTACATCCTTTCTGCATGAAATATGGTTCAGCTTGCGATTCTCATGCGTAGCGTGTTTATTTGCTTACTTCTTCGCATGTATGAGATTACTGTACCTCGTTGGTTTGCTTAAAATGTGGCATTATCTTTGCATGATCATTTGCATGTAAATGCTTCATTACAGCCCCATTGCATGATCATAAGTTATGTTTGTGTATACCATTTGCATTTTGCCCCAGCCTGCCGGCTCAATTATGTATTGTTATCTTGAATGTTTGTCTAAGTCTTGTGGCCTTGTCAAAATGGGTTGTCTCTGGGCTTTGACATTCATTCACGTTATGTTATGACTTTGAGTTCTATCAAAGTGGGGCAACTGTAGACAGCCCATTTTCGACCGTCCTCAAGACTTGGATGTTCTTGCAGGTATATCTAGTGATGAGTTTGATTGCTCGTCGAGTGCTCGAAATCTGTAGTAGAACGCCACAGGTTTGAGCTTTCCCAAACTTTGGATCAATTATGTCTCATTTTTGGACCATGTTTAGGTCCTTTCCACTTGTTGTTTTTCATGGCTTGCCGGCCATGTTTGGGCACTGCCGGCCATGGATTTTGTCCTGCCGGCCATTGATGAGCCCCTGCCAGCCATCACTAACGGCCGGCTGGCCACAGTGTATCAGTAGATATTTTTTGATATTTTGTGCCAACTGTTTGCACAGATTGAGCCATCTTGTTGCATGTGTATGGCTGGATCTCTTTGAGGGGCTTTTGTATCTTCTTCTATATATAGAGGCCTCCTCTTGCATATGAGGGGGTTGGAAATTTTGAAGACAAAAAAAATTTCTCTCTCTCTCTCTAGAATCCTCTCTCTAAATATTTTGTGCCTTATAGCTTGAATTCTCTACACTCTAGCATATAAGCCCTTGATCAAACTTGATCACCATTGAGTTGAGGTTGCTTGAGGTCCTAGGATATTGGCTTGGTTTGCCTTGATTTTGGTGTTTAAAGTGTATCTTGTCTTCAAGAGGTAGAACACTTGTGTTTTAAGCTTATTTTAAACACTTATTTTGCCATCTTTGTATACTATTTTGAGGCTGGTTTTGACCTCTAAAATCTCTATTTTTTTATGGTCTAAAATGGTGGTTTGAGGTTTGATTGGAGTTAGGGGTAGTCCACTTTTCTTGTTACTTGATCATTAAGTTGTTGTGCCATCTTTCAAAGCTTTCTAAAACAACTTTTTTGGCTCTTTTAACCACTGAATTCCAAGTGATTTTCAGTGGTAAAAACTATGTTTTGAGGTCCAAAATGGGAGGGGGTAGCCTCCCCTCCTTGTGTCTTATTTGTAAGTGTAAATAGTCTAACATGTGAGCATGTTTTTCTAGCATTTGTGACTTGATCTCAGCATGTTTTTGCTATTTTTTTTTTACTAGCTTTAGCAATGTTTTGAGCTCGTTTGGCCACTTGAGGCTTGCTTTGTATTCTTGTAGTGCAATTGTGCTTAATAGTTTAGTTTGTGCTATGTGTTGGCCTTCTATTCTAGCTATTTTTAGCTTACCTCAAGCATGTTTTAGGACTTCTCTCAGACTGTTTTAGGACTATTTTGGAGTTGTTGTACCTTTAGAGCTTTGTATTGCATGCTTATAGTGTTGTGATCTTCACTAGTTTGGTGTTTTTGTCTTTTAAACATGATTTGCATGAGTTGCTTGCATGTTTGTAGACCCGACTTTCTTCACATGCCCCATTTTCAGAGAGGCGCAAATTGGTCTTACTATAGTTCGGACTCCGGTCACGGTTCTGAATCTAATCTAACAAAGTGCAATGTGAGACTGATAAACACCAAAGAGTCCAAATCTGGCGATTGGTTTTGAAAAATCAATTTTGAATCAAAAGCGCCAAACATAGACTGTTTTGTCAGATTACAGAGTCGCCACCTAAATGTTTTATTCTTGAAAAATTTAGGAAACCCTGACTCGTGCCAAAGGCCATGTGTCCGTCATCACCAAAGTTGCCTCGGCTCGGAAATTTGGGTACGAGAGGGAAGGTCCTGAAATGAGCACCCCCACTCGCCCGATCAAAGGATCGGCCCCTACTAAGCATGATTTGTTGTTTTATAAACCTCATGTGTTCTTATTCTGGTTATTAGCTAACTTTACTATGTGACGCACACAAGCAAGTATAGACTAAAATCGCGAGAATTGGAACGAATTCAACTCATGTTTGCTTTCGAAAATGATTTTAAAGTGCCACTCGCAAGTGGGCTAAAGCGCGGATTTGCCACCCTCAAGTGCGCGTAAAACATGATTTGCCACTTTGCAAAGTGGGCTTGAAACTTACATTTATCGAATTGTCCTAATTCAAGCAACAAAGCCTCCACCCACAGGCATTCATGTAGCTAATCACTTAAGCAAATAGCCTGATGGCAAGCATGCTATCATGGCAACACTCACACTCATGCAAGTATGCTAAAACGTAAAGACTTACAGTGTAATCCGAGCCAAAACAAAAGCTAGTTAGAAATATGCATGATCCTAACTATGCTAGATGCCTAATGCAACACATGCAATAATGCAACTAAATAAGCTCGGCTATCTAAGATGGCATATGAATGCAACAATTGATACACGTATTCAAATAGGTATTGAAATACGATGCAGTTTGAATGATGCGCCGAGCCCGGTGCATGCAATACAAATGAATGATGTAAACATGCAAGCATAAGGTATGCTAATCAGAACATGCCCTAAAACTAACCATCATAAGCGGTTAAATAAAAGGGAGAAAGAAGTGGGTTGGAAGACATGCACGCATGCACACACACTTATTACAACATTGCGCCCTCGCGAAGGAGGGTCCGAATAAATAGGCTAACTAACTACGCTAAGCTAAGCTAACTACAAATCAAGACTAATTAACTATTCTAAGCTAATTAATTACAACACAATTGAATTTGAATAACTAGCTACAACTAATTAAAATATTACAACACTTCAATCAAATAATTAGCTACAACTAATTATTAAAGCGACAAAGTGGCCTCGCGGGCAAGGGAAATATGCATGCTCTGTTGGCGTCTGCTCGGAAATCCATTACTTTGCCGTCAATTGCCTCTGTTTGCACTTGCCTTGGTTTTTGAACATTGAACCAACCTCTACACTGTTTCTGCTCCAAAACAGGATCATTTTTGCACAAAAATGGACTAGTGGCTGGTCGGCCACAAAAAGTGGCTGCCGGCCACCTTAACTAGCCGGTCGGCTACTTCAAGTGGCCAGCCCGCCACCTGCTTCCCCAGACTTCTGGTTTTGCTATAGCAGAGAACAACAGAGGCACAACAATGTATTTGCATGGAAATGTGTGTACTGCCACACTCTTCATCATTTCTCAAGCTCAAAAGAGTGTGGCACTTGGCTCTCAAGCCACCAACCAAGCATCTCAATGCATGATGGCCCAAAAACCAAACTTTTACAAGCTTAGTGAATGCGCAAATGATACACAAAGAACCTCCACCCCATCATGCATGATCAAGGGTGTTGGTGATCAAGAAATGTGACACGTTTCATCACTTCGAGTATGAAACGTTCCACATTTCTTGTGTTTGGATTAACGTCTGATCCAAACACATGCAATGCAACATAAATGCCTATCTTGCACATGTTTTACTTGGTCCATTTCTTGTTTACACATTTTAGCTTACCAATTAGTCCTTTAACCGGTTAAGTCCAATGTGAAAAGTCCTCTAATTGGAGAGATAGTCTAAGCCACAAGTGTTTTGAGCATGAAAGAGGTCTCATGCTGTTGGTTAGTAGAAACCCCCAAGAAAGGGTTAAAACCATTGGGCATGAGAACCTCAAATTCACACTCAAGCCAACAAGAGGCTCAAGAGCACTTTCAAAAGAGAATTAAAAAGTGAAGAATGGAGGGAGGTGGTAGACTTTCAGTGCTAAAATGGCATGCCGAAGATACTAAATCATGCAATCAACATATGCACAACATGTTAATAGCCAAAGGCATCGAAGCTAGTGAAGTGTATTACACTAGAAGTATGCAATATCAAGCTCAAACAACCAAACCAGCTATGGACAGACCTAAAACATGCCAAATCAGTGGCCTAAACATGTTGAAATTAAGGCATAAAAGAATAAAAGATCATGCGCACATGTTGGCTCGCAAGCAAGGCATAAGGCACAACTCTCAAAAGCAATTAAAGAGCGATATACGTGAGAGTGTGACAGTGGTATATGCTCTAAAATCGCATGCTAAATGATGCCATATCATGCAAACATCACAAATAAGGCATGCTAGAGGGCCTAAAACACAAAGCTAGTAAAGGCCAACTATACTACAGCTATACAAAGCAAAGCATATATGACCAAGATCACCCAAAACAGAGCTAAAGCATAGCAAATCAGTAGCAAAAATGTGCTAGAGTTAAGCTAACATAAGCTAGAATGATAAACTAACTCATTAGGGATTCAAGGCTAGTAAGCATGATTGCACTACAAGTACAAAAAGCAAGCAAGAATTGACCCAACCAGCCAAAAACAAAGTTAAGGTAGATCAAAATAAAGCCTAAAACATGCTTGAACTAATCTTCAAAAAGGTAGAATTAGAAGCTCACTTATTAGGCCATCAACACATGCAAACAAAACACAAGGAGGGGAGGCCACCCCCTCCTATTTGGGACCTCAAAACCAACTTTCCACCACTGAAATTCCCCTAGAATTCAGTGGTTAAAAGGCCAAAACAAGATTGTTTTAAAAGCTTTAAAGGATGGCACAAAGCTTAGCAAACAAGCTACAAAAGAGGGTGGACCACCCCTAACTCCAAAAAGGCCTCAAACCAACATTTTTAGACCTTAAAAACAGAGGTTTTTACAGTTGAAAACTTGGCCAAAAATAGCATGCAAAAGTGGCCAAACAAGTAAATGAAACAAAGCTTAAAAGGGAGGTAATGCCTTACCCTTGAAGAGCAACAGCAAAACAGCTATAACTCTGAGCTAAAACCAACTTTTAGAGCCCAAACAAAAGCTTCAAGAACCTCAGCTCCAAGGTGGTGGTGTTTGACTAAGGGTCTTAGTGCAAAAATACAGGGAAAACTCACTTTCAAGCACAATATATATATATATAGAGAGAGAGAGAGAGAGAGAGAGAGAGTGAAATTTTGGCTGCTAAAAAATCTGAACCCCCTAAATGGGGGAGGGACCTCCCCTTATATAGAAATACAAGCCTAAGGCTTGTATATATGGAGGATGGCTTCAGTTATCAACAGCTGGCATACAAAATATCTGAAAAAGGAGAAAATTGGCTGTCGGCCACTTCAGGTGGCCGGCCGGCCACCTCCCCTAGCCGATCGACCACTTCAAGTGGCCTACAAGGAGGAAAAGTGGCCAGCAAAAGCCAAAAGTGGCCGGCAAGGCCCTTCTCCCCTCCAGGCAAGAGGCACCAAGGTTTGGCCCAAAAACAAGGCCAAAACACATAAGGTTTAGAGGCTCAAAGACAAGGCGCTTAGCCAAGACCTTCGGGCGCTCAAAACAAGCACAAACATGCACAATCATAGAGTGCACAAACAATGACGTCAAAGTCTTGAGGTCAGTCAAAAATGGGGTGTCTACAATGTTGTAATGTCATTTTGCATGTAATTTCAGCATTGAAATATCTGCAACCTCCCTCATTTCTTCACTTTTTCATTTCCTTTAAGGGTTGGTTAGCCTTAGGGTTGTGTTTAAGCTTGAGATTGAGATTTGTGCTTAATGGTTTTAATCCTCTTTTGAGGGTTTCTACTAACCAACGGCATGATCTCTCTCATGCCTTAAATCATCCCTTGGTTGACCCCTCTCTCATTAGAGGACACTCACCTTGGACAAATTGATTAAAGAATGGTTTGGTAACCTAAAATGTGTAAATAAAACATGACAAGTAAAACTTGAGCAAGTTAAGCATGTTGTGTTTGCATTGCATGTGTTCAATCAGACGTTGTATTGAACACAAGGAAGATTGGAGGATTTCATACTCAAAGTGATGAAATGAGCCAATCTCCTTTGTCTCCATTGCCTTTGATCATTCATGACAAGGTAGTGGTCTAGAGTCTTGTTTTGTACATTTATTGAAATTGTACAAACTTGGATCTTTGACCATCATGCATTGAAAATGCTTGGTTGGTGGTTTTGGATCCAAGAGTGCCACTCATTTGATGTTTTGAGATGATAAGGAAGGGTACAGTACAAACATACTGTCATGACCCGAACCCGCCCCTATGGATTAAGGTCAGAACCGGCCAGTAATTAAGGGATTACCTACGGCCTCAAACCAAACGAGACATAACTCATCAGAGTAAAAGAGCCAAACGGAAGCAAATTTAAAACTTTTGTCCATATGAGCTATGCTTACATGGCATAACAAAACATTTCACATATACTTAATTATAACTCACACCACATATTAGTAGTTAACATCTTGTATACCTAGGATCATTCAAAAGTCATAGTCAGCTAAACCAAAAGCTTATGCACATAACCGGTCTATCATGACCAATAGAAATAGCAAAAAGGAATATAAAAGATCATGAACAAAGCCTCTTGCGTGAGGCACCTAGGCTGACTTCAGAAAACTCGGGTTCCTTTCTTAAATTCCACTAGGGCTGGGGTTGAACGTCCCTTTGCTCACCTAAATACATATAAATGAGAGTGAGCTAACGCCCAGTGAATAATATCAAAATAAAGAGGTTAATGAATGAGATTTGTTCATAAATGAATCATACTTATAATGTACATATTTGAACCACTATTCTCATTCACACCAGATTTACAAATCTCAAAAAAGAAAAACGACCTTAGGTCTAACACATCATGTCCATATGCAAAACGACCTCAGGTCCAATTCTTATATAAAACAATACAACCTCGGTCCATCTATACGAAATGACCTTTGGTCCAACCAACTCTTTATTCAAAACAACCTTTGGTCTAATTCGAACACATTAACGGCCTCGGGCCCGATTCAAACATATCAGGCGTATCAAACGGCCTCGGGCCCATTCTCTTAATATTCATATCCAGGCATATTTCATATTCATGATCATGATCCCTTTCATTCAAACAGCCTTCGGCCTATCACAGTATTCCAACATATCCAATGACATATTCAAACGGCCTTTGGCCCATCTTTGCATTTATGTCTAACGGCCTTTGGCCCAACCGTTCATATCTGACGACTTTTGGCCCAATCATTCATGTCCGATGGCCTTTGGCCCAATCACTCATGTCCAACGGCCTTTGGCCCAATCATTCATGTCCGACGGCCCTTGGCCCAATCATTCATGTCCGACGGCCTTTGGCCCAATCATTCATGTCCGACGGCCTTTGGCCCAATCATTCATGTTCGACAGCCTTTGGCCCAATCATTCATGTCCGACAGCCTTTGGCCCAATCATTCATGTCAAACATATCAACGACAAATGGCAAACGGCCTTAGGCCCAATTCAAGTATATCAAACGTATCAAACGGCCTTATACAAATTAGGCATATAGAATGTTCATTCATATTTCAAATCAACAAATCCATGGAGCTTGTACAGAAGTAGTATTTGGAAAGTAACATATTTGAAAATATCTTTACTAAGATATTACTCACAGTGATCTGCTGATGGATTTGCCCTTGCGCTTGACCCTACACATTTCATATTACAATGGGTCATAAGCAATTCAATCCCTCCTTAACTTATTATTTCTCTTAGGCTTCTTTCTTGTCCTTTTAGGTCATATACAAAGCTCAATGCATGCCTAAGAGTGCTTAGAAATGAAAGAGAACGAAAAATGAAACACAAAACATCTTTTCAAAATTTCAGAAATAGGGGTCAGCGCTCAATCATGGATTCTGCCGCTCGAGCGAACCCTGATGGTGTTCAAAAATACTGGTTACCTCATTTCTACGCTCGAGTGTGAATCCGAACGCTCGAGCTGAATGTCACACTACATGGCTCCCCGCTCGAGCGTGAATGTCCCCGCTTGAGCGGACATCAATGTCTGCAAAAATTCTGGGAGCTCAGATTTCACGCTCGAGCGGCGCTTTCCCCGCTCGAGCGATGATACCAAATTCTGGGTTTTCCAACAACCATTTTGAGCTTCAAACTTGCATTCAAACTAATGCATCTTGCATTTTATAACCCATAATTCTCATACACAACTACTAACATGCTACAAACACCAATTTACTACATTATGAAGCTCAAATCTTATGAATCAATCACATACAAACCCAAATTATACCAAACTTATTTCCAATACATTAAATTCATGCATTCAAACTTCATATCTTCATTAATCATGCATGCATGTCAATTCTTGACTCCATTTCTATTACAAATGTTACAAATGGTACAAATGGTGCTTATAACCATGAAACTCAACAAAACCATGCTTGCATGTATGATTCAATGCCCAATCTTTCATAATTAACATGTTACATGCTAGCTTATGCAAATTCATGGCAATTCTAAACATGCATGCATTCATTGACTCCAAATTCATCAATTACAACTTAATTCTTGCTCTTGATTACATATTCTCTTTGAATTCACAAAATTACAAACTTAACTTATGAATTTATGCTCAAATACTCACCTAGGAGCCTCAATCTCCATAAATTCTTGTTAATTCTTGAGTGTAGCTTCCCAATCCACAATCTTTGAGTCAAAATGCACAATTCTCCCTCTTTCTCTCTCTAGAATCGACACACTCTCTCTCTCTAGAGAGCAAATTCAGATTTTGAGCTCAAACATATGGTGAGTTTAAGTGTATAAGGGCCTATTTATAGGCTTGGTTAATCACATTGATTAAGTTTAAGTAATGGCACTCTAATTAACCATTCTGAATCTAATTATTTTGATCAGAATCAATTTCTAATTAAATTTTACCGTAGGCTCTAAAAATTATGCTAATCACATTGGTGTAATCAATTTCAGGTTCTGTGGCCCATAGGGCCTTCAATTTAAATTCTAAAGCAGATAATCAAATAGATTTTCCTACGGTGAACAGATAGAAATTCAAAACCACATATATTCATATAAATGGCACTCAAAATCATATCAAACACATAATCACAATCATAATCAAGATTAATTAGCAAAACACGGACCAGGGTTATCACACATACCCTTGGAAAACCCTCCATTTTCCTCTGTTTGTGCTCTATTGCAGTGTGGTGATTCAGAGCACCAGTGGCCGGCAGTGGCAATTGGTGGTCGGCAGTGCCTCATTTTTGGCCGGCAGGGCACACTTTTGGCGGGCAGATGGCCGACAACAAGCATTCATGGCTGGCAGGCCACTGCTGCAATCCTCAGCATTGATTTGGTAAGGTGAAGCAGAAAGGTTCTGGAGCATGGTCAACCTTGCAAACAGAGCCTCTCAAGAGTAAAACCGGAGGACTTTTCGAAGCGAGAATAAAGTGCATGCGTATTCCACTTCTCGAGGTAGAGCTGAGGTAGTGATGTTTAAATGTCTTACATGTTTAGTTAATGTGCATATTGTTTTAATTAAGTAGTTGTTAATTAGTTAAAGTGTTGTAATAATTAGGAATTAGTTTGCTAGTTATTCATTTGATTTGTAATAATTAGTCTAATTAGTTTGATTAGATTAGTTTGATTAGCTTAGCTTAGCTTAGATTAGCTTAGCTATTATTCATTCGGACCCTCCTTCGTGAGGGCGCAATGTTGTAATAAGTGTGCATGAGTGTGTGCATGTCTTCTAACCCCACGTCTTTCTCCCTTTTATTTAACCACTTTCGATGGTTAGATTAGGGACATTTTCAATTAGCATACCTTATGCTTGCATGTTTGCATCCATGCATTTGTCTTGCATGCACTGAGGCTCGGCACATCATTCAAACTGCATTGTCAATTTCAATACTTATTTGAATACGTGTTTCAAAGCATGATATCAAAGTGTTGCAAATACCATGATTAGGTGGCCGAGCCTATCTTATTGCATTATTGCATGTGTTGCATTAGTCATTTAACATAGTTGGAATCATGCATTGTTTCTAACTAGCTTTTGTTTTGGCTTGGAGTACTCGGTAAGCTTTTACGCTTTAGCATATTGCATGAGTGTGATTGCCATGTTTCCATGTTTCCATGTTTCGTATGCTTTCCATGAGGCTATGTGCTTACTTGCTAAATTGTATGAATGCCTATGGATAAAGGCTTTGTTGTTTGAATTGGAACAGTTCAACAAGTGTGAGTTTTAAGCCCACTTCGTGAAGTGGCAAATCATGTTTTAAGCCCATCATGTTTGATGGCAAATCCGCGTTTTAGCCCACTTGAGGGTGGCAAATTCAAACCATTTTCGAAAGCAAATATGAGTTGAATTCGTTCCAAGTCTTGCGACTTAGTCTATACTTGCTTGTGTGCGTCAC
Organism: Camellia granthamiana; assembly: GCA_036172215.1. Taxonomy (NCBI): domain Eukaryota; kingdom Viridiplantae; phylum Streptophyta; class Magnoliopsida; order Ericales; family Theaceae; genus Camellia; species Camellia granthamiana. The sequence goes on from CM069907.1 coordinate 35,483,297, forward strand.
GTAGTAAAGTTAGCTAATAATCAGAATAAGAACACATGAGGTTTATAAAACAACATATCATGATTAATAGAGGCCGATCTTTTGCTCGGGCGAGCTGGGGTGCTCATTTCAGGACCTTCCCCTCTCGTACCCAAGTTCCTGAGTTGAGGCAACTTTGATGATGAAAAAAACGTGGCCTTTGGCACGAGTCAGGGCTTCCTAAATTTTCCAAAAATTAAAATATTTAGGTGGCGACTCCATAATCTGTCAAAGCAATCCAGTTTTGGCATTATTTGATTTAAAATCAATTTTCCAAAATGATTTGCCGGATTGGACTCTTTAGTGTTTATCAGTTTCACATTGCACTTTGTGAAATTAGATTCAGAACCGTGACAAGAGTCCGAACTGTAGGATCAATTCGAGCTCTCCGAAAGGGGGCGCGAAATTGGCCCAGTCAAAAGGCCAGGTAGAGGAAAGCCCAAAATTGGCTCCTCAAGACAAAAGAAGTGTCAACAGAGAGCAGTTGGCTAAAGTTCACACTAAACTAAAAGCCAAGGAAAGATCCAGCTTAGCAGGTCTTGAAAAGGCCTTGATGAAAAGCGACAATGAGACAGAATGAGAAGTTGAACTAGGCCAAAGGAAAGAAATGGCTAAGGGTGAAATGTTTGAAGCCTTCATGGATGAACAGACCTTTTTGGTCGAAAAACCAGCAGAAACGGACCATTTGAAGGAAGTCACTAGTACTAAAGTACTAGAGTGTAGCATGGAAGATGCTTATGAAATAACTGAAAAAGTTAACCTGGACAAGAAGCAAGTGCAGCCAGCAATTCAATTGGGCTCATTTCTTCCAGTGTCAATGAATACGGTGTATATATTGCCACAGGAGTTCCAAGCTGAAGGTGGAAACCAAGAAGGTTAGGAAATTGACTCTATTCCATTTTTTAGTGAAGATTCACAGGTTAGCATGGTTCAAGATAATTCTGAAGTGACCACACCAATGGAAACTGAAGATGAGAGTGAGGAAGTGAGTATTAATCTCTCATATCCCTTTGAGTATCCCACAACATCCATGACACAGCACGTTAAGCCCTTGTATATCAAGGCTTTTTTCGATGGGATACAAATGAACAAGGTATTGTGGATAATGGGGCAGTAGTGAACCTGCTTCCGAAGTCCTCTTTGAAGAAACTAGGAAAAAGAAACCCCAGATTAATCCCAACCAACACAACCATTCCCAGCTTCATTGGGGATAAGCAGATGGCTCAGAGTATCCTACCCATCAACCTGAGTGTGGGAACTAAGGATTGCATGATAGCACACTACAACAAAACTGATTTTTTGTGGCTTTACATCAACGACATACAATAAATGCAAGCCGTGGTTTCTCACTTTTATGACTTGTTTTTTTTTTGTATGTCGACGTGTCTATTGTGTAGGTCGTGAATGCTAATAACAATGATTTTTTTACGAGTGGCAATGCCGTAAATAATAAAACTTTCTATGACGTGCATATGGAATGCTGTTAATACATCAACTCTACACGGCCTACATATGCCAGCCGTTAAACATATTTCATTTTTCACGACGCACAATTTATGTCGTGAATCATATGATCCAAAAAAATAGGTGCCAAAATAAAATGTTGTAACGCCAATCACCAAAAATATTTAAAAAAAAAATAGTTTATCAAAATATTGTAAGTGTTGCTATTCAGCAAATACGAGAGGGAGAAGAGAAAGGGTTAGAAAGGGAGACTAGTTACGCAATGGTGAGACTTCGACCTAAAACGGTGCTATCTCTTCAACGGCAAGGTTAGTTCAGCAGCGGCAACGATCAACAATTTGAAGGGGAAGGGTTTCATTCTTCTCTTCTCTTCGCTTTGATATGGAAAAAATCTCAGTTCATCTCTTGAGGTACGTTCGGATTCCCCCTCCTCTCTCTCTCTCTCTCTCTCTCTCTCTCTCTCATGGTTCTGCAATAGCGGAGGGGCTAGGAAGGGGTAGGTAGATCGTCGGAGTGGAGGATAGGCGACGGGATTGCTGAGTTTGGTCTTGGAGAGTGGTTACCAGAGGGGATTGCTAGAGAGAGGTGAGGGGAGGGGAAGAGGAAAAGAGGAAGGATTTTTTGCCTTCACAATGAGATCCAGTACGAACTCAACCGCTCTCCTCCTTCTCAAGTACTCCTCTAATCACTCAAATTTTTTGTTTGTTTACCTAGAAATTGCATAAAGGTTTTTATTTTATTTTTTTTGGCTAAGAAAATGAAGCAAATAGAGTGATTGGAGCAATAAATATTCCATTGAATCTTGAATATTATATGAACTGAATTTTTGTGTGCAAAATTTCTGATGCATGAAATATATCAATAGCACTTTTAAGTCTTGAAATCAAAGGCAAAATGCTGGTATTTTGTTTTGAAATACTGTGGTAATGTGACTGGCCATCTCATTACACAGGAATGATGTATATAAATATATATATATATATTATGGAGAACATAGTTCTTTTTAATCATAAGTGATCAGTAACCCCTCTAAACTAAATGTACTTCAAATTTGACTAGTTGGCCTTGCCTAGTTGATCGTTTTCTAAAAACATAGGAAAACCAGTTTTGTAAGTCAGTATGAAATGGGTTTGTAGTTTCTTTTTCCATTTTAGATTGTGTAGCTGCTACACTGAGGAAGATGGCTCAGAAGAATGACCTTGTTCGGAAATTGCCTAGTGTTGAAATTCTTAGCTACACAACCATGATTTGTTCTGATAAAACAGGTACCCTGACTACGAATCAGATGGCAGCAACAAAGCTTGTGGCTATAGTTCCTAGGGAAAATGTTGTCCGGATTTTTAATGTGGAAGGGACCACATATAATCCTTTGGATAAAAAAATTCAAGACTGGCATGTGGGTAGAATTGATGCTAATCTCAAAATGATTGCAAAGATTGCTGCTGTGTGCAATGACGTTGGCATTGAACAATTATGTAGCTATTGGAATGCCTACTTGTAGACGCGCCCGGGAATTAGGCATTGCTGCTACAGTTCGAACTCAAATGTCACGGTTCTGAATCTAATCTTGCAAAGTGCAATGAAAGACCGATAAATCACCAAAGAGCCCAAATTCGGCAAATCATTTTGGAAAACTGATTTTTGTAAAGAAGTGCCAAACATGGACTGCTTTGCCAGATACAAAGTCGCCACTTAAATATTTTATTTTGGGGGAATTTAGGAAACCCTGACTCGTGCCTAAGGCCACGTGTCCGTCATCACCAAAGTTGTCTTGGCTCGGGAACTTGGGTACGATTGGGGAAGGTCATCTATGAGCACCCCCACTCGCCCGATCAAAGATCGGCCCGTACTAAGCATGATATCTTGTTTTTGAAAACACATGTGCTCTTATTCCAATTAATTAGCTAATCTTACTATGTGATGTGCACAACACACAAGTATAGACTAGATCGCCTAATTTGGAACAAAACATTGCATACTTGTTTGTTTTGAAAAACGGTTTGAAGTTTGCTACTCGCAAGTAGGCTAAAATGAGGATTTGATGAATTATTCCAATTCAAGCAATCCAACCTTCACCCACAGGCATTCAGGCAGTTATATCACATAAGCAAATAGCCTCATGGTAAGCATGCTATCATGACAACACTCACACACATGCAAGGATGCTAAAGCAAAAAAGCTTACAGTGTACTCCGAGCCAAAACAACAACTAGTTAGTAATCAGTGCATGATCCTAGTTCATGTTTAAGATGGCTAATGCAACACATGCAAAAATGCAACTAGAAATAGGCTCGACTATTCTAAGATGACATATGAGATGTGATTAGATAACATGTATTCAATTTGGAATAAAAATACAATGCGGTTAGTATGATGCGTCGAGCCCGGTGCATGCAATACAGATGAATGATACAAACATGCATAGCATAAGGATGCTAACCGAAACATGCCATAAAACTAACCATTGAAAGCGGTTAAGTAAAAAGGAGAAAGACGTGGGGTTTGGAAGACATGCACACACTCGCGCACACTTATTACAAAATTCTCCCTCTCGACGAAGGGTCCGAATGAATAATACAAACCAACTAACTAACTAACAAGCTAATTAATTATTACATAACCGAATTAATAAGCGAACTACTTACTAATTATTACAACAATTAACTAATTAACAAATTAATTAATTATTACAAAACCAAAGCTAATTAACAAATAAGGAACACAGTAAACAATGCTGTTCCAGCTCTGGTTGGGGGAGAAGAGCATGCTCGGTTGACGTCTCGAAAAGCTCTCCGAATGCTCTTTAAAGGCTCCATCTGCAGGGTGTCCTCAAGGAATTCCTGCTGAACCTTACCAAATCAAGGCTGGGGAATACACCAGTGGCCTGCTGGCCATTAGGAGCTACTGCCGACCATCTGCCGGCCAAGAATGAAGGTCTGCCGGCCATCTGCAAGGCACTGCCGGCCACTGGGGTGCTGTGACACCAAGCTGCAGCAGAGCACAAAATAGAGAAAATGGAGGGTCTCCCAAGGGTATGTACGCACTATGCCACCCCATATCATCTCAAAACATCAAGGGAGATGCATAATTGAATCCACGACCATCAATCACGATCCCGATGCATGATGGCTAAAGATCAAACTTGTGCAAATCAATGTGAAATAAATGCATGAATAAACACATAAAGCCTAAAACTCTATCATATGTGATCAAGAGCGTCGGCGACCGAGAATTGAGACACATTTCATCACTTGAAGTATGAAACGTCCCTCGTTTCTCGTGCTCGGATTAACACTTAATCCAAATAACAATGCAACACAAGCATGGCATGCACAATGCGACTCAAGCATGCAATATGACTTAAGCATGCAAACATGTAATGTGATATGAACAACCTAACAAGGCTAATGTCATGCACAATGCTACTGCATGCACAATGCAAATGATGGCATACTCAATGCAATGAACAATAATCATGCGAACAACATGTAAACAAACATGCTAAATAGGCTTAAACCAAAAGGGGGTAGACCTCAGTCATGCCCAAACCAGTGGCCATTGGTGATACAACGAAGGCACATGAAGCATATAAAAGCATGCACAATGCAATGACCTATCAACGAGGCCTCAGAGCACAACTCTCAAGAGTGCTCAAAGAGTGACAAAAGTGGATGTGTAACAACACTAAGTGCACTAAAATTAGACAAGAAATGATGCCAAATCACTTAAACAATGCAAGTAAAGCATGCTAGGGTCCTAAAGCATGAAAGCTAATAAAGAGGGCTGCAAAGGAGGCATACGATACATGGAAAATATGCATGAACTAAGCATGGACAGAGCTCAAGTAGGTCAAAACAAAGACCTAAACATACTGAGATGAGGACTCGAAGACCTAGGCATGCAAGCACACAAGCTAAGCTATAAACTAGGCAACAATGCACAACACTCAAAGACACTTAAAAAAGTGAATGAAGTGGGAACATGGCAATGCTAAAAGCTCTGAAATATCATGTTAGATGATGCCAAATCATGTACACAACACAAATGAAGCATGCAATGGTGCTCAAAGCTTCAAGCAAGTAGGAGCACTTGTACTACAAGTATGCAAAACATGAAGCATGTGATCAAGGCAACCCAAAACAGTCCTAGCACATGTTAAAATGAGACTAAAACATGTATGGAAGTAAGCCAAAACAAGCTAGCATGGTGAGCATGAGGCATGATGCATTTAAGGCAAGTGAGGTGGATTACACTACACCTATTAAGACCAAGCATGGGATGACTCAACCAACAAAAATCAGAGTTAAGACATGTCAAAATAAGCCCAAAAATCCATTGAGATGGCATCCCAAAGACCTAAGCATAGAGGCATGCACAATGATCCATTCATGAGGCATAAAACACAAACTCTCTAAGACATTGAAAGCATGTCAAATGCAAGTGTATGACCACATTATATGGACTGCAATAACATCTCAAATGATGCCAAAGCATGCAAATACCACAAGTTAAGCATGCAAGCTCCCTCAAAGCTTAAGACTAGTCAAAGCATTTGCACTATAGCTATACAAAACATGAGTGATATAACCATGACAGCCTAAAAAAGTCCTAGAACAGTCCAAAATATGAATAAAATTATGTTGGAACAAAGCCAAAATATGCTAGAATGATGAGCCAAAACATCATGCACACAAGACTAATAAGCAAGATTTGTTCTACAAGTATATGAGCCACTCAAGAGACAACCAAAACAGCTTTAGATAGAGTTATGACATGCCAAATGATGGTCAAAAACCCACTGAAATGGAGTCAATACGTGCTAGCAAGACATGCTACTTTGAAGAGCTACAAATGGGATGACACTACGCATACAAGATGCATGCACAAGGTGACCAAACCAGCCATGGATAGACTTAAGGCAGGTCCTAAAAGTCACAAAAAAATGCCTAAACTAGGCCTCAAAAGTAAAGGGATACATGCTCCTTTAACAGGCCAATAACTCAAGCAAACAAAACAAAAAGGGAGGGGGTCGCCCTCCTCTGATTTGAGGCCTCAAAATCACATGCCTATCACTGAAAATCCACTGGATTTCAGTGGCTAAAAGGCCAAACCAAGACTACCTCGAAGGCCTTAAAGCATGGCACAAAACAAGGCCAAACAAGAGGGTTGTGCACCCTTAACACCAAGAAGATCTTAAACAATCATCAAAAGCACTCAAATACAGAACTTTTTTTAGTTGAAAGAAAGGCCCAAAACAATATGCAAGGATGGCCAAAATGAGATACAAAAAAAGGCTTAAATGCGGAATATACTCACCCTTGAAGATCAACTTCGAAACCAGCAACCTCTGAAGCCAAAAACCAAGTTTCAGAGCTCAAGTAACACTCCCAAGAACCTCAGCTCAAAGATGGTGGTGTACCACTATGTGTTGTAGTGTAAAAGTGCAAGAAAAATGGACTCTAGAGCACTATTCTATGCAATATAGAGAGAGAGAATGAGAGATATATATATATATAGAGAGAGATACAACTTCTCCAAAATGTTCTTCAACCTCTGATAGAGAGGAAGGGCCTCTCCTTATATAAAAGGGAGCAATGCAAAGCTTGTTGAACAAGCTTGGCAAGAGTTTCATCCCTCCATACACGTGTATGGAGGGGAAAGGAGTGAAAACCAACTGGCTCAAAAGATCTAGCGTGAAACTTGCTAAGACAAGGGTTCTGCCGACCATCAGTGGTGGTCGGCTGTGGCTCATTGATGGCTAGCAGGCTTCATCAATGGCCGGCAGTAACAAAGGCATGGCTGGTAGTGGCAGGAAGTGGCCGGCAGTGCACCAAGAGAATCAAGCTGGAAGGGCTAATACATGGTCCAAAAATGGGGCAGAAAGGATGCAGGGTTTGGAAAGCTCAAACCTGTGACGTTCTGCCGCGACAGTCGAGTACTCGACGAGCAATCAAACTTCTTGTTGGATGTACCTGCAAGCACAACCAAGTCTTGAAGACGGTCAAAAATGGGGTGTCTACACTACTGAGGCCACTTTGAAGGTTAGATCTTTTGATTTTGTTTCTTGTGGTTTAAAATCAAGTTCGCCTTTATAGTTAAATTTACAGAAAAAAAAAAGAAGAAAGAAATAAAAAGCACTGGAATCTAGTGTCATATGCCCTAAATTGCTAAGAGTATTGAGGCTGGATTTACCCTTTAAAACATTAGTTTCATCCATTTGTTTCAATAATCCATGCTTTGCTATGCCATAAACATGAGACACCATATTACATAAATTGTTTGCAGAGAGTGCTAAATTGAAGTTGCTGCAAAGCAATAAATATTGAGCTGAAGCAATTTTCTCCTCATGATTGTTTATGTTTTTTCAGGTTATGGTTGAGAAAATGGGACTTCCTGATGGATTGGATTCTGGTACATCTAAAGGTTATGGTGACGTTCTACGTAAGTTACAATTATAACTTATGTTTATGTTGTTTACTAAACATGTTTACGTGCCTACTAATGTGTTCCATTTAATTTTATGTAATTGAAGGTTGTTGTCAGATGTGGAGTAAGATTGAAAAACAAATTGCCACTCTTGAGTTTGACCGTGATAGGAAATTGATGGGAGTTATAGTGAGTTCCAGCTCAGGAAGAAGTCATTGCTTGTAACGGTGCATACACCACATTTTCCCTCCCTCACTCTTCTTTCATTCAACCACGTGGAGTTTTATAGTTTTTAATTCAATATATTGTCACACAGGAGAAACTAATTTTCTGATAAGAATTGCAAAACTATAAAATGTGGTTCCACCATTTTAATCTTTGTTTCAATTTTTTTAGTCTCTTTGCTAGTATTTTTTGCTACTTCAACTTACGTGCGAGATAGATTGTGAACAAATTTACTTGGAACTTTAATGGAGAAGAGTATGATGAATGGGTGCCCAATGAACAAATAGAAAAAGCGTTGATAGAACATGGGATCTTGCTACAATTTCTACACTTCTAACACTAATATGGAAGCACTAAGTTATTCAAATTTTAAAAGGATTCGCACAGTGGTCTAATTTTTGACTTGCAATCATGTTCCAACTGTTTGCACTCTCGCTTAGTGGAGTATTTTTTATAGTCTTTTACTAGGTAACACATGGTGGTAGTTAAATTTCTTGTTTGGCTACAAGACCTGGTAATTTTAATCTCTATTTAGAATGCCTTTACAGTATGAGAGTAGCAATGATGTGATATTTAATGGACATTACATGCAGACAGATAGAGACAGTGTCTATATATAATTAAATAATTCAACACAGCTACACTTGTTCAAGTATAGGCTACAATATCATCAATACAATATCCAAAGCAAAGTAATTAGATTAATTATTAGATCATACTCTGTTTATGACTTACTTGAGAATGTTAATATCTTGATGAAGTACATAGAATTTCAAATAACAAACAGTTTCTTTAGTAAATATATAAGGGTTTGGTTATGGTGTGCAACTTACACCTTACACCTTACACCTTACACTTACACCTTACACTTACACCTTTTGTGAAAAATCAAACCTTACACTTACACCTTTTTTGAGGTTGCACACCATATGCAACCCACTTACACCTTACACCTTACACTTACACCTTACACTTATACTTACACCTTACACTTACACTTTTTGTGTAAGTGGCACATGGTGTGCAATTGCACACTTAAGAAAAGTCCAATATATAATTGCTAAATAAAGTTGGCTTGTACTAGGCCACGTGTTCCTTGCATTAAGTCAGCATACATGAATTTTTATGTACCTAACATTGGACATATTAGCATAATTTCAACAGAAAATTAATTTCTTGGCCATACAAGGAATAATGTAATTTAATTATGAAAATTGTTACTTGGATACACCTGAGGTTATGGACTACAAGAATCAGAGACCTTATTTGAAAGATTTTTTTTTTTTTTTTTTTTGAAATTTTATAAAAAGTAAGTCTATCAATGTGGTAGAGCTCATGGTTTGTCACGCACTCTCCTTTTGATTAGTTCACCTTGGCCACTAAAGAACACACATGGCATGTGTGTCTTTCTCTAACACACTCCCACATGTAAAGATCAGAACAAAACACCTAGAAGTAAATGCACTGGTTGAATGGCATATATCAAATACGATGAATTTAGGTCAAGTAGAGTGCTTATCTTTGACTGGCATGATCGATTCTATCCAATGGAATTTTGATGTGAAAAATTAACTGTTAGATTACCATGTAGTGCTTGATCAAATGTAGCCATCCTATAGGGCTTGTATGCATGATCAGAATTGAAAATAAACGTAACTTTTTTCTTGTGGGGTGTGTTAGAGAAAGACACACGCAGCATGTGTTCTTTAGATTACCATGATAGCTTTTTCCCTTTTTTAAACATAAGTTTAACTATTGCAAAATTTTCTCTCTTGATTTGTAACTACTATCAAGACCAATTAATATCTTCATCATTTCATCAGAATTACTGAAGATCCTCCACATGTAGGTTTATGGGTTTGCTTGTAGTTGGTTTTTGGTGCCATTTTGCATATGTATGTGCATTTTAGTTATGTTTTGAGATTCTGAATTGCATTTTACAAGTGATCCTTCGGAGTTGTTATATTAATGGAGTATACATTCAATTACTTATCACCTGATCTCTCTCATTAAAATTTTCCAGAAGTTCGGTTCTGTAAGCAATTAAATTATATAGGGGTGTTTCGTTCAATTCCTATTTCTCTCATGCATTAATTGTCTACCATAATGAGTACAGTTGACCCTAATTTGTTTTTTTGGCAATTCTATTTGACAGTCTGCATGAATCTATTGTCAATGGAAATCCTTTTATTTTCCTCGGTTGTTTTATAGAGGCATTTGGGACTTAAAACCAGGTGCTTCATTGTGGCAGGGTGCAGTAGAAAATGTGTTGGAACAAAGCTTATTTCTTCAATTGCTTGATGGTTCAATTGCTTGATGGTTCAATTGTGGGACAATATAGGTCAGTATGAGACCCTTTTTTCATTAATCTTAGTTACTGTTTTCATTCTTTGCATGAATTATATTTTTTGGTTGTGTTATTGCTTCGGTTTGTTTTAATTTTTTCTAAAGCAGTGATTTACTTCTATGGCATTTGATGCAACCAGTTACTGCAATTTCTTGAGCAACCTAATGATCAAAATATCACATTCTCTTCTAATACAACTTTGTAGTATAGTTTAATAGTTGTTCTTTACTTCACTGTGACAGTCTCACGGAGAAGGCAAATGTAGAAACCTCCCAAAGAGAGCTGGAACCTTTTTTTTTTTTTTTTATGTTGTCTTCTACTCATTCTTCAATTATTGTTTCACTTAGATCTCTGCTTTTGCACTTTTTTTTTATTTTTTATTTTATTTTATTTTTTTGTGTTGATAAATGCAGGTTTGAAGTAATGTGGTAAGAATTGCAAACTTAGATGGTTGAATTATCTTAGACCATACATCAAAAGAGGCAACATATCCCCACTACAACAAAAAAACATTTTTAATAGCATTTTTTGATAGCATTCTTCTTAAAATGTTATCAAATATAATGCATTTAGCATCAGGTGTCATGAGTGTTTTTTTTCCAATGAATTCATATTTTATTGGCAACAGGGTTAGTTGCTTCAGCTAATGATACGGATTTAGGTGCCTTAGCACATATATTGAGCACCCTCATCCCTGTGATAGGAGCAAGTGGGTTTGCTGCAATTGCAGCTGCAACTGCTATAGGAACTGTTGCCGGTAGTTTTAGATAATCTCTGAATAGTTTTGGATATGTTTAGAAACTTAGATATGCATAGGTTTGGATGGTTTAAACTTTTAGGACAATTTAGAACTTAAGGATATAGTTTTCGAACATTTGGAATGTATAGACAATTGTTGAATGTTTATAATTTATAGATATAGTTTCTTTTTTATGCTTCAAACAATATTTTTGGTAGTTGATTGACGCTTTATGAGGCTTGTTTGTAATGGTTGTTAGATTGTACAGAATTCGTCAAATAGAACATGCTGAATTTAAAATAAATAAATAAAAATGCATATTCTACGACAGGCATAATAAGTTATTGTATTACATATTTTACGACGAGCAAGGAGTGTAGTGATTTGTCCCAAGAATTAACGGCGTGCAAAAGTAGTTATAGAAAAATCAAACACAACACACAAGATCCACTGTTAAAGGGGTTTTAACGGCGTACAAGAATATTTGTAGAAAAATCAAACACGACTCACAAGATCTGTTGTTAAAGGGCTTTTTACGGCATACTACAACATGCTGTTGAAAATGAATGACTTTCCATGACTAGTCATAGTATGACGTTACCTTGCGCACCGTAGAATCGTATCCACGATGTACATTTGGTGCTATAAAAACTCATTTTTGTTGTAGTGGCATTCTTTGTTATAGATAGTAATGCCAAGTATAATGTTTTGTTTGGCAGAGATTGGATCCACACCAACAAATGCGTGCCTTCCTCTCTATATCAGAAGCTAATGATGGCTCTATGCAATGGAGAGACAGAGGAGATCAATGCAGACCCTCAACCCTTTATCGCTTGTGCTAATTTTGCAGAGGCCAAGTTGTATACTGAAGGAGTGACACCACTCAGTACATTGAGAAACCTGATGGATTAGCCGAAGTGACGACTAATGAGGAAGTAGCACACCTGAAGCACTTAGTGTAGGAGAGTGCTGACGAAGAATTTGTCACCAAGGATGACAATAATGCCTAGTTATAGGCAAGAAGATGAGACCCAAGAAGCCAGACCCTTGGCTTTAGTTAAATTTTTAGTATTGGACATAAAATCAATAGTCCAGAGGGTTCAAGAACAAGAGAGGGAAACCATAGTAGTTGGCTGTAAGCAGGAGCAACAACAGGTCAGGCCTTTGACCCTTGATAAGTATTGTGCATTTGACATCAAAACAAAAGTCCAGGAAATACAAGAAGAAAAAGCCTTATGGATAGATTTTGTCTATGAGGCAGAAGGCAATGTTGAACTAGAGAAGATGGGAGCAGAACAAAGCGAGGAAGTTGCTTCCAAGGTAGAAAAAATTGAAAGAGAAGCATTAATAAGTGCTCAAGTACAAGACCCCTTAGAAGAAGTCAATTTAGGGAAATGTGCTGCACAGCAACCTACTTATATCAATGCTTGGTTAAATCCTGTTGATAAGAACCAGTTGTTGGTAGTCCTAAAGCAATATAAGAATTATTTTGCATGGTCTTATAATGAACTGTCAGGATTGGATAGGCCATTAGTAGAACATAGGCTCCCTATGAAGCCTAACTGCAAACCTCACAAACAGAAACCAAGACGGATAGGCCTTGAAGTGGCTCAGAAAGTGAAGGAAGAAATTCTCAGACTCCTTAAAGCAGGCTTCATTAGAATAGCCAGGTATGTCGAATGGTTGTCAAACATTGTGCCTGTGGTTAAAAAGAATGGCAAGATGAGGGTATGCATCGATTTTAGAAGTTTGAATTTGGCAACTCCAAAAGACGAATATCACATGCCTATAGTGGATCTATTGGTAGACAGTTCAATAGGGCACAGGATTTTGCCAATGATGGATGGGCATTCTGGTTACAACCAGATATGGATTGCAGAGGAGGATGTCCACAAGATAACATTCAGATGTCTTGGGAATATTGGCACCTTTGAATGGGTAAAAATGCCATTTGGTCTGAAGAATGCTGGGGCAACATATCAAAGGGCAATGAATATTATCTTTCATGATCTTATTAGAAGATATCTAGATTGTTACATTGATGATATTGTTGTAAAGTCCCAGTCCATGGAGGAACACTTGGTTCACTTGGTAGCATCTTTCGAAAGGATGAGAAAGTTCAAGTTAAAGCCTAATCCTCTCAAATGTACTGTTGGTGTATCAGCTGGAAACTTCTTGGGGTATGTAGTGCACAAGAAGGGAATACAGATCGATCAGAATAAAGCCAAAGCCATCATTGAGGCCAAGCCTTCATCAAGTAAGAAAGAAGTACAAATGTTCCTTGGTGAAGTTAATTTTCTTCGAAGATTTATTTCTAACACTGTAGGAAAAACTAAAGTATTTTCTTCTTTGTTAAAATTGAAAGATGAGGAGGAGTTTGTGTGGATAGCAAAGCACCAAGCTGCTTTCAAGGGAATTAAAGCCTACTTGGCCAAGCCTCCAGTGTTGATGCCACCAAAGAGCGACAAGCCTTTGAAGTTATACATTGTTGCAACAGAAGATTCATTGGGAGATTTCCTAGCCCAAGACAATAAATAAGGCAAGGAGCAAATAGTTTGTTACCTCAGTAGGTTTTTAAATTCTTGTTAATGTGAATACTCAGCTGTAGAAAAGCTATGCCTTGCATTGTACTTTGCAGCAATGAAATTAAGATATTATCTTTTGCCTGCTGTTGTCTTGGTAATTGCAACCACAGACTTGGTTAAGTACATGTTATCTAGACTAATGTTAGGAGGAAGAATTGACAAATGGGTATTAGCTTTGTCAGAGTTTCATCTAGAATATGTCACCCAAAAGGTAGTAAAAGGACAAGTTTTGACTAACTTTTACCAGATCATCCATGTCAAATAGAAAGCCAGGAGATAATGGATCTTGGTATGATCAATGTTGAGCCATGGAAGATGTGGTTCAACGGATCAAAGGCCAATGGTCTGATTGGAATTGGTGTTGTAATTAGATCACCACAAGGGATAGAAACCACACATGGTTTTAGAAAGGATGAAACTACTTGTTCCAATAATCAAGTTGAATATGAAGCTTTAATAATGGGACTAGAAATGCTTATCGGATTACAAGCTCATGCAGTTGATATCTTTGGAGATTCTCAATTTGTTGTCAACCAAGTGAAAGGAATTTTCAAATGTCAAAGTGCAAGCATGTTACATATTACGTTGTTGCATTACACTTGCTTTTTCAATTTCAGATAGCAAATCTGACTTATATCCCAAGGTTCATGAATAACAAAGCCAATGATGTAGCTTAGAAGGCTTCGAATTTCAGAAGGAGAGACGACACTTAGTTAAACATAAGTCAAGCAACATATCAAAAATCAATACCACATTTAGCTAAAAAGAATGTTGTGTTGGAAGTCAATCATAATGACTTACAAGATCAAGATTGGAGACATTCAATCATGTAGTACTTAACTGGCCCATCTTCGAAGGCCAACAGAAAGATCAAATTACAGTCTATGCAACATATAATGTATGGTAATGCTCTTTACAAAAGGGAAGCAGATAGGTTGTTATTGGAATGTCTAGGGCCAAAGGAGGCATTGACAGCCATGGCTAAAGTCCATGAAGGCATTTGTGGTGCTCATCAACCTGGTGTGAAGATGAGATGGTTGCTTCAAAGGCATTCCTACTATTGGCCAACCATCCTTAAAGATTGTATAAAGTATGCTAGAGGTTGCCAGGCATGCCAAAAGCATGGCATGATAAGATATGTACCAATAACTGATTTGTATGCAGTTGTGAAGCCTTGCCCATTTAGAGGTTGTGCTATGGATATGATAGGGAAAATACATCCACCCTCTTCGAAACACCATTGTTTTATCCTACTAGCCACCGATTACTTCACTAAGTGAGTTGAAGCTGAACCATGTAAAGTTGTGGACCAAACTAAAGTTATTGGATTTATTAAAGATCTGGTTCACAAATTTGGTATCCCACAGACCATAACTGTAGATAATGGGACTGTATTTAATGGAAAGATAGTAAAATCTTTCGCAGCAGAGTTTGGAATTAGCCTTGTTAATTCTATCCCTTGTTATGCACAAGCAAATGGTCAGGCAGAATCATCCAACAAGTCCTTGAAAAAAGGAATACAGAGAGTTATGGAAGATAATCCTAGGGATTGGCATGACTTGTTGTTAGATGTATTGTAGGCTTATAGGACTTCTCCAAGAACTCCTTATGCCTTAGTATATAGGCATGATGTAGTGTTGCCTGTGGAGATTAACATTAGGTCCTTGAGGGTGAAATGCCAAGACCAATTAGATTCTGAGCAGTACCATCAGTGCATGTTCTCGGTATTAGAAAATGTGGATGAAACTAGAATTTTGGCATTGAATAGTATTCTTTTCCAAAAGAAAAAGGCAGCCAAAAACTATAATAAGAAAGTCAGGCACATTAGCTTTGATGAAGGTGATTTGGTATGGAAGACAATACTTCTAATAGGAATTAAAAGCCATAAGTTTGGAAATTGGTCACTTAATTGGGAAGAGCCATATCAAATTCATAGGGTCTTGCTTAGGAGAGCATACCATTTGAGAAATCATAATCGATATGTGCATCCTAAGAAAATTAACGACAGGTACTTGAAACCTTATTATCCAACTGTGTGGGAAACACAAGGAGTTTAGAAAATGCTAACAAGAAAAGCATTAAAAACACTCAAATAATGAAAAAGGATTTCATTTCATAAAGAGTTAAATACATGTAGCAATTGATTGGCCCAATAATCAGTACAATACTTCAGTTGTTCCCTGATAATTGATTCTCTACTCCTAAGGGATGAAAACAAATGAATAGTTGTAGCCTTGTCTTGTTTACGGTCAACTAGCTCTTGATTGGTAATCCACAGTTTTGTATCAGTTCGATCCAAAGCTAAGTTAACTGTTGCCAACTCCTCTTCTAATTGGGCCTTTTTCTCCAAAAGTTGGATGTGAAACTGAGAAGCAGAAGCATGTCGTCCTTTTCATTTAGATACTTCAGTATGTATATTTGAAACAAATTCCTTATCCTTTAATAGCTTCTCTTTTGCAGTTTTAGTAGTGTGGCAGATGTTGACATAGAAATCTATAGTAGCTGCCGCCAGGGATAAGTGGCCTGAAATGGCCATATTGGATTGCTCAATGACTTTACATCATTAGAGGAAACCATTCTTAATTATGGGTCTTTGTAAGGCTTCGAATGGGATCCTTGAAAAAGATGTTAGCAATTCCAAACATGTGCCTAAATCCAAGAGGGGCAAAGAAACTCTGCTGTTAATTAAAGAACTCTCAAAAATTTATAAGAGGGAGTCAGCAAGGACCAATGGCTCAGCTTCACTGTTGGCTGCTAGGGTGGTTGAAGGCGTGTCAAAAAAGCTAGTCAGCCGAGCCTCAAAAATGTCCATCTCTTTTGTTGACATTAAAGATGCAGGATGGTCTGGAAGAGATGTTTGCATAGGGATGGGAGAAGAGGTCGAAGTGTCCATGGCAGTGTCTATAGTCCTAGCCACAAATAGCTCAAGGGAAGAGGGACTGAAGCTGGATGGTGATGGTGGACAAAAAATTGGTAAGCTACCAGTATCTTCCCTAGGAGCATCAGCTATCACTAATAAGGTAACAACTGGGGCCTTCTCAGGTGATTTAGGAGCAGCCACGATTGTGGGAAGAGTAAATTGGGCTGAGGAAAAGGTGAAATGAGGTAGATATGGAGTAAAGCCCAGCATAAAGAAATAGGAATACGTTGCCTCAAAAAAGGTATGGAAAATGTAGAGCTGGGAAATGGAAGTATTGTTTTGATGGGCTCTACATTTAAAGGCACTTTGGTGTTGATTTTCTTCCTCTTTTTCGAGGTTATCTCTAATGGTCTTTCAACTTCAGATAAGACTAAAGAAGCAATTATCGAAGGAGGAGGTAGAATAACTGTTACTGCAAGATAAGAAATATGAAGCAATGTTAAGTTTCATTACTGAAAACTTGGGAAAGGAAATTACTAGAGACACCGAAGAAAATTACCAGTTTCAGAAGTGGTGGCAATGGTTGGAGAACTGCGAAAGGCATAATGTTCAGCAGTTTGTTGCCTCCTTGCAGTTTCCTTCTGGAGTGTGTTAGTAGCAGCAGCTTCATTCTATAATATTTGATGCTCCCTCCTCTTCTCGGATCTCTGGAAGACCACTAATTCTTTAGATTGTTCCCTCTCTCCTGCCTTGACAGCTGCCTGGTGAGCAGGGTCATCAATGAGATCAGAAGGGCAGATTATTATTTTCTTCCTTCTTTTAAGTGATGTTTCTTCAAATACTTCCTTTTCCTCAAGATTAAGTACAAGTTTCCTTCTCTTTTGTTGTTGTTGTTTGTCTTTAAGAATGTTTAGGGATTGAGCCCTTTGAGGAGAGTCTTCCTGCGAGGTTCCTGCACCAAAGAAAAGTTATAAACAAGGCATCATAAAGAGAAAAGGAAAAGAAAAGGAGCAGCAGTGCAAACCTTTTTTCGCAGTAGCCCTAGTGACCCTAAGAGGAGGTGATGAAACAATAGGAGTTGGGATCGCAAAGACAGTCAGTAGAGATAGTAACAGTGGTCCCAATCTTTTTGGGTTTGGCTTGAGTGGGCACATCTAGTCCCATTAGCAGATCTTTGGGAGGTATTGCTAGGAGCACCTCCATATTGGCTATCCACCAACTTTGAAATCTTTTCAAAGTTGTGCCAAGTGCGATAAAGGGGATGAATTGAAACTCACTCAATTCTTGTAGCAATTTAAATGTTGCTTCCTCCAATTTGGTCTTGGGTACCTTCAGGTCTCTGACTGTGAGATTTGTATTGAAGAGGCTGCAGAGAGGAATAGGAATTCCTTGAGTAAGCCCAAATTGGCTGGCAAATTAGGAAAGACAATAAATTTCAGATATACATTTGTAGGCTCGAAGGTTCAAAGTACCAATAAAAAGCTTCCTTGGCAACAAGATAGAGGCCCACATATCCTTGTGTAGTGGATTAGAGCTTTCCCTGTCAGCCAAAAATGTCCTGAGCCAAAGCTGGTCCTATATTGGTTTCGAAGGGACAAAAGAAGGAAAGGAGTGGAGAAATTGGGAGTTAACGAAAAAAAGTAAAATAATAGGCAAAACTGGAGGGGTATAAGGAAATCCTGGCAAATTTCCCTCCATAACTAGTGGGTTCTTGCACCAGAAATCTCAAACACTTGGAGTGTAGACCAGTGAAATATGCGGAGAGCCAGAGTTGTAATACCCATAAGGGGCCTCCTTGGTTAACATCCAAAGGTTTCTCACAGAATTGGGAACATGCCCTATAAACATGACCTAAAACATAGGGAGCTAAGGCTACCTTCTTTTTCAAGGCAAGAGCCTTGGCAAGTGGGGCAAACTCAGGCATAATCCACTGAGACGAAGTACAAAAAAGAAATTTGCCTAACCAATATAGAATGAAGGAGAAGAACTCTCGGTCACCTACAAGGCCTACCTTCTTGTTCTCAAATTTTACAAAATCACTGAAGGAGTGAGCTCTGGGGTGGAATGGTGAAGTTAACTAGAAGGTCTGGGTAACTAGGCGTAAAGGGAGCACTAAGTGGTGAGAGCCCTAAGAGATGACAAATGTGAGGATCCTTTCTTGATGGCATCAAGGATACAGAGCTCTTGCAGATCCCATTCTCTAGCAGGCACAACCCTGTCATACCATTCCTCCCATTCAACCCATAATGTGGGCCAGCAGTGGTCAGGATGGTTTATCCTCTAGCTTTCCCAATCAAAACCCCCTTCGTAGAGGAGACAGTGATCCTCTAGACAAGGATACAAAGCAGGAAGTTGAGCTGGGGCTTCTCTGAAGATAGGTCCTAAGACGTATTCCTATTGTTCATTGTGGCGAGAAATAAAGAGGCGACCATCTATGGTACTCGGTTCACCAGCTTTGAGCTTGGATATCTCTTCGTCGATACACCTCTTTAAAGCCACGGATGGGCTCATGCATTCCATAACTAGAACTTTCAAGGAGGAAATAGCCATTAACAAGAGTTTTCGAAGGACGAAGCGGAGAAAAGAATAAAGAGTAGGAGAAGAGCAATAGAAATGAAGGGTTTGTGTTTTAGGCAAGCAAGTAAATTAAAAGCGCGAAGGGAAAGGGTTTTTAAACCTTTCTGTATGAAAGATGCCCAATTTGTCCAAATGGGCAAAAAGTCCCGAGATAAATTGTTTGGCTGATTTTGGAACCCGTATGAGTTTAAAACTTTGTCTTAAAATTCGTAGGAGTCTTGAAAGTACAACATGAAAAGTTTCTCTCAAGGGTGATTGTTTGGGCGGGAAACGTATCTCAAACAATTATATTAGCTTCGAAAACAAATATTTGGCTTTGAAGTCAAGATTTGGTTCCAAAGCCGGATGTCAAACAATCAACCAAGGCTGCGATAGTAGGAAGTTGACTTCGAAACACATTTTATTACTGAGAATCCATGTTTGATCTACTAAAAAGGGATTGGAGACTTGTTCTTAGATTTCTTGAGAAAGATGAAATCCTTCGAGGTAAAACTTTGAAGTATTTTGTAGCTAGAATCTGATTCTTATTTGATGTTCCAGACTCCAAAGTTGCAGAGCCAGTACTAAGTCAAGTAAAGAGATCAAGATCTAAAAGAGTTGCCTGAACATGAAAATTTCCTTTTGGGATTTTTTTTGTCAAAGTAAACCTTTTGGAAAGCAGCATTGTTACTAACTATTTCGAAGTATTTAAAAGTAACTTTGATACAAAGGTTGCTCAATTCAAAGCTGTTAAAATTATATTGACTATACGATTGGAATGAGAAGATCTAAAGCAAAGATTGTCAATTGTATTCCTTATGTTGGAGATATTCAAATTAGGCTTCAAGCATTCCATTAGAAATGTTCAAATCAGGCTTCGAGGGAAAAAATTGGTAAATTCGAAGCTCTAATTTTATTGGAATTAGGCAAATAAAATGGTCATAAGCATGCAATTGGAACATGAAACCAGATCATGCCAAATTAAGAAAAAAAGAACTAGTTTTATTGATATGTAAGCAATTACATTAGAAAGACTTCTTGGCTACAAATTCAATTTCATAAAAGTAAGGAATGGAAAAAGTAACAAGTTCATTGAATTTGGCCCAGTAGTGGTCAATGAATTTATGTTCCTTCTTTATTATGTCTTATGTCCTATCAAAGCTGGGTTATTGTAGTTGAAGTGTTCTTATTTGATGGAAAAGATGTTCAGCTTTCATCTTGAACTCTATCTCCTTTAATCCTTGTTCCATTTCGTCCATATCCATATCATCCCAGTATGCAGAATCCTTATTCTTGAAGTCATTATATTCTTCAATGAGATTCTCTGCTTCGTACTGGGTTTGAATTCGATCGGCCGAGATTTTGCCCAAAGAGTTACTGGTAGCCAAAGAAATTTGGTACTAGTGAAGAAGAAGCAGGAGTTGATGCAGAAAAGCTTGAAGCTCTGGCTTGTGTGATGGGGTTGAGGACATGACCCCTAGTCAAAATATCATAGGCCCATCAAAAGTTCTTGAGAGAAATCTCATCCCCAAGAACATTGAAGGGCAAGTGAGAGAAGGCAGCAAGCAGAAGTTGAGCTTGGTGTCCCTTAAATGTAGTGGGAAGATCTGGAGGTTGGTAGGAAGAAAAAAATTGATTCTTGAAGAGGGTAAGTTTCAGTTCCTCCATCCAGTGAGGATTTTGAGGAAAAGGAGGCGCAGGGGATCCATCCCGAAGGAAGAGGGGAACTGAGTGTTATTCACACATTCAAGCCAATCAGTAGAGCAAAGTTTTGCCTTCTTGGCCAAGAATGACGGATTATATCCTTGTGCTTCATCCAGACAAGGAGTTGCTT
Source organism: Camellia granthamiana (assembly GCA_036172215.1). Taxonomy (NCBI): domain Eukaryota; kingdom Viridiplantae; phylum Streptophyta; class Magnoliopsida; order Ericales; family Theaceae; genus Camellia; species Camellia granthamiana. The sequence continues at coordinate 35,504,351 of CM069907.1, forward strand.
GTACTATCTTCATCGGCATGGAAGATGTGTACCACCACACAAGTAAGTTGTCATCTAGACTGTATCGGTGATCAATGGGTACATAGGGTAAACCACTGAGCTCTGAGCAGAAGGACGGATAGACAGAGGATCATTGAATTCGACAAATCGATGGTGAATTTGCTCTCTTAGTTTGGGTTCATCAGGTTCTGGCCAGTTTCCCCAGCCAGTAGACCTGGAGGAAAAAGAAGCAGTTGTGTCCCATACAAAGGGTGGTGGGGCAGAAGAAGAAACAGCTGTGTCCTATGCAGAGGATGGTGAGGCAGAAGAAGAGTTGCCAGGATCCATTTTCGTAAATGCTTGATCCAAGGATTTGTAGTTAACAAATTTTTGCTCTAAAGGTTGGTAATTTGCAAAAGCTTTCATAACTTGCATAAATGGAGGCAAATAGGTGTAACCAATAAATGCATTAAGATTCTTTCGAGGCCTATAATCATCTTCCATAGACTCCTCGTATGCTCGATCAATGTAGGAGAAGGTGTGATTGGCCATTGGGGATGTACCAAACTTTTCATCTACTCAAAGAATGGAAGTGCAAGATACAAGGATTTAATGAAGTTCACTGCTTCATTATTCAAAAAGCAGTTATGCTACCAGAATACACAAAGTCCATGCACGTCTTAGAATGTGGGTGGCTTGCGCCAGTTCACTAATATCACCAAGTATTGGGTATATTAGTTCGGGGGGTAATGTTGGCTGTATAATTTGTAAAAGCCAATCACAATTTAACACGTGGCACGAAGAGGGCAATTTGGGGAGTTAATACAAGTTGCCAATCAAAGTCAAACACATGGTAGTTTGTATTGGTAATAATGGATCCGCGTAGCACTGGAACAATCGAGGGATATAAGGTGATGTGGCTTGACGGTTACTCACAAAGTTTAAATTCAAAATCAGGAGGGAAGCCCAACTGCAAGAGTGGCGTAGTGGGACTAACTGTGAGAGAGCATGTTTAGCAATCATGGGAGGACATTTCGACAGTTGAAAGCCCACTTCGACGGCTATCATCGAAAAGTATAAATAGCAGAGAAGGCCTCAGAATAAAGATCCAGACTCAGATCAAAAAATCAGTTTAGTTACTTTGTTTTTCCTTCCAGTTTTTACAGATCTTTATATTTTTGCACTTCAATTCCTGTACTGCACTTCATTTCCTAGGAGTAGTTTCAAATAGCTTGTTGTTGTAAACCTCTACGAGGCTGGGTCAGATCATTATAAGTTTTCGTTTACTTAATGAAATTCAGATTCTGAAATTGTTCTTCACTTGTTGTTATTTGCTAAATTCTCCTAAACAAGCCACTAGTAAAAGTCCTCTTCATTGAGGCTGAGAGAACTAAAACACAATCGTCTGATAATTGGTTGGCAATTAGTATTCTGTAAAGGCTAATTGATCCTTACTGGCATGCTTAAAATTACATTATTAACCTTTCAAAGCCAAAAAGCCAACATATATTTTTGGCACGCCCAGTGGGACGTCAAGTGTAAGAAATGAAAAATGAATTGGATTCGTCTATTCTAAATAGCCTAGATGAAATCTTTTGGCGTAAACAAAAATTTTTGGATGTTCAAGAAGAGATCCATTTTCTTGATGAAACAAACTTCCATCCATTACAATATTATTTGGTGGAAGAAAAAAGACACAATTTAATTGGAGAAATTCATGAACTTGATATGGAAATTTGCCAATGGAATGATGAGTTGTCAACTTTCACTATCAAGTCTTTAATGCCCGGAATTGATGAATTTTTTCAAAAATTTTCCATGGTTAAAAATAGCAAAAGCAAAGAGTTGATTTCATCAATGGCTCGGGGGGTTCAAGAGCCCATTTTTAAAGAGCCAAATTATGAAATTAACATAATGAATGAGCATGTTATTGAGCCATGATGTTCCATGCACAGCTCGGGGGGTCCAAAAACCAATTTTTATAAAGTCAAGTCATGGAAATAACATACCTATGGGGGATTTTCATAAGTCATTAATGGCTAACATTGAAAAACAATCCACTTTACCAAATAATTATGAAAGTCAATTCAGCGAAAGTCATGTTTTTAAACCAAACATGGTCAAGAATAATGAACAAGCCACTGTTCATGAATTTAAAATGTTTGACATTTTTCAAAGTGTCAAAAAGTATGAATTTTCATGATCACACTATACCATGACTTTTGTTGTTCAGAATCCATTTTGGATTTGTGGTCACATCAAAATTTGATTTTGATGGAATGGCTAATAAAAAATATTTTTTTATTACAATATATTGGGCCAAAAATATGGTTATTAATTGATCCATAAGACCATCACCATTTGGTTTTATGGTTACCTTCGAAGCTTGTGTCATATTGCACGAAGCATGAAGTATGTGTTCGTTTTTATTGGTTTCAAGTTTATTGAATGAAGTCTACAAATTTAAAAGACTTGGCCAGATGTGCTTGAATAATGGGGCCACCATTCTTGGCTTCTATCAACAAATATAATATTAAATGTGACCTTTTGTTTATCTCTCAGTTAGTTGGTCAATTTTGGTGACAGTCATTAATTCTTTCTGGGGAAGTCCAAGTGCTGGACATTGTTAAGTCTTAGGGTAATATATGCATCATGTATGGTGATAGCAGAGAATACAATTAGCCAGATCAGTTGCACACCAATTGCGCTACTTTGAATGATCAATACAACTACTTCGAAGGTTCTATTCATCAACCATTGTTTGCTTCGAAGACCCTCTACATCATTAGTTTTGTTCATTAATTGGATGTCTTCTTTAGCTTTGCTTCGAAGACGGTTTGTTCGGATATTTGGTGAGATCTATTCATCTTATCATTGTAATTAGTTCAAATTCACCTAAAAGTGTTAGTGAGACTTTCGTGTTTCTTCATAATCCGTTTAACTAAACTAGTAATAGTGGAATCGGATTTGTCTTATGGATGTACCTAAAAATTGAGGGAACCATGTAAATCACAACCAATTTTTGGTTTCACAAAAATACCTGCGAAAGATAAAATAAAAAATAAAAAATAAACAAACTGATTATTGGTTTAGCAAAATTATCTTCGAAAATATTATGTAGGTTCATTACGTGTGGTGTGTATTCATATACACTTGGAGTTAATACAAAGTAGTGTGTCACTATTGCTATTACTGTTAGTAGCTTCGAAGAGATTTTTGCTTCATCACCAACAGCTTCGAAGTATGGATTTGGTTCCTCTCTGTTGCTTCGAAGGTGTTTTATGGTTACTACAAAGGTTCTTGGTTACTCTCTAGAAAATGGATCTCTTCTTGAAGATCCAAAAATTTTTGTTTATGCCAAAAGATTTCATCTAGGCTATTTAGAATGGACGAGTCCAATTCATTTTTCATTTCTTACGCTTGACGTCCCACTGGGCGTGCCAAACATTGTTAGCTTATTTTTCCCACGAAGGAAAATATCATAAATGCGAGTGTGCCAACAAGGATTGAAAAATCCTTACAGATTAAATTCAAGCCAATTATCAAGCGATTGGGTTGACGGTTCTTTTGCCTTAACAAAGAGGACTTCAAAATTAGAGAAAAGAAAAGTAAAAAAGAAAAAGGGAGACGGCGAAAGTTGATTGAGTGAATAATCAAAGTAATAATTACTTACCTCTACTCTTATGCTTTGAAAAGGACGTGCATAAAATGCTTTGAAAATGAAATGCTGAAAATAAATGCTTTGAAAAGGAAGTACGTAAAATAAAATACAGAAAATATAAATGACAAGAAAAATAGAAATCAGTTGTCTTTGATTTGAGTTTTGGATCATTTACAATGTTGCCATTGATGGCTATTTATAGAGGAAAAAATACAGCAATAACTACTTAGTAACTACCCATCTCTCCCATCTTCATCATTGTCTTGCCATGTGTCCTTCCACTCATCCACTTTGTCCTTCATGTTCTCCATCATCCCCATACCTTCTTTTAACTTCCAAATGAATAAGAGAATGACATGTGTCCTGAAAATAATACTCCCTCCGTCCCAAAATAATGGTCCCTTTTGGGAATCCAACTTTTTTTGGTAGTACAATTATTGCTTTTGAAAAAAGTTGATTTTCCAAAATTATCCTTTTGATAGTACATTTTTTGGGAATATCAATGTCATAATTGTACTTTTTATATTATTTATTAATTTAAAAGAAGGGCAAAATAGGAAATTTATATTATTTTTGTACTTGATTTTTGAAGAGGGACTAATATTTTGGAACAATGAAAAATGGAATAAGGGACTAATATTTTGGGACGGAGGGAGTAATACTAATACAAATAATAATAAGAATAATAAGAATATTTTATGGTGCCAACATTACCCCCCACAACTCTTTAAGAATGAGTTTTCTCGAATTCTTTAAGAGTTGTATAATTATAATGCCAAAATAGGCATTTGTTTGGTAATTAATTAATTACCAATTTATATATATTCAACGAGTGGCACATATTCAGAACTTTTATTATCCTGTGCTATGTGTAGACACCTCATTTTTTACGGCCCTTCAAGACTTGGATGTTCTTGCAGGTACATCCGGTGATGAGTCTGTTTGCTCACCGAGTGCTCAAAGTCCTTAGCGGAACGCCACAACTTTGAGCCTTTCAAACCCTGCATTCATTTTGTCTCATTTTGGGACTATGCCTTGATCTTTCCCTCCTGGAGTCTCTGCTGGCCTGCCGGCCATCTATGGAGGCTGCCGGCTAGCGCTTCTTGTCTGTCGGCCATTGATGTGCCTTGCCGACCATCAATGATGCCTTGTTGGCCACCACTGATGGCCGGCAGGCCACCAGTGTTTTCTACAGATATTTTATGCCAGTTGTGCCATCTATTTGCATAGATGCTTGCATCTGTCCACACGTGAAGGAGTGGATCTCCTTGTATAGATTTCATGTTTTCTATATATAGGGACCCCCTTTCTCATGTTTTGAGGTTAGAAGATTTCAAACTCAAAATTTTCTCTCTCTAGATTTCTCTCTCTCTCTCTTGCAATTTTGTGCACACTTACCTAGTTGTATCACTCTTTTGCATACACATCCTTAACCAAAATTGATCACCTTTGAGCTGAGATCCCTTAAGGTCTTGTTGGAGCTCTTGAAGGTAGTTTTGACTTGCATTTGTGCCTAAAGTTGTGCTTGGCTTCAAGAGGTATAACACTTGTCGTTTAACTTGTTTTAGTACACTTGTTTCTCTATCTTTTCCCATTGTTTTTCGGTCATTTTTGAGCTGTAAAAATATCTATTTTAATGGGCTGAAATTGGTGTTTTAAGCCATTTAAGTTTAGGGGGGGTGTCTCACCCTTCTTTATTCCTTGCTTCTAAGGCTTTTGCACCTTTGTTTCCCACTTTCAAACTAAGTTTTTTTGGTCATTTAACCACTGAATTTCAGATTATTTTTAGTGGCAACATGTTTTGAAGTCCAAAATTGAAGGGGTTAGCCTTCCCTTCTTGTGTCTTGTTTGCTAGCCTAGTTAATTTTTTATGTTAGCATGATTTTCTAGCTTTTTATAACTATTATTAGCATGTTTTTGACTTTATTTTAAACTCCTTTAGCTCTTTTTTGGGCTGGTTGGATTAGTTGAGTCTTGTTTTGTATGGTTGTAGTGTAATAGTCCTCACAAGCTCGGTGTTTTAGGCCATTAGACACCCATTGTTTGAGTTGATTACATGATTTGGTGTTGTTTTGCACTTCATTTTAGCACTTATCACCTCTGCAACCTCCCTCATTTCTTAGTTTTTCTTTTTGCTTTGAAAGTGGTTTCAAGCCATTTGTTTGCCTAAGTGTGGAATTGAGGTTTCATACTTAATGGTTTAATCCCATAGGGGGTTCATTACCAACAATATGATACTTCTTTCATACCCAAAGCAACTTGTGTTTTGAGCTTTCTTTCCATTAGAGGACTTTAATTCACCCTTTTGGACTTAATTGGATTAAAGAATGGTTAGTAAGTTGAAATAAGTAACTAACAACTTGGGACTAAAATTGAGCAAGATAATAACTTGTGTGTTGTGTGTTCAGTCAGACGTTAATTGAACACAAGGAAAATTGGAACATTTCATACTCAAAGTGATGAAATGTCTCAAGTTTCCTAGGTCTCCATTGCCCTTGATCATGCATGACAGGGTGATGGTTCTTGAGTGTTTTGTTTTGCATTTATTGAGCTTACATATCTTGAATCACAAGCCATCATGCAATGAAATTGCTTGGATTGGTGGTTCGTGGATTAAGTTTACAACTCCTTGGATTTATTCATGAAAATGAGGGGTGAACTGTGCAAACAATCCTTGGAAATACCCTCTTTTTGCTCTGTTTGTACCTTGTTACAGCATGATGATCTAGTGCATTAGTGGTCGGAAAGCCACCATGGCAATGAACCATAGATGGCCGGCAGGTGGCCTGCAGTCTTTGCCAGTGGTCGGTTGGTCACTGATGCAAACTTCAGCAGAATGTTGGTAAAGTGGAGCAAAATGGTTCTGGAAGTGTTCAACTCTACAAACAGAGGCTTTCGAGAGCAAAACGAAGGTCTTTTCGGGTGGTATCTGAGCATGTGCATCTTCCATTTCCCGAGGCGAAGTAGCGGCAGGGTAGTTAGAGACTTTAATTACTTAGTTTGCTTACATTTGTGTTGTAACTTAATCAGTTAGCTTACTAGTTAATTCATTCAAGTGATGTAATAATTAGTTAATTAGTTTAGCTAGTTATTCATTTGGTTTGTAATAATTAGCTTAATTAGCTTAGCCCTAATTAGCTGCTAATTAGCTTAGCTTAGTTATTTATTCAGACACTCCTTCGTGAGAGCAAAATGTAATAATGTGTATGTCTTCCAACCCCACGTCTTTTTCCCTTTTATTTAATTACTTACGATGGTTAGATTAGCAACATGTTTCAATTAACATACCTTATGCCTTATTCTTGCATCCATTTATTTTGTATTGCATGCACCGAGGCTCGGCGCATCATTCAAACTGCATTGTCGTTTAAATACTTCTTTGAATACGTGCTTAGACCGCATGCTATTTAAATTGATTCATATGCCATATTAGTAGTCGAGCCTATTAATTGCATACCTCATGTGTTGCATTAGCCATCCTTCATAGTTAGGAACATGCATTTTTTTAACTCATATCTTCTTAGCTTGGCGTACTAGGTGAGTTTTTAGTACATTAGCATACTTGCATGAGTGTGCGTGATTGCCATGACTAGCATGCTTGCCATGAGGCTAAATGCTTACTTAATGAACTGTTTGAATGCCTGTGGATGAAGGCTTGTTGCTTGAATTACAATGATTCAACGAATGTAAGTTTTAAGCCCACTTTGTTGAGTGGCAAATTCGCAAACTTTAAGCCCACCTGAGGTGGCAAATTCAAACCTTTTTCACAAAACAAACATGAAATTGAATTGTTCCAATTTGAGCAAACTAGTCTATACTTGCTTGTGCGCATCACATAGTAAAGCTGGCCCAAAAAACGGAACAAAAACCCACAATGTTTATAAAAAATCATATCAGTAGAGGCCGATCTTTGATCAGGCGAGCGGGGGTGCTCAATTCATGACCTTCCCCCCTCGTACCTAAGTTCCCGAGCCGAGGCAACTTCGGTGATGACGGACACGTGGCCTTTGGCACAAGTTATGGGTTTCCTAAATTTTCCCAAAAATAAAATATTTAGGTAGTGACTCTATATCTGGCAAAGCAGTCCAGTTTTGGCATTTTTGATTCAAAATTGATTTTCCAAAATGATTTGCCAAGTTTGGACTCTTTGGTGTTTATCAATTTCACATTGCACTTGTGAGATTAGATTTAGAACCGCGGGAATTCGAATTGTAGGGCATCTTTAGAGTTTCCGAAAGGGGGCACGAAAAAGCCGAGCTACAGTATGCTTCGAAGCCTTGTAGAGTTTCAAAAGCAGGGAATCACAATCATCCAAACAACCTTTGAAGCAAAATGACTGAACCAAAGGACCAAACTAATGATGCCAAGAACCTTTGAAGTAACCATAAAACACCTTCGAAGCAACATAGAGGAACCAAATCCATACTTCAAAGCTATTGGTGATGAAGCAAAAATATCTTTGAAGCTACTAATAGTAACAACAATGGTGACACACTACTTTGTATCAACTCCAAGTGTATATGAATACACACCACACGTAATGAACCCACATAATATTTTCGAAGATAACTTTGCTAAACCAATAATTGGTTTTTTTTTTTTTTTTTTTTTTTTTTTTTTTTTTTTTTTTTTTTTTTTTTATCTTCGCAGGTGTAGACATCCCATTTTTGACCATCCTCAAGACTTTGATCTCATCGTTTGTGCACTTGATGATTATGATTGCATGTGCTCATTTTAGTGCTCGAAGACCTCAGCGAAATGCCTTACCTTTGGGCCTTTAAACCCTGTCCATTATGTTCAAACCTGAAGACCCTAGGACCTGTAGGCCTCCTCTGGTGGGTTGTCGGCCACCAATTGTGCCCTGCCGGCCACCCTTATGCCTTGTCGGCCAATGGTGTGGCCTGCCAGCCATCATTGGTAGCATGCTGGCCACATTAGTGGCCTGCCGGCCACCAGTGTCTCTTTTGCAGATATTTTGTTGACAGCTGTTCCAGCTGTTGGCACAATGGACTTTATCTCCCTACACGTGTGTAAAGGGATTTATCTCAGCCAAATGCATGGTTTTCTATATATAGGGCGTCTCCTCCCTCATTTTTGACGGTTAGAATTTTTAGAACAAAAATCTCTCTCTCTCTTTACATTTCTCTCTCTCTTTTGCAAATTTGTGCACATTAGTCTACATACACCACACTTTTGCCTATACCTCCTTAACCAAAGTTGATCATCTTTGAGTTGAGGTTCTTTGAGGCCTTCTTGGAGCTCTAGAAGGTGGTTTTGGCTTGAATTGTTGCCTAAAGTTGATCTTTGCTTCAAGAGGTATAATACTTTCCTTCTTCACTTGTTTTGCATACTTGTTTTTCTATCCTTTTACCACTATTTTTGGGTTGCTTTTAGGCTATAAAAACTCTGGTTTGGTGGGCTGAAATTGGTGATTTTAGGCCATTTAAGGTTAGGGGTGGTTCACCCCTCTTTCTTCCTTGTTTTTGAGGCCTTTCCACCTTTGTTTCCTACTTTCAAACTATCTTTTTTTGGGCTTTTGAACACTGAATTTCAGATTATTTTTAGTGGTAAAAATCATCTTTTGAATTCCAAATTTGGAGGGGTTAGCCTCCCCTTCTTGTGTCTTATTTGCTAGCCTAGTTAGCTCTATGTATTAGCTTATTTTTCTAGCCATTTGTAGCTTAATTCCAGCATGTTTTAGGCTCTATTTTGGACTATTTTAACTCTATTTTTGGTTGGTTGTTGCATTTGGGTCTTGTTTTGCATGCTTCAAGTATAAGTGTCCTCACAAGCTTGGTGTTTTAGGTCTTTAGACACCACTCGTTTGAGTTGATTGCATGTTTAAGTGCTTTTCTCACTCATTTTCAGCACTCATTAATCTCTGCAACCTCTCTCATTTCTTAACCTTTTAATTTGCTTTGAGGGTTGTTTTAACCTTAGGATAGTCTAAGCTTGAGATTGAGGTCCATGCCTAATGGTTTAATCCTCTTTTGAGGGTTCATTATCAACGGCGTGACACTTCTCTCTTGCCTTAAACTACCCCTTGTTTGACACTTCCTTCTTTTTAGAGGACTTACTCACCCATGGACTTAATTGGTTGAAGAATGGAATGGTAAATTAAAATGAGTAACTAAAAATCGAAACTAAAATTGTGTAAATATTTGGTTGTGTTCTGATGTGTTCAATCAGACATTAATTGAACACAAGGAAAATTGGGGCATTTCATACTCAAAGTGATGAAATGTGCCAATTTTTCTAAGGTCTCCATTGCCCTTGATCATGCATGATAGAGTGAAGGTTGTGAGTCTTATTTGCGCATTTATTAACTTGTACACCTTGATTCTTGAGCCATCATGCAATGAAATTGCTTGATTGATGGTTTGAGGACCCAGTGTGTCACTCCTTTGAGATGTTTTGATGATAAGGAGGGATATACAGTACAAACAATCTGTGAGAATACCCTCTCTTTGCCATGTTTGCTCTCTGTTGCAACAAGGAATTATGCATCATCAGTGGCCTACCAGCCACTGTTTCTGGCCGGCAGGCCATCAGTGTTGGACGACAACCCCCCAATGGTGACCAACTGGCCACCACTTCTGGCTTGCCGACCACCATTGAATTTTGAGCAGAATGTTTATAAAGTAAAGCAGCTTTGATCTGGAAGTGGAGAATCAGTGTAAGTGTTGTGCAACAAAGGCTTTCAGAGGCAGACAATCGACGTTCTTTGGGTGGAAATCGAGCATTCATAGACCTCCCTTGCTTCCCAGAACTAGTTAATTAGTTTAGTTGGCAATTAGTCATTTATTTGTTGTACTTAATTAGTTGTAGCTAATTCATTTGTTTTGTACTTATTTAATTAGTTTAGATTGATTAATTAAATTAGTTTGTGTTGTAAATATTTAATTAGCGTAGCCTAGTTAAATTATTTAATTGTTGTAATATTTAATTAGCTTAGATAGCTAGCTTATTTATTCAAGTTTTGTAATAATTAGTTAAGTAGTTTAGCTTAGCTAGTTTATTCATTCGGACCCTCCTGTGCGAGGGCATCAATGTTGTAATAATGTGTATGTCTTCCAACCTCACGTCTTTTTCCCTTTTATTTATCCACTTTTGATGGTTAGAGTAGGAACATTACGTTTCAATTTGTATATCGCATATTTGCATCCATTCATTTGTATTACATAAACCGAGGCCCGGTTCTTCATTCTAATTGCATTGTCATTTCAATATATTCTTTGAATACGTTCTTAGAACGCATGTTATCAAATCGATTCATATGCCATGCTTACTAGCCAAGCCTATTTTATTTGTATTATTGTATGCGTTGCATTAGACATTTGGCATAGTAAGGAACATGCATTTTTCTAAACTCTTTTGCTTTATCTTAGCTTGGAGTACTAGGTGAGTTTTGAGTGCTTTAGCATACTTGCATGAGTGTGAGTGACTGCCATAATTAGCATGCTTGCCATGGGGCTAAATGCTTACTTGTTAAACTGTTTGAGTGTCTGTGGATGAAGGCTTGTTGCTTGAATTAGAATGATTCAATGAATGTACGTTTAAGCCCACTTTGTCAAGTGGAAAATTCACAAACTTTAAGCCCACTTTGTTAAATGGCAAAATCAAACTCTTTTCGAAAAACAAACATAAAATTGAATTGTTCCAATTCAGGCACACTAGTCTATACTTGCTTGTGCACATCACATAGTAAATGCTAGCATAATAACCGAAACAAGAGCATATAATGTACATAAAAATCATATCATGATTAGTAGAGGCCAATCTTTGATCGGGCGAGTGGGGGTGCTCAATTCATGACCTTCCCCTCTCATACCTAAGTTCTCGAGCCGATGCAACTTTGGTGATGACGGACACGTGGCCTTTAACACGAGTCATGGGTTTCCTAAATTTCCCAAAAATATTTAGGTGACAACTCTATATCTGGTAAATTAGTCCAATTTTGGAATTTTTGATTCAAAATCAATTTTCCAAAAGATTTTTCGGATTTGGACACTTTGGTGTTTATTAATTTCACATTGCACTTGTGAGATTAGATTCAGAACCGCGGGAGTTCGAACTGTGGGGCTTCTTTCAAACCTCCGAAAGGGGGCACGAAAAAGCCGAGCTACAGTTTTTGGCGACTCTGCTAGGGATTTAGAGAACTTGACTCGAACTCATGATATGAAATTTTATCTACACTTATATGTGTTCTTTGCATTGCATTTGCATTGGTGCATTTAAGTCACTGTCTTTGCTATCTGCTATTCTTGGACAGTTTACTGGAGGCTTGCCTAAAAAGCTTGCCAAAAGGCTGACCAGTCACGGGCTCTGCCATGATAGGAACACAAACCTTGGATCTTGATTACCGCTGTACCATTTGATCCGCCTTTCACTTTTCGGTGTTAGGTGCGAGAGGTATATTAGGTAGTCTTTTTGAGGTATCCTTTTTGACCAATTGACCTAGTAGCATATCGAAAGCCATAAAGACTGTTTTAAAGTAGGACAGGATGCTCACCCGAGTACAGGATTGCGTGAAGCCGCATTGTTTGAATAGTGAACCCTAGTTTCTAACAAAACTAGGACAGGATGACCCTACCCCCTCATAGGGGTGTTTTGGTTCTTTCTTAACTGCTATGTGCTTTTACAGTGAAACTCTACAGGAACGTGCGTATCAGTTACAAGTTTGGGTATCAGACTCTGAGGCAGAAATCAGTGTTGAGTGCAGTTCTGTAGGTTTGATTACATCTGTGTGTTGTTCACATCTGAGTTGAGTTGCTGTGCAGTTTCTGATTTTTGTTTTCCTTTTGCTTTATTTATTTTGGCAATGTAGTTTATCACAATTGCTCCAGACAGTTCGGTTACCCCCCAAGCACTCTGGACTCATGTAAGGAGACTTTATAGATCCGGGGATCTTGTTAGGGGACAACCCGTGTTTGTTTCGCTCCCACCGGTTACTAGACGGAGGAGAGTTAGGCACAATTCGCCAGTTCAGCAATCACCTGCATCTAGTCAAGTTCAATCTTCCACATCTAGGCCAGCAAGAGATCACTGGCCTATTTAGATGACTCAGTACCCTACAGTCAGTATGGAGGACTTGATTCGTCATGTCCAGCAAACAGTGGAAACTATGCAGCAAGATGCTGCCTGCCAAGCTGAAGTTACAACCTATCAAGCTGAAGTGATAAACAGGCTGTAGCAATAGTACCATAGCTGGCAGCGGCTTCTGCTTCCCATGCACCTCCTGCGGGTATCCCAGCACCTGGAATCACTGCCAATATCCAAGAGAATCCGGGCAATCCAGTAAACCCTATCCCGCTACAAGCCTCCAAGGCACCAGTGTACCATACCGAGCCTCCGTTTGAATTCGAAGTTGACCCAACTATACTGAAGGTCAACAAGCTAGAGAAACTTTTCAAGTAGGCACAGGGCGTGAACTCAATCCCCGACATCGAAGATGGATATACTGACTCCGCGGTAACTTTGCCAGATCGGTTCAAAATGCCATACATAGATCAGTTCGATGGCTTTGGGGATCCCATGGTCCATTTGCGGTTGTTCTTTGATATCCTGCAGCCGATAGGCCTCACCAGACTTCAAAATTTGTCATTTTTCGACCGAACCTTGTCAGGAATAGCGGCTATCTGGTATGCAGAGCTGGAGGATTCAATAAAGCGGAGCTGGGAGGAAATGGCTGAGGCCTTCAATGCACAATACTCATACAACATGCAAATCGAAATCACAACCCGTGATCTTGAGGCAACCCATCAGGAGCCAAAGGAAGGCTTCTCAGACTTTGTAACAAGGTGGAGGGCCAAGGCCTCGATGATGACTATTAGGCCATCACAGAAGGATCAAATCAGGATGGTGGTCCGTTAGCTGCAAGGGAAATTATTGCAGAAGATGATTGTCTTACCGTTGTTCACATTCACTGAGCTCCACAGAATAGGAGTTCAGATTGAAGATGCAATGAAATAGGGGTTGATAATCGATGAGAAGGAGCAGGCCAAGAGGCCTTTTGCGCACAGTTCCAATGCAATCACTAGTGGAAGCACAGCTGCACGACCATCTGATATGAGTGTTGTCACCACCACAGCCAAGACAACCAACCCTTTCGCCAGCACAACTCCACAAACCTCAAACAACTAGGCCCAATCCCAAAGGACCTTTACCCCACTCTATATGCCTTTATCCCAAGCCCTGAGGATGCTGATCAGAAAGGGGCATCTTAAGCCATTAGAGTCTCACCCACTGCCCGATCATCTCCCACCTAAACACAACCCATCCAAGTACTGTGCTTTTCACCAGCAGCATGGTCACGACCCCGACCAATGCTTCAAGCTACATGATGAAATTCAAGATCTCATCGACAACAAGGTGATAACACCACCCAAAAAGCCAAATGTAACCACCAACCCTCTTCCAACCCACAACCAGGTTCCCCTACCTCAGAACTTAAACCTAATACATACATTGGCCATCCCCTATGACCCCAGCATATGTATTACCCCTTCCCACCTATCTAAACCGGCCGTGTTCATCCCTAAAAGCATGGACTTGTGCATGATGGACACGTCCACACTTCAACCCGAACCCGTGGTGGTGACAGTGGCAAAAGGAGGGAAGTTGGCGTTGGAGGAGGATATTAGTCCATTGCCTAAGTGCTCTGCGGACTTATCTGAGGGGGTGTATGACTCGTGCTGTTACATTGTGCTAACCGATCAAGCCAAATTAAAAGTAGCATTGCTGACAACAGCGGAGGTCAATGTGGTTCGGGAGGATGGCTCGAGCCGAGGATTGGATGATCTGGCAGAGCTAGAGGAGGACTTAGATAATCTGCAATTCTTTGATGAGCAAGATCAAGGAGACGTGCAGATTAACTAGTTTGATCTGAATGAGTCGACAGACAACTCCGGGTGGCTTAATGATGAACCTAACCAGGAGGAAGGAACTGAACCAAAACCTGAAGAAAAGGAAGCAAGAATAGTTGTAATGGCCAGAATGGCCGAGGAAAAGGGAAAACTACCGGAGAGCACCGGTATCAAGAATACAACTCAGGAATCGGGCACCATGAGTACTGCTGATACAGAATAGGAAGCCGCATTGAAGCAGTTTGAACAAAAAAGGGTTAAAGACAAACAGGAAGCTGGAAAATCCCAACACCCTATGGGGGATGTTTCTGATGTGAGAGTGATTAGAATGGAGTAGGACAATTTCTTGTCAGTTGTCAGAGGTGTATGCTGGGAAGATGATGATCTACATCTGGCCCACACTGACAAGGATTGGGATGAGTCCTTGCTTGACAATACCTGGTACTTTGAAGAGCTGGACCACATGACGAGGAGTGGGCGATATTTCAAGCAGCCCCACTTGGACCAAGCTAAAGCCTCCGGGAAAGATAAAGAAGTTGAGAAGTAGAAGGAAAAACAGTTGGAAGAAGAGCCGGTCCTGAAACAGCTAAAGAAAATTCAAGCCAATATTTCAACCTGGGGTCTGCTCATGGCTTCTCGGGTGCATCGACAGGTTGTATTATTAGCAATGGACAAAGCCAAACTGTCCATTGCCACCACTCCTGAATAGCTTGTGGGACTAGTTTTACCTGGTGGTGTCAGTCTAACTCTAACCTTTTTCGATAAAGAACTGCCGCCAGAAGGCTCAGCACACAACAAACCTCTGTACATATCAGTGGAGTGCAAAGAAAAATGGGTGCCAATGGTGTTGGTCGACATTAGGTCGGCTATCAATGTCTATCTGTCACGCACAGCTTATGCCATCAGCCTAAAGCTAGCAAATTTCGTGCTTACAACCCAAGTGATTCAGGTATATGACAACGTGAGCAGAGAAGTTATGGGCACGGTACAAATTTGAGTTCAGGTGGGCCTAGCTGAATAGGATGTTGAGTTCTACGTCCTAAATGTGCCGGCTACTTTCAACTTACTACTAGGAAGACCCTGGCTGCACCTTGTGAAAGCAGTCTCTTCTACCCTCCACCAAATGCTAAAATACCCTCATGGAAAGGGGGTGGCTATTATGTTCAGAAATTCATCTATACATCCTCCGCCAGAGATAACTACACTTGTGCTGGAAATTGTTCATGGCGAAGAGGATGTTTTCCTTTTAAGTTTTACGCTGGCTGAGGCCCGGGTGGTGCAGAACATCTTGGCAGCAGATGAGGGCCTGTATGTCAGCACCTAATCAGTCTATTTCATGAACAAGCTCCAACATGTGCCAGGAATGGGACTGGGAAGAAGTGGCCGGAAGGGTGTCACAGCATTGGCTGATGTGCCACATAATCAACATGTCTTTGGTCTTGGCAATACGTCCACCAAAGAAGATTAGGTCAGGAAAAGAGAAGAGATAGCAGGCAAAGCTAAAGCCAAGCAGGTCGGGAAGCGCTATGAGCTCATTCACAGGCTGATCTAGGGAACTGTAACGCCCTCAAAAGTACAAGACAACCATTCATAAATTGTCATAAACATAGGAGAAATATCATCTCTTCATTCATCAGAGTTTCCTTTACAAAAGACATTACATGCATTACATTTTCATAAACATTAATCTTGAAACTATAGCATGTAACTCTAACTTCTAACAACAAAAATAAGTGCCCAAAGGGCTTACAGTTTTCCAAGTTAACACTTGGTTACAACAAAAGAAGAGTTCTAACTCTTTACATATAAAGCCTTTAGCTTGAAATTCTACATTTAACACCAAACAAAATATACAAAATGGAGTCTTCAACCCCTAAACCTCCCAAGCTATGTCCTTGGAGGTGGCATGTCCCCTGTACCTGAAAAATGGTGTCCCAAGTAGGGTGAACCAAAGCCCATTAGAGATATGCTAAACAACATATGAGAATTAACTGAAACATTAGCATTTGATAAATGTGTAACACTTACACACCAACTTACATTTGTTCCATAACCAATCAACATTTACATCCATATTTCAATCCACATCCATTTATTTATCCAAAACAATTCATTTACATAGTTCATTGATATCTAAACACTTTAAAATGAGACTACAACTCATATTATCAACACTTCAATCATAAACATTATTTATCCACTTCCATTATCTTGCCATTTTACGGAACTACGTCCGAGGGAACCAGCACCCAAATATATATAAGATTTCGGGACTTTCACCCTGGACACTCTGGCCAACTTAATTACCAACGGAGTCCATCCCCTATCTCCTCCCAAACACTGGAGTAAATCCCCTATCTCCTCCCTATCAAGATACATATGTAATGTATTTAAACACGTTGTCATATACAATGACCATTTCAATCACATATACAATGTTTTAATCCAACCGTCATATTCAATGACATAACCCAATTGATTAGTTTCAATTCACCTAATCATCATGCAGTTTCTACAACAATCATGGCTATCCTCCACCGATAGCCCAAAGCAGATATTTCTAAACAAATAAATAAATCTAACAATAGATAATTTATCAACTTTTCCAAAAGTGAGTAATTCATAAACTCGACTACACCATTTAATCATACGTTCCTTCAATTCCAAAATTTCCAAACCAATCTCGTTATTTATACAAAATAACTTATTTGAATCAAATTAGGGAAAATCTCCCCCTTTATCAAATATTATACCAAAGACCAAATTTCATCAATTCTTTTCAAGTCCTAACATGTTCAAGACCCCTCATGCCCATAAGGAACTCAAATAGAAAACCCCTCTTTTATATACATAGGAATTAACCAAAAATTTACCCAAAACCTTCTCAAGTCACACCATCTATACAAGATGACAATATCTATGTTAAAACCCATATAGGAGAGTAGAATATCCCTACCTCAAGCTTAGAAGAGGAAGAAGGAAGAAAAAACCAAAAGTCGACGGAGGAGAAACCAAGCTTTGCTTTGATCAAAATGAAGCCCTCGACAAGCTCTACACTTTATCTCAAAGAAGCAAGGTGAGGAGAGGCCTTCAAGCAAGTAGATCTAAGGATCTATGAATGAAACAGTGCTTTTTGAGAGAGAGAGACAGTGTTTCACGGTTTAGAGGGAGGAAAGAGAAGAAAAAGTAAAGGAAAGGGTTAAGTGAGGACCTATTTATAGTACTAGGTCAAAATAGAAATAAGCCCCAAAGTCAACCCAAGATATCTAGTCAAAATATCCCCAAAAAGTAGGCCCAAACCGACAAAAAAAAAATCTAGAAAAGGTCGCAAGTGTCGACCCCCCTGCAACACAAGTGTTGACACCCAAGAAGAAAATCTGGAACACTAAATTTAATTGCACTGCAGGTGTCAACCCTTCCCCAGGCTGGTGTCGACACCAAAATGCAGTGAGCAACTTCAGAACAAGGGTCGACCCGTCCTCAGATTGGTGTCGACCCTTGCGGCCAACAAAAGGAGAAGGTGTCGACATCACCAAGACCGGTGTCGATACCAAAATGCAGTGAACAAATTTAGAACAAGGGTCAACCCTTCCTAGATTGGTGTCAACCCTTGTGGCCAACTAAAAGAGAAGGTGTCGACACCACCAAGACCGGTGTTGACCCCAGAACATGATTTTCAAGTTTCTAAACAACTTTTCAACACGAACAAGCATGAACGAGCAATCCTAACAAGTTTAAATCAATTTGTACACCTCCAAAACTAAGGTACAACGACACCAAAGATTCCCAAAATAAAGTAAAGGTTCAAATACACTTACCAAAAGCTTTAAAGAACACAAGTGCTACAGGAACACTCAATGGCCATTTTGTTTGGGAAGGGGAAGACTTCCCATTTTGCAGCTTTCCTGAGCCCTGGTTCAATTCTAAGAAATAGCATGTTCCTAGGTTTGAAATTTTCTTAGAGTTACAGCTGCAAGACAGTGTGTAGACTGCCCGAACTCGCTCCGCGCGCCTCCCTTTTCGAAGAGGGTGCGGATTTGTGGTTCTAGCTACTACAGTTCGGACTCCTATCACGGTTCTAAATCTAATCTCACAAAGTGCAATGTAAGACTGATAAATCACCAAAGAGTCCAAATCCGGCAATTGGTTTTGAAAAATCAATTTTGAATCAAAAGTGCCAAACATGGGCTGCTTTGCCAGATTTCAAAGTCGCCACCTAAATATTTTATTTTGGGAAATTTGGGAAACCCTGACTCATGCCAAAGGCCATGTGTCTGTCATCACCAAAGTCTCCTTGGCTCGGGAACTTGGGTACGAGAGGGGAAGGTCCTAAAATGAGCACCCCCGCTCGCCCGATCAAAGATCGGCCTCTACTAACATGATATGTTATTTTTGAAAACACATGTGTTCTTATTCTGTTTTATTGCCTAACTTACTATGTGATGCGCACAGCATACAAGTATAGACTCAATCGCAAGAATTGGAACAAAACATCTCATGTTTGTTTTTCGAAAATGGTTTGAAAGTGCTACTCGCAAGTAGGCTAAGATGCGGATTTGCCACCCTCAAGTGGGCTTAGAAAACAACATGATTTTGCCACAACGTAAAGTGGGCTTACAACGCACATTTTGATGAATTGTTCTAATTAAAGCAATGAAGCCTTCATCCACAGGCATTCATGCAGTTAATCAATTAAGCAATTAGCCTCATGGCAAACATGCTATCATGGCAGTCACTTACACACATGCAAGGATGCTAAAGCATAAACACTTACAGTGTACTCCGAGCCAAAAAAGAAGCTAATTAGAAATCATGCATGATCCTACCTATACAAGATGCCTAATGCAACGCATGCAAAAATGCAACTAAAATAGGCTCAGCTATCTAAGATGGCATATGAAAGCTACACTTGATACATGTATTCAAATAGGAATTGAAATATAATGCAGTTTGAATGATGCGCCGAGCCTGGTGCATGCAAGACAAATGAATGATGCAAACATGCAAAGCATAAGGATGCTAATCGAAATATGCCCTAAAACTAACCATCGTAAGCGGTTAAGTAAAAGGGAGAAAAAAATAGGGGTTGGAAGACATGCACACACACACGCACCCTTATTACAACATTGTGCCCTCTCGACGGAGGGTCCGAACACAAGCTAAGCTAATCTAAGCTAAGTTAAGCAATTAATCTAATTAAGCTAATTAGACTAATTATTACACAACCAAATTGAATAACTAGCTACAACTAATTATTACATCACTTTAACTAATTAACAAATTAATTAAGTTACAAAAACCAAATGCTAACTAACAAGTAAACATTTAAACTAAGCTGCTCCAGCTCTATTTGAATAAGAAAATGATGCATGCTCGCATTCGGTTTCTCACCTCGAAACACCTTCTGGTTTGCTCTTTCAGAGGCTCTGTTTGCAGGGTGTCCTTAAGAACTTGCTGCTGAAACTTACCAAATCAAGGCTAAGGAACGCACCAGTGGCCTGTCGGCCATGAGGAGCTACTGCCGGCCACCTGTCGGCCAAGAGTAGGCACTGCCGGCCATGAACGGGAGGGTGCCGGCCATGAACGGGAGGGTGCCGACCACCAATGTGGGCCTGCCGACCACTGGTGTGTTATGACACCATACTACAACAAAGCATAGGATAGAGGAAATGGAGGGTCTCCCAAGGGTATGTACGTACTGTGCCACTCCATATCACTTCAAAACATCAATGGAGGGGCATCATTGGATCCAATACCATCAACCGAGCATCTCAATGCATGATGGCCAAAGATCCAACTTGTACAAATTCAATGAATGCATGACAAACAAGACACTAAGACCACGACCTTATCATGAGTGATCAAAGGCAATGGAGTCAAAGGGGATTGGCTCACTTTCATCACTTTGAGTATGAAGTGGGCCAATCCACCTTGTGTTCAACATAACGTCCGGTTGAACATGATACAATGTACACAAACAACATGCTATGCAAACAATCATGCTAATCTTCACATGTTAAGGTAGCATGCATGAGACTCTATTATGCAAGCAATGCATGCATGGCATGTTTAAAGGCTAAGGCATCAAAACTAGTGAAGTGCAATACGCAACAGGCATACAATACAATGCTCAATGGACTAAACCAGCCCCAAACGGACCTCATGTATGCCAAAAACAAAGGCCTAAGCATGCTGGAATTGAAGCTCAAAGGACTAGACAATCATGCACACATGTTAGGCCACAAACAAGGCACAATGCTCAACTCTCAAACACAATTAAAGAGTGATAAACTTGAGAGTGTAACAAGGCTATATGCTCTGAAATTATGTATTAAATGATTCCATATCATGAACACATCACAAGCATAGCATGCAAGAGGCCCTAAAGCATAAGGCTAGTAAAGAGCACTATACAATAAGCATGCAATACATGGCCTAAACAACCAAACCAACTCTAGACAGAGCTCAATCATGCCCAATCAAAGGCCAAAATATGCCAAAATGATGGCCCAAAAGCTTAGACAAACATGCGTACGTATGGGCTCACAAACAAGGCATAAGACACATCTCTCAAAAGCATTGAATGAGTGAAACATATGAGAGTGTGACTACACTATATGCACTGAAATCATGTAAGAAATGAGGCTAAGGCATGCAATCATCACATTCAAAGCATGCTAGGGACCTCCAACACAAAGCTAGTTGTAACAAGCCCGCGGGGGACCTCGCTACAGCTCGGACTCGATTTGTGTCACGGTTCTTAATTTGAACCAAAGAGTCCAAATCCGGCAAATCGTTTTGAGAAAATAGATTTTTGAAAGAAGTGCCAAACATGGACTGCTTTGCCAGATACAGAGTCGCCACCTAAATATTTTATTTTTGGGAAATTTAGGAAACCCTGACTCGTTGCCGAAGGCCACGTGTCCGTCATCACCAAAGTTGCCCCGGCTCGGGAACTTGGGTACGATTGGGGAAGGTCACTTCGTGAGCACCCCCGCTCGCCCGATCAAAGATCGGCCTCTACTAACCATGATATCTAGTTTTGAAAACATTATGCGTTCTTATTCCGGTTATTAGCCTAGATTTACTATGTGATGCACACAGCATACAAGTATAGACTGGGTCGCCTAAATTGGAACAACACATCTCATGTTTGTTTTGAAAACGGTTTGCTACTCGCAAGTAGGCTAAAATATGGATTTGCCACCCTCAGGTGGGCTTAGAAAACATGGTGATTTACCACTGTCTAGTAGGCTTTAAAAAAACTTTCAATCGATGCATTGTTCCAATCCAAATAACCCAACCTTCCCCCACAGGCATTCAGGCAGTTATATCACATAAGCATATAGCCTCATGGTATGCATGCTATCATGGCAGTCACTCACACACATGCAAGGATCCTAAAGCATAACCACTTACCGAGTACTCCAAGCCAAAGAAAGAAGCTAATTAGAAATCAATGCATGATCCTAAATATACAGAAGTGCCTAATGCAACACATGCAAAAATGCAACTATAGCAGGCTCGGCTATTCTAAACATGGCATATGAGATGCAACAGCTAACAAGTATTCAACTCGGAATTGAAATACAGTGCAGTTAGTATGATGCGCCGAGCCGGTGCATGCAAAACAGATGAATGAATGCAAACATGCTATCATACTGTATGCTAATTGAAACATGCCCTATTCTAACCATCATAAGCTGGTAAATAAAAGGGAGAAAGACGTGGGGTTGGAAGACATACATCACACGCACGCACACTTATTACAACGCTGCCCTCGCTCGGAGGGTCCAAATAAATAATATACAGTCCCAAATAAATAGTTACAGTCCGAATAATTTACAAAATCCTAATTAATTAACAAATTAAACTAGGAAAGCTGTAAACTAGTATGCAAGTTAGGGACTGCCTCAACTCCGCTCCGGGTGATGAATGATGCATGTTCGGGTTGCCTTGAGCGGAAATCCACTGCGATGCCCCGATTAGCCTCTGTTTACAATTGTTCTTGGAATGCGTGCCAAGCTCTGGAAGGCTGCTGATTCTTGATTTGCTGCAACAGAGAGCAAGAACGGGGCATGGCAATGTATTTTCACATATGTATGCTTGACTACTCTTCAGGGAGTGTAGTCCTCGATCCTCGTGCCACCAATCATGCATCTCGATGCATGATGGCCGAGGAGTCGATTTTGCATGACTCAATATGGAATGAATGCACATGAAAACATAACAAGGCCTAGACTCCATCATGGATAATCCGGAGTGTCAGCGACCGGGAATTGAGACACGTTCCGTCACTCGGAGTACGAAACGTACCTCGTTTCCCGTGCTTGGGCTAACTCCTACCCCAAACACGATGCAATATGCATGACATGCATGAATGCAACTAATATGCAACCTAACATACACAATGCTATGAAATGGCATACACAATGCTCGATGTAACATGGCATATACAATGCTCTAACATACAACCTAGCATACGCAATGCAAGGGACTAAGATGGCATACACAATGTAATATGGGCTTACACCAACATGAGTGGACCTCAGCCACACCCACATCAGAGGCCACTGGATGAAAATGAGACACTCGGGATACGTGCACACATGCACGCAAACTGAGGACCGATCCTAGGGCACGAATGCCACTCTAACAAGGCATGGCAATGCATGGAACATGATATGCAAACAAGTAAATTTTAGCACTAAAACATGATGCTAAACAGCCCTGAAACATGGCAATATGGCACCCGATGCATGAGATGGACCCCGAAACTCAAAATTAGGCACATGGAATGACTTATAGCTATACAAAGCATGCATTATTTGAACATGAAGCATGAAGACAGAGTCAAGGTAGTCCCAAAACATGAACTTTTATAGTTTAAAGTGTGGTCAAAAAGTGCTAGCAAGATGGCCTAAAATAGTATGCAAATTTGACCAACAAACACGGCTTACATGGCAAGTGTAAGATGCACATGGAATCTAACCAAACCATCAAAAACCAATGAATAAATCATATGAAAATAGGCCCAAATAACCACTGATATGCAATCATGGCATGCCAAAATGGTGAGTTGCTTTAGAGGGCCATACAAGGGATTCTTAAGCACATATAAAATGGGCATGTGGCAGCCCCACACCCACTTTGAAAATCAAATATGGTAGTCTCAAAACTCACCAAATTGACCCCAAAATCAATCCACAAAGTATGCAAGATGGGGTCCCTTTGAAGGGCCAAGATGGCCATCAAACAAGCCAAGGTGAGAGGGGGGCACCCCCCCTCTAATTTGGAAGCTCAAAATAGTGGCCAAGCCACTGGAAATCCACTGGATTCCAGTGGCTAGAGGGCCAAACAAGGCATGCAACAATAGCTAGGATATAAAGCTCAAAATAAGAGGCAACCAAGCATACAAGATAGCATATGACCTCAAACAAGAATGGAACCTTAATAAAACATGAAGATACTGTCAAAACAAGCCTTTTTTCCAGTTTACAACAAGTCTCAAAAATGAACACAAATAAGGCTAAACCATCATGCAAAAAAAGGCCCTAAAAGAGAGAATAGAGGAAAGGGGCAGCAGCTGGTCCCAAATGG
Source organism: Camellia granthamiana (assembly GCA_036172215.1). NCBI lineage: Eukaryota > Viridiplantae > Streptophyta > Magnoliopsida > Ericales > Theaceae > Camellia > Camellia granthamiana. The sequence goes on from CM069907.1 coordinate 35,528,456, forward strand.
CCAAGAGCCCTTCAACAAAGTTGAAGAGGGGCTCAAAACATGGCACTTCACAGTTTACATCAAGCCTCGAAAGTAAACACAAGTAGGCCTAAAACATCATGCAAGAAAAAGGCCAAAAGAGAGATAAAGAAGCAAGTGATAGCTGGAGACCTCAAACAGAGGAGGGCCCTTCAAAAATGTTGAAGAGGGGCCCAAAACATGGTATTTTACAGTTTATGGTAAAGTCCGAAACAGCTCACAAATAGGCCTAAAATACTATGCAAAAAAAAAAAAAAAAAAGCTAAAAGGAGAGGTAAAGAAGCAAATGGTAGCTGGAGACCTCAAACAGCAAGAGGTCCTTAATCAAACATGAAAAGGAGTTTAAAATATGATTATTTACAGTTTGGGTCGGAGCTCAAAAATGTAAGCAAGTAAGACTTATAAAGAAATCAAGAAAAGGCTAGAAAAGGGAAGAAGAAGGCTCACCCTTGAAGACCAATGGACCAGTAGCTCTTGAACCAAGAAGAGGAGCTCCTAGCCTCTGGAAAACAGCCTCAAAGTGTTGGAAAGGATGGTGGTGGTGTGGTGCTATGTGGTGGTGTAGAAATGGTGCAAGAATCAAGGGTTTGAAGGTTGGAAGAGAGGGGGGAATGTATGCAAGAGCTCCAAAGGGTTTTTTTGTAACCCTTAAAACTGAAGGGGAGGGGCTGGTTAAATAGGCACAAGAGTGGAGAAAACGGGGGGAGATTCAAATTTAAGTTTCCCCCATCGGATACAGAATCTGGGGGGAAAAGGAGGTCACAGCTGGAAGGAACAGGGTGCAAGGATCATGGCCGGCCAGTTATCTAGGGTTTAGGTGGCCGGCCGGCCCTTCCCATGGCCGGCCGGCCAAGGGTCAAAAGGTTCAATGAAGATTGCTAGCCGGCCATCTCAAATTGGTGGCCTTCCATGTGTGCACAACACAACCATGTGGTCAAAAACTGGAGAAAGTGAACCAGGAGAGAGAAAAGCCCATTTTTTAGAGAGGTTCAAAAGGGTCAGAGACAATTAATGGCCGGCCATATCATATTGGTGGCCTCCCAGGTGTCTACAACACAAATATGTGGTTTAGGGCTAGAAAAAGTGGCCCAAGGGTGGTCAACATTGGCTTTCTAGTGAGAAAAACGGGCGACGGAGGGCGATGAAGGAATAAAACTGGTTGTCAGAACAATTACTGGCCTCCTACCCTTCTACAGCCTTCCTAACAATGAAAAAGAGGTCCCTACCAAAAATGGACCAAAACCGATGCAAAATGAAGGTTCGGGGGCCAAAACGCGCAGCCCGGGGGCCCGAAAACTGACTGTTAAGCACCGGAGGTGGCGTTCGACCACGAAGTTGGTCTCTCGAGCCACAGTGTCCCTCAAAAGGGGGGAAATAAGGTATGTGCCAATAATCGGAGCAAACGGAGGTGGTTAAGCGGTCCCGAACCGAGGCATACGGCCGACGGCTCCGAAAACCGGGAACCGGGCTCCGAAATGGGAAAAATGGCCTATGACCACGAAACGTAGCCTACAGCCACTGAGAGATGATCCACGAGACCTTTCCCTCCCTTCGGGAAGAGAAAACAGAGAAAACAGAGTCTGGTTCGCAAACCGAGGCAAAGCACAAAAGAGTCCGGAAGTTCGGAGGCAAGGCTCGCAGCCGAGGCTCTGAAACTTCTGAATGAGCACAATATGCAGTATCACCAAGCGCTCAATTGGTGACGTCTGAGTCTTAAGGTCGGTCAAAAATGGGGTGTCTACAGTTGCCCCTCTTTGATAGAACTCGAAAGTCAAGGAGTGACGGGAGTGAATGTCAAAGCCCAGAGACGACCCATTTTTGACAAGGCCGAAGACTTAGACAAACATACAAGATATCAAAGAAACGTGCCCGCAGGCATGCCCGCAGGTGGGGGCAAAATGCAAAGTGATATGCACCAGGCCGGATGTAACTCAATGACCATGCAAATGCAGCAAGCTGTAATGAAGCAAGTATTCGCAAATAGATGCGACAGTTTTAAGCAAGAATGCAAAGCGACAACTACATTTCATGCAGTTAGGAATGTGGAGGATTTATTCAATTCTCGTCGCGTCTCACACGGAGAAGATACGATACCTGCGCAATTCGTCTGGTCGCACCAGCTCCAAATGAACCGTACATACAATATCGTGCCTGTAAAAAAAAGAATCTCAACAAGCACAACATGGTTAGCAATATATGTTCGGTGTGATATCAAACGCAGACAAACACGGTGTCGATGGGTGAGTGCATCGCAATGCGAGAAGCAACGTGCGTGACAACGCAAGTTTAAGCATAAAGGCATGACGATATCAAGGAGACGCGCATGATAGTGCAAGTATATGCATGAGAATGTAAGTGACGTGCACAACAATGCAGAACAAGTGTAAACTAGATTGCACGTTTGTCACAAAACAACGAGCGAAGAAATGCGCGTTTCGGCGGGGGGCGACTTGATCGCGGCGTCCGGTTCACCTCCCGGAGGGGTCATAACATGTTAAAAAAGATACACCTTGCTTTTGACGAGTAATGATGAGACACGCATCAAAAGTTGAAGTTGAAGTTCCGGCGGGGCGATTTTGCGACGGAAAGTGCACTTTTCTTGTACTTTTTCAGGTCTCGGGGACTCCAATCATCACCAAAATTTTCAGGGACCTTGGGGCCCACCTAGGGAACACCACCGACCAGCTTTATTGCAAGGGGGAGGCCACCGGCAGTTTTTTGAAAAGGAATGGCCGGCCTGCCAGAAAAGGCGGCCGGCCGGCCGGCCACTTTGTCAAATCCGCGGGCATTTTGGTCTTTTTGCTCTCTTTTCTTTAAATGTGCTTATCCAAAGCACTTTTCCTCATAGGTGCAGCTCCGAAATAGCCTCCTCTACCTTCCCAAACCATTTTCTCCTTCAGATCTGTGCTCTATACGCGTTTTCCAATGCCCCACGCAAGTTGTTTTCGCGAAAACTTTCAGTTCTCTTCACTTTGAACCGATTAAATTTTGATTTCTGAGGCTCCTTTTCTCATTTTCGCCACTTGAGGTGAGTTTGTCTCAATATTTGGAAGATTTTCTCGGGAGTTGACTTTTGTTGACTTTTTCATTTCCCGAGAGTTGACTTTTGTTGACTTTTTTCAATTTCGGCTCATTTTGCTCCTTTTTGCAGATTTTCTGAAATGGCTGGCCATTTCCCTCACGGTGGAGGTCCTCCGGGCGCCGGGGATGATCCTGACATTATGGCTCTACCCCCGAGGGTTCGACCCTTCATACCCGAGAGGTACGACCCTCCAGCACATATTCTTCCGCGGGGTGTTTTCTATCACTTTACTGATTTTGACGATCAAGCGCCCGAGGATCTACTTTTGCGAGAGCCAGAGTCTCACCTTTCCCATGAGGCACGAGAGGTATTTACTCCGCTTTTACATTTTCTGCAATATATTCTGCATTTTTTGTGCATTTCGTGCTTTCACTATGTTTATCTGTTCATTCGAGTACACAGTTCAATCACTTTAAACTTCTGAACACGCAACCCGTAAATTGATTGTGAACACCCGGCACACACTGGTTAAGAATAGAACACGCAGCCCAAACTCTGATTTTCTTAACACACAGCCCGAATTGAAGGTGAACACGCAGCACATACTGATTGAGAGTTGAACACGCAGCCCAAACTCTAATTTTCTAAACACACAGCCCATTGTTGAGGTGAACACGCAGCACACACTGATTGAGAGTAGAACACGCAGCCCAAACTCTGATTTTCTAAACACACAGTCCGAATTGAAGGTGAACACGCAGCACACACTGATTGAGAGTAGAACACACAGCCCAAACTCTGATTTCCTGAACACACAGCCTGAATTGAAGGTGAACACGCAGCACACACTGATTGAGAGTAGAACACGCAGCCCAAACTCTGATTTTCTGAAGACACAGCCCATTGTTGAAGGTGAACACGCAGCACACACTGATTGAGAGTAGAACACGCAGCCCAAACTCTGATTTCCTGAACACACAGCCCGAATTGAAGGTGAACACGCAGCACACACTGATTGAGAGTAGAACACGCAGCCCAAACTCTAATTTCCTGAACACACAGCCCGAATTGAAGGTGAACACGCAGCACACACTGATTGAGAGTAGAACACGCAGCCCAAACTCTGATTTTCTGAACACACAGCCCGAATTGAAGGTGAACACGCAGCACACACTGATTGAGAGTAGAACACGCAGCCCAAACTCTGATTTCCTGAACACACAGCCCGAATTGAAGGTGAACACGCAGCACACACTGATTGAGAGTAGAACACGCAGCCCAAACTCTGATTTTCTGAACACACAGCCCGAATTGAAGGTGAACATGCAACACACACTGATTGAGAGTAGAACACGCAGCCCAAACTCTAATTTTTTGAACACACAGCCCGAATTGAAGGTGAACACGCAGCACACACTGATTGAGAGTAGAACACGCAGCCCAAACTCTAATTTCCTGAACACACAGCCCGAATTGTGTATCTGATTTGATTTTGCACACAGCTCATACCTTTCGTTTGCACGGAGCTTATTCATTTCATTTGCACGCAGCTCATTCCTTTTATTCTAAAATGTTGAAGCATGTATTCATTCTGAATGCAGGTGACTTCTCGCACTGTGCGGGGATATGGCTCTACCGCGGCGAGAGACTGGTATGCCGAGCCCCCTGGAGGCTGTCCGGGATTTGGTTGACTTGGCAGGGTTTGGGCCCTTCTATACTGGACTATCTCGTTGTCCTGCCAGGAGGACGTTGATGGGCGCTTGGTGGAGAGATGGTGGGACACCACCAACTCCTTCTATTTCTCTGCCATGGGGGACCTGACTATGACCCCTTTTGACTTTGCCGTACTGACCGACCTTGACGTGGGAGGTTGGGCCATCCCTTACGACGAGGATATGGGCCAGTGGGAGGCCGCTTGGATATATTTATTGAGGGCTCGCCCGCCTGTTGATAGATCTTCGGGCAGGGTCCGATACACTTGGTTCTCTTCTCATTTCCAGAGGGTAGAGATGGAGCCTGAGACTCCTGCGGAGGCAGCACAGTATGCTCGCGGCTTTCTGATGTTCCTCTTCGAGACCACTTTGTTTGCCGATAGGGGGAACACTGTCGGGCTGTATCTGTTGAGCGCTTTGGTGGACCTATCATAGGTCAGACGGTATGACTGGGGTGGCGCCGGCTTGGCTACCCTTTATTGCTACATGAGCGCGACCTCCCGCGGGCGGGGGGACTTACTTGGCGGCTATTGGAGAGCCTGGGAGGTACTTTCTGCCCTCTTTATTTATATTTCTGCTCCTCATTGCTTGCACATTGCACACATGGCGCACCTTATACTCTGCATCTTGTACTTTGCCTTCAGCATTTTGTGTTTACATTCTGCACTATTTTCCACAGTTATGGGTCTATGTGTACTTCCCGACATTGGCCCCAGAGTTGGTGGTGGAGGGGCCCCTCATGACCCCATATTCACTCGTATTCGAGGGCCAGCACTGGCCGAGACCTCGGGACTCTCTCCTTTATCTTCGGCAGTACTTTGACACAGTACGGTCGACGGAGGTATTTCAGAACTCTCAGCTCTTTCTGCTTTCGTCTTCGATTTGTCTTGTACATTCCTGATTTCTGATTAGCTTATGCATTGATTATCCACAGATCACATGGCAGCCCTGGGCGCCTTTAGGTGAAGATCTCCGATTTCAGTTTGCCGGAGCATGGGGTGCCTCCCGATATAGGATCTTGTTCGAGGGGCCAGTTGGTAGGGCCTGGTTTTTGGGGGACCGCTTCCTGCATCAGGTATGGGGCTACACTTCTCAAGACCCTCCTTCAGCACCCCCGATCGATATGCGGATTGCCGATAGGCTCCCTTCCCGGGATGTTGCTAGTGCCATGCTGGGTACTGATGCTTTACTACATCTTGTGGAGGGGGATTATACGACCTACCATCACACCTACTTGATGCCTCCATTGACGGGAGTTCGTACTCCAATGATGAGGCCTGTCAGTATGCCATCTTCGAGCCGAGCCTGGGCTCGGGCTGCAGACGCCCCTTCCACCAGCAGGGTTGCTACATCTAGAGGTGGGGGTGGATTGGTTCCCCCCGATTCCTCCGACTCATCATTATGTTGGGTGGCCAGACATGCCGACCGAGTTGACGGGATGGCTATTCGGGACTCCCTACCCGATTCCGATAGAGCCTCCCCTTCCTGACCATAGATATGTCAGAGATCCCGATTCACCACCGGTATGCTTTACAGCTTGGATTTATCAGTCGGATACTTGGACATTCATTCCTTTACTGATAGTTTTGCATTTGTATCTACAGCCTCCTGTCGAGTACGTAGATGAGATGCTCGGGATGATGGCCACACTCGAGGGCATGGTCCTACGGAGAGAGGCTCAGTTGGCCATTATGGGTGTCCAGGTACTGTTCAGTTTTCTTGCATTTATCATATTTCCGATGACATGCTGATCTTGAACATTCTACTGTATTGATAGGCTGCTTGTGTAGAGCACATCTGACACACACCCCACTTACATACTGTATTTACATGCACCCACTTCATGTGATCTTCTTGTATCTGCATTTGATATACATGTTTGAGCTGATGTATTCAAATTGAACTCTTTATTTTCAGATGCCTCCGGTATATGCTCAGCCGCAGACCGGGCCACCTAGGCCTTCTCGGGGAGGCGGATCATCTGGGCCTTTTCGAGGAGCTGGGCCATCTAGGCCTTTTCGAGGATCCCGGGAAGGGGGGTCGTCTCGCAGACGCAGAGCACACATTATAGAAGAGGAGCCCGATGAGGATGAGGAGGAGGAGGCTGCAGATCGTCAGTCAGAGACATCTGCTGACAGAGAGGAGGGTTCCGGTCCTGGTTCCGAGAGTGGAGGTGAGGCCGAGGGGGATCCCGAGGACGACAGCTCCGACTCAGATGGTGCTGGTGGTGCAGAGGCTGTCCCACAGAAGAGGACGAAGAGGGCCTCTTATTCCTGCTCTTGAGAGCATTGACGCAGTTGTTCCCTGCTTTATTTTCCTTTTTACTAGTAGTTTGTAGCACATTGTATATTATTAGGCAGTTTTATTTTCTGCAAAACTTGTACCCTCGTTTGTAAAATGTTTTAATAAAGGAAGCATGATGGGATGAAACAGCTTTTTGAAAAAGTGTTGTATTTTATGCTTTCAGCATCGTATCGCATCATTTTGCACAAAAATGAGATTTGAATGGAAATGTGCAGTGTGTATTTACCAAGTCAGGTAATGAACCGACGCAACAAACTTAAACCACTTAACTCACTAAGAAAAGGCGAGATCTTAGCAAGTTTACAACTCCATAAACAAGACACAACAGTGTTGACAATTCGATAAACAAGACTCAACAAAATTGTTTAAACAAAAAGTAACAACTCAAAACACGAAACACGACAGCTCGACAAAAACTTACAACTCGATAAACAAAACATTTTGACAAACAAAACAACAACTCGATAAGCAAAACGGCAACTCGATAAGCAAAACTTAACAAAACAAAGTGTATTTCGGACAATCTGGGTGACGGAACGCATCCGAAACTGAGGGAAATTGAGGCCTTTGACGCTCCCGATGCAGGGAAATGCTTGGAACTTTCTTCTGGAGGGTAAAACAGGACCAATGGCACACTTGGTAGCATGGTCGGCCACTTTTGGGAGTTGGCCGGCCAGCTTTTTGCATCTGAGGGGAGAGAGGTGGCCGGCCTGCTAGAAAAGGTGGCCGGCCGGCCACTTAGCTCAGCAGCCGCCAAATTTTTGACACGTGTCCCCTGAATAGTGCCCTATCCTCTTTAAAAGTCCCAACTTCGGGGCTCATTCATTTCATCTTAGTTTTACACCAAAATGGAGGCATTTCTCGCCGAAAATCTCACAGTTTGGATGGCTTCTCTAGATGGCTCGGAAAAATTGAACTTCCGGGGTTTCGGCTTGAATGCACGATTCACGTTGAGCCGCACTCCGCTGCACTTCCCTTTCCTCCACGCCGCGGCGAGGTTTTGGAACCCGGTAATGCATGTTTTTAGTTTCGGCGGGCAAGAGGTATGTCCAACTTTCGAAGATTTTCAAGTTTTGATGGAATCTGAACGTTGTGAAGAGATTTTGCCTCAGTTTTGCTTTGGCCACGCCCAAGCTTTAGGGCAGATGTGTGGGCTCACCATGCACGATGCTCGATCTCTGATCTGCAGCGGGGAACTGGACATCCTCAGCTTGATCCATCACTTTTCTGATGTCGGCGACCGCGGCAACCATTATTGGCAAGGTTTTCGGCAACACGCCATTTGCTTGTGTATGCTATCTCACTTTTTGCTCACTCCAGGCTTTGGTGGACCTAGCATTTGTGTGATTGAAGTTGCTCAAGGCTTGAAAGAAGGAAAGAGTTGTATTGCTATGACATTGGCCGAAACGCTGATGGGCTTGGATGCTTTCTATCGCCGGGAGACGACCAGATTTGCGGGGAGTCCACTACTACTGCAGGTAATGTTTCCCACCCAATCTCACATATATATTGCTTACGTCACTCGGCCCTCAGGCTCGGTTTTTCTCACAAAACCCTTTTCTCACTTTTCTCTCATCGTACATCTCTCTATTCTTTATTCTCTCATTTTTTATCCCTCCCCAGGTATGGTTGATGGATAAATTGCAGGTTGTGGACTCTTGCCCAACCTATTCAGCTCGCGGCTACTTCTTTCGACAACGCCTAGTCGATGCCCCTGACGAAGGGTGGTGGTTTGATTAGATGTGCAATTTGTCTGCAGATCACATTGCTTTGCGTTGTCCTTGGCTCAATCTCCCGGCGATGAGCTATAGCATGTCCCGGCTGATCGGGATCCAGTTGATTGGTCTGACCCACTATGTGTTCTACTTTCCGTTCCGATTCCAATGCCAGTTTGGTCATGATCAGACTTGCCCGCCAGAGGGGATAGAGTACCGGGCTGCATTCCCGGTCCGAGGCGCACAGCTTGCCCGTTATGCCACAGCCTGGAGGACTAGAGAGCTCATGGCCCCCGCTCCTACTTTCAGTTGCACTTTGTCTGACGAGTGCTTGGATTGGCTCAATGAAGAGGCACAGACTGGACCCAGCTTGGCATCAGAGGCTTCTACCAGCTCTGGGAGGGGGCGCAGGGACACCTGACTCATCTATGCCCCGGATTTATTGCTTTACTAGTACTTTCAAATTTTCTTCATGAATGTAATAAAAAGCAACTTCAATTTGCATGTAAGAGCAGGAGAACTCTGTTTTGAAATCAATGAAATTGAAGGTTGTGGGTACTGAAAATTTTCCGCTTTGGTCCAAAAATGGTCTTAGTTGTAAAAAGATTAATTTGAACAAAGTCAACTTTTATTAAAACTTTTCAAAACTATTTTCGATATGGATCAGAACTGGACACGCCTGAGATCTGTCGCTGAGATGCACAACCCCAGATTCCAGCAACTGGAAAGTTGCCCCTAGTTTGCATAGTACCGCGGCACTGCATAGCAACGGAAAGTTGCCCCTAGTCTGAAAAGCACTGCACCGGAGATTACGACGAATGCTGATGGACAAAGATGACTGAGATGATCAAAATGGACAAAGTTAATTGGGGAAAAGTTTATGGCTGAACTCCAGGATGAAGTTCCCTACGTATCCCAAAGATGGGAATCAAGCCTTACGTAGTTCAGGCTTAGGTTCGCTCGGGTATTTTCACTCTCCTTTTACGCTCTAACTTTTGCCAAGGCCGCCCTTTGCGGGTTTTCAGCCTTGCGAGCTCAGTTTTTATAGTTTCAAATTTTTTGTACTCTGAGTTTTGCCTAGGTCGCCCTTTCGGGTTTTCGGCCTAGCGAGCCTCTCAAGGGTAATATTTCTTCAACTTGTCCATATTGATCGGTTGTGAGAACTCTAAGCCATCCAGGTCCATCAGAACCACAGCTCCACCTGACCAGATAGACTTAATGATGTAGGGACCAGTCCAATTAGGTCTGAACTTGCCCCTTGGGTCGTAGATGGGAGCTCGGTTGTCTTTGAGCACCAAATCTCCTTCCTTTAGATTCCTGGACTTCACTTTCTTATTAAAAGCCCGGGCAATTCTGCGTTGATAACCTTGGACGTGGTACAGTGCTTTCAGTCTTCTCTCATCAAAGAGCATGAGTTCCTCAAATCTGCTCTGCTGCCAATCTGCTTCAGCTATTTGACACTCAACCAATACTCGCAATGATGAAACCTCAATCTCAATAGGTAGAACAACCTCCATCCCATAAACCAATGAATACGGAGTCACCCCAGTAGAAGTTCTGATTGAAGTCCGGTAGCCCCACAGAGCAAACGACAGCTTATCTGGCCAGTCCCGGTAGGTTTCCACCATCTTCTGCAGTATGTGCTTGATATTCTTGTTGGCGGCCTCAACAGCTCCGTTGGTTTGCGGCCGGTATGTGGATGACTTATGAAAAGCCACATTGTATTTTTCCAACAAGTCAATCACTTCCTTTTTGAAGTGGGAACCGTTATCTGAAATTATCTCGTTTGGGAACCCGTAGCGACAGATGATGTTGTTTCTAATAAACTTCGCGACATGTGAAGCCTTCAATACCGCATAGGATTGGGCCTCGACCCACTTCGTGAAATAATCTATTGCGACCAGGATGAACTCATGCCCATTCGACCCCTTTGGAGTGACAGCCCCAATCACATCAATTCCCCAGACTGAAAATGGCCATGGTGAAATCATATTGTACAGCCTCGACGGCGGAATGTTCATGCGATTTGCATGAATTTGACACTTGTGGCATCGCCGGACAAAACCGATGCAATCCTCCTCCATGGTGGACCAGTAATAACCCTGTCTGAGGATCTTCCTTGCTAGCATTACTCCATTCATGTGCGCACCGCATTCCCCCCCATGGATGGCTTCCATTAGACGCTTCGACTCTTCGGCATCGACACACAGCTTATGCATTCCCAGATGACCTCTCTTAAACAACTTACCCCCACAGATGATGAACTGAACGGCCATCCTTCTGATTGCCCTTTTATCCTTGGCATTTACCCTTGGCGGGTATGCTTTCTTCTCCAGGAAATTCCAAATGTCGTAGTACCAGGGGTTTTCGTCCTGAACCTCATTTATAGCAGCAATTGACTCGTAGGCTGGCACAAATTTCTGGTCAATGATGACTGGACGCATCCGGACTCCGAACGGGATGTCTATCATGGAAGATAGAGTTGCTAAAGAATCTGCGAACCTGTTGTTTTCTCTTAGTAGATGAGCAAAATTTAGCTTCTCAAACCGAGGAATTAGCAAGTCCAAGGTCTGGTGATACATCATCATCTTTTCTTCTTTGACTTTCCAGTCTCCTTTTGCTTGAGACACAACAAGGTTCGAGTCCCCAATGACGTCCAACCGTCTTGCCTCTAGTTCCAGGGCTACTTCTAAACCAGCAATGCATGCCTCATATTCTGCTTCGTTGTTCGAGACTTTGAATCAGAGTTTGAAGGCTAGAGGGATACGGGATTTGTCGGGTGTTATCAGCAACACTCCTATCCCATACCCGTACTAATTTGATGCTCCGTCAAAGTACATCGTCCAAGTTTCATCGTCGATGTGCAAAATGGCTTCATCTGGGAATAAGTACTCGACTGCTTCACCTCCTTCCACTGGATGGTCGGCTAAGAATTCTGCTACTGCTCTTCCTTTGACTGACTTGCGCATTACATACTTCAGATCGAATTCGGAGAGCAACAGCAACCAACGAGCTAGCCTACCCGTAAGTGCTGGTTTCTCGAAAAGATATTTGATGGGATCGAGTCGTGAAACCAACATTACGGAGTGAGCTAACAGGTAGTGCCGCACCTTCCTGGTAGCCCATACCAAAGCTAAGCAAGCCTTCTTCAACGGTGTATAGCGAGCCTCATATTCCAGCATCTTCTTGCTCAGATAGTAGATGGCTCTCTTCACTTTGTCCTCTGATTCTTACGCAAGCATACAGCCCATTGTAGTCTCAGTTACTGAAAGGTACAATATCAACGGTTTCCCCGACTCTGGTGGCGACAACACGAGCGGGTTCTGTAGATATTCCTTGATCTGTTCAAATGCAGCTTGGCATCGGCCGTCCTATTGGAATTTCTTGCCTTTCTTCAGGAGACCAAAAAGTGGTTCACAAGTCAAGGTTAATTTTGAGATAAACTGTCTTATGAATTGCACTTTACCCAGAAAGTCTCACACCTCCTTTTCAGTCCTTGGTGGGGGCATTTCTAAGATGGCCTTGATTTTGGAAGGGTCGACTTCGATGCCTCTCTGTGTAATCAGAAACCCCAGCATTTTTCCCGCTGTAACCCCAAACGTACACTTCTGAGGATTCAGCCGCAACCGAAACTCTCTGATCCTTTGAAAGAACTTCTGCAAGGCGGTGTAGTGGCCCTCTCTATTTTTGGACTTGAAAATCATGCCGTCCACGTACACCTCAAACTCTTTGTGGATCATGTCATGCAATATTGTGGTCGCGGCCCGTTGATAAGTAGCTCCAGCATTCTTCAGCCCAAATGACATGACTCTATAGCAGTATGTCCCCCACGGGGTGGTGAATGCAGTCTTTTCCCGGTCTTCGGTTGCCATCACTATCTGGTTGTAGCCTGAAAAGCCATCCATAAACGAAAGCAACGCGTGTCCTGCTGTGAAATCCACCAACTCATCAATATGCGGTAAGGGAAAGTCGTCCTTCGGACTAGCTCTGTTCAAATCCCTGAAATCTACGCATACTCGGATCCTGCCATCCTTCTTTGGCACCGGAACGATGTTGGCCAGCCAAGTCGGGTATTCTGATACCAGCAGGAAGCCTGCGCCGATTTGCTTGGTGACCTCTTCCTTAATCTTGAGAGCCCAGTCCGGGCGGATCCTCCTGAGTTTCTGCTTGACGGGTCGGGCCTCGGGGTCGAGAGGGATCCCGTGCTGTACAATCTCAAGATCGATCCCAGGCATGTCTTCGTAGGACCACGCGAAAACATCTTTGAAATCTTTTAATAAAACGACTAAGCGCTCGCGTTCCTCCGAAGACAACGTGGACCCGATCTGGACCAGCCGCGGGTCCTCCTCAGTACCAACATTCACGGTAATGATTTCATCCATTAGGGGTTTGACAAATCTCTCCTGCTCTTGTTCAATTAAGCGTTGCAAAACCGGAGGAATTTCTTCCTCGTCGTTTTCATCAAAATTTTGAAAGTCTGAGTTTATGCAATAAATCAAGGGCACAGAAAAGTACTCAGAAACCACAGCTACTTGATTCTCATTAAGCACATCCAAGTCGTCCGATTCCTCGGTTACAATAGACTCAAAAAAGAAAGAAAAAGACGACCTGGACAAGACTGTGGCATCCGGGTTATCATCCCCAGGATTACCAGACTCAGACTCAGTCGAGCTGGAACCTGATTTCGACTCACAAGACTCGGTGGAATCAGATTCCGGCTCACTACCTAACCCGGTGCTGCTGGACAAAAATCCCTCTTCGTATTGCCAAGTGAGAGAGGGTGCGATAGATGCATCCAAAATAGTCGCTGGTAGGCCCGCAGCCGTTTCATCCCCAATCATGGAAACCGAGGAGTTATCCCCCAAGCACTTTTGGTCGATTGAAGGATCTGAAAGTGGACATGCCAGTGCTACCCCCATTTCAAGTTCAGTGCCCTCGGAGTCCACTGCCTTACACTGCTCAACCTCAGCCGATGGGTCTGTCTACTCTTCGGCAACGTCATCCCCGGATAATTGCAGGTCGAAGAAGATCTCGAAACCTAGCACGCGCTTCCTCTCCGCGTTCAGCCATGGCTCTGGAAAGCCACAAAGAGGAAAGTCCTCCCCCTCCCGGACGAAGCGCCCGTTTAGGGTACCCTGAATGGGCCTATGCATCAGCTCAAATGGCTTCCCAGCCTGCTTTGCTCTGGCTCTTCCAGCCATTTCTTTTCCCTTTCTTACCCAGTCATCTTTGGTGGGCAAATAACCCAAGCCAAAGGTATGAGGGTTGTGTGGCACTTCGGCCAATGCTGCGACGCCCTTCCGGCCGCTCCTAACCAATCCCATCCCGGGGATGTGTTGTAGCTTGTTCATGATGTATACAGATTGAGCACTGACATATACTCCCTCATTAACAGCCAGGATATTCTGCACAACCCGAGCCTCGGCCAAAGTAAACCCCGATAAGAACACATCCTCCATGCCATGCTCGATTTCCAAGACTGGTGTAGACACTTCTGGCAGTGGATGGATTGATGAATTCCCAAAAACAATGGCCACCCCCTTCCCGTGAGGGCACTTCAACATCTGATGCAAAGTGGAAGAGACTGCCTTCACTTGGTGCAACCGCGGCCGCCCCAAGAGTAGATTAAAGGTTGCAGGAACGTCCAAGACATGGAATTCAATGTTGTGTTGTCCTGGACCAACCTGGGTCTGAATTTTGACAGTCCCCATCACCTCTCTGCTGGTGTTATCATAGGCTCTGATCACTTGAGTAGTCGGCACGAAGTCCGCGGGCTTCAACCCGATTGCATATGCCGTTCTTGACGGGCACACATTAATGGCGGATCCCGTGTCGACATGAGCCACTGGTACCCACTTGTCTCTACACTCCACAGAGATGTAAAGGGGTTTGTTATGATTTGCGCCCTCAGGCGGTAATTCTTTGTCTGAAAAGGTTAACATCGGGGAACCTCCTCCCGGAAAGACCAGTCCAACCAGCTGCTCTAGTGTGGTATCTATAGAGACTTTGGCCTTGTCCATAGCAGATAAGACAGCCTGTCTGTGCACTCGTGATGCCATAAGCAGTCCCCAGATGGAGATGTCTGCTTGTATCTTCTTTAATTGCTTCAGCACAGCTTCCTCTTCGATCTGTTTCTCCTTCTGTTTCTCGGCTTCTTTATCCTTCCCAGATGCCTCAAGCTGGTCTACGTGCGGGGGCTTGAAATACCGCCCGCTTCTTGTCATGTGATCAAATTCATCAAGATACCAGGTGTCATCTGGTTGATTGCTTCCCCAATCCTCGTCTGTGTGGGCAAGACATAAATCGTCGTCTTCCCACTACATCCCGTGAGTAGCCAACAAACATCTGTCTGGCTCTGGCGTGATTGTACCCGCGGTACTTCTAGCCCACATGCTCGCAGCATCTCCTGTCTTCGTGCCCACAGCACTTTCAATCCCTTCATGGGCTTTGGCTTTCCGGATCCTCTCAGAATCCCAAAACTTTTCTTGTTCTGCCTGCGTTAGCGCAGTTTGTTGTTCAGCTTTCCCTGTATTCACACTGTCCCAGTTCCGAGCGAAATTCTTCGTACCGGCGCTCTCCGGCAATGTACTCTGACTCTCGACCCTTCCGGCCACAGCTAATATTCCTGCCCCTGGTGGGCTTTGTTTTAGTTGGAACTCTTCCACCACATCTGGTTGATCATCCAGCCATCCAGTGGCCTCTGCCGATTCCTCATAATCGAACAAGTTGACTGCCGCTCCCCCTGATTCTTGATCATCGAAAAACTGTAGGTTGGCAAAGTCCTTCGCCACAGCCGTCAAATCATTTGCCCCTTGCTCAAATCCATCCCCCCGAATCACACACAGCTCTGCCTTCTCTAGCAATTCTATACCTGGCCCGCTGACAAGATGTACTCACTTGGATCATAGGCTTCCCCAGCGAAACTCCCGGATTGTCCAATCCCAGACTCAACAATTCCATTCTTTTCTGAAATCTGCCCTGCCCCATCTTCGATGGTCACCACCGTTGGCTCTGGTTGGGTTGTGGAGATGTCCAACATGCACAAAGAGTCGGTGCAGTCGGGAAAGAGCACCTCTGGCTTAGGTAGGTGGGATGGAGTGATATAGATACTAGGATCGTAAGACACGACCCCAGTTTAAATAAAGTTGATTCTGTTGGGAGGGGGAGCTTGGTTATGTGGTGGGAGAGGATTAGTTGTGACATTGGGTTTGTCGGGAGGCGCGATCACCTGCTTGTCAATAAGATCCTGGATCTCGTGACGCAATCTAAAACAACGGTCGGTGTCGTGACCGTGCTGTTGGTGATACGCGTAGTATTTTGCCGGGTCATGAGAGGGAGGGAGTGGATTTGGTAGTGGCCTCGGCTCCAGGGGCTTCAAATGTTTTTTCCTGATTAAAACCCCCAGAGCTTTGGACAGGGGCATATATAGGGGTGTGAAGGTTCTTTGGCCTCTGGGTTGGTATTTAGCGGTCTGCGTATTGCTTCCGAATGCACCGGAGAAGGGCGTGGCTACCATGGGTCTTGGAAGGGGAGGGGCAATGGTGGTGACCATACTCATCTCTGAAGCTCATGTAGTTGCAGCACCACTCGGGCCTGCATTGTTGTTACGGTTGAAAGTCCTCCTAGGCTGCTCCCTATCTTGGTCGATCAGACCCTGTTTCATTGTATCTTCAATTTGTACCCCCATCTCGTGTAGATCTGAAAAAGTGGGGAAGGAGAGTACAATCATCTTTTGCATCTGTTTTGGCTGGAGATTGCGCACAATCATCCGAATCTGGTCCTTATCGGTGGGCCTTAGAGTCATCATCGAGGCCTTCGCCCTCCACCAGGTCACGAAATCCGAGAAACTCTCTTTGGGCTCCTGCCTTGTTGTTTCGAGATCCCGGGTTGTAATCTCAATCTGGGTGTTGTAAGAGTATTGCGCAACAAAGGCTTCAGCCATTTCATCCCAACTCCGCTTGACATCATCCTCCAACTTCGCATACCAAATAGCGGCCACACCCAACAGGGTTCGGCCGAATAGCGAAAGCTTCTGGGGTCTGGTGAGGCCCATTGGCCATAATATATCTGCGAATAGTTGGAGGTGGACCATGGGATCACCAGATCCGTCGAAGCGATCGATTTGCCGCATCTTGAATCTATCTGGCAATGTCACGGCCACATCGGTATATCCGTCCTCGATATCCGGAATAGCCTTTACCCCTTGGGATTTCTTAAAAAGCTTCTCGAGCTTGCTCAATTTCAGTGCTGTGGGGTCTATTTTGAACTCAAAAGGAGAGTCTGGGTGGTTGATGGGTGTAGGTGCTTTGGACAGTTGAGGCGGAAGTGGGGGCGGAGCCGGCCCCGTTGGAAGGTCTGTGTCCTTCCGGATGTTTTGGACATTTGGCAAGGTGTTCTGGGTGTTCGGTAAGGCATTCTGAATAGTGGGTGCCTGCTCGGGTAACGGGACCCCCGGCGGAGGAGGAGCTGGGTGTGAGGTTGATGTTCCGGCTTGCTGCTGGAGTTTAGTGATGAGCTCGGCCTGCTGGGCCATGATTGTGGCCTGCTGTTTAGAGAACTCCGCTTGGCGGACAGCGTCCTCCTGCATTTGTCTCATGCTCTCCTGCATTTGGCGCATCATTTCTTCCATCCCGGCCATATTCTGTTGGTCTTGCTGACTGACTGGTATGTGTATTTCTATGGCGAAAACTGAAACCTCAACCTGACTGTTCACTGCTAGGGTAGACCACTATTCTGGTAACCTCTGCTCAGACACACTGCGCTTTCTTGGCCTTCTTCTAACAACCGGGGGTAGAGAATGGAACACTGGCTGTCCGTCAACCAGATCCTCAGATCGATTGAGCCGACGACCTCTTGTCCAAAGTGCTTGGGGAATATCTACTAGGTCGGAAGCAATTGTGCTAAAACTGTCCTAGCAAAAAGATAAATAAAGCAATAAAGAAATAAATAACCAGATAAACGAACAACATAACAGCTTAAAATAAATACACAACACATAGCTGGGCATGACAACACACGGTCGATAAGCTGAATACACACTGTCCTCAAACACTGATCATTATCCCTGAATCACTGTTCCCCAATACTGAATCTGATACCCGCAGATAGCTGATTCCCAAAAGAACTGAACTGAACTGATGCCCGCAAGCCTGATGCCCAAACTTATAAACTGATACATGCATTCCTGTAGAGACGCACTCTAAAAGCACATAACAGATAAGTGAGAGCCAAAACACCCCTATGTTGGGGTAGGGTTTTCCCTGTCCTATTTTGTCAGGAGCTAGGGTTTCACTACGCACGCAGCGGTTTCAAACAACCTATATCGGGTAAGCAACCTGTCCTAGTTTGGAATGGTCACTACGGTTCCGAATATGCACTAGGTCGAATGGTCAAAAGGGTGCCCCGGTAAAACCGGGGTTTGTGTTCCCATACTGGCAGAGCCCACAACCGGTCAGCCTTATGGTCATGCCTTGACAAGACAAGCCTCCGGTAAACCGTTCAGGAATAACAGATGGCAAACACGGTGTCCTAGGCGCACCAATGCAAATGCAATGCAAAGAAACACACAAGTGTAGTCAAAACCAGATATCATGAGTTCGAGTCAAGTTCTCTAACTTCCCAGCAGAGTCACCAGAAACTGTAACAAGCCCGCGGGGGACCTCGCTACAGCTCGGACTCGATTTGTGTCACGGTTCTTAATCTGAACCAAAGAGTCCAAATCCGGCAAATCGTTTTGAGAAAACAGATTTTTGAAAGAAGTGCCAAACATGGACTATTTTTCCAGATACAGAGTCGCCACCTAAATATTTTATTTTTGGGAAATTTAGGAAACCCTGACTCGTTGCCGAAGGCCACGTGTCCGTCATCACCAAAGTTGCCTCGACTCGGGAACTTGGGTACGATTGGGGAAGGTCACTTCGTGAGCACCCCCGCTCACTCGATCAAAGATCGGCCTCTACTAACCATGATATCTAGTTTTGAAAACATTATGCGTTCTTATTCCGGTTATTAGCCTAGATTTACTATGTGATGCACACAACATACAAGTATAGACTGGGTCGCCTAAATTGGAACAACACATCTCATGTTTGTTTTGAAAATAGTTTGCTACTCACAAGTAGGCTAAAATGTGGATTTGCCACCCTCAGGTGGGCTTAGAAAACATGGTGATTTGCCACTGTCTAGTAGCCTTTAAAAGAACTTTCAGTCGATGCATTGTTCCAATCCAAATAACCCAACCTTCACCCACAGGCATTCAGGCAGTTATATCACATAAGCATATAGCCTCATGGTATGCATGCTATCATGGCAGTCACTCACACACATGCAAGGATCCTAAAGCATAACCACTTACCGAGTACTCCAAGCCAAAGAAAGAAGCTAATTAGAAATCAATGCATGATCCTAAATATACAGAAGTGCCTAATGCAACACATGCAAAAATGCAACTATAGCAGGCTCGGCTATTCTAAACATGGCATATGAGATGCAACAGCTAACAAGTATTCAACTCGAAATTGAAATACAGTGCAGTTAGTATGATGCGCCGAGCCGGTGCATGCAAAACAGATGAATGAATGCAAACATGCTATCATACTGTATGCTAATTGAAACATGCCCTATTCTAACCATCATAAGCTGGTAAATAAAAGGGAGAAAGACGTGGGGTTGGAAGACATCCATCACACGCACGCACACTTATTACAACGTTGCCCTCGCTCGGAGGGTCCAAATAAATAATATACAGTCCCAAATAAATAGTTACAGTCCGAATAATTTACAAAATCCTAATTAATTAACAAATTAAACTAGGAAAGCTGTAAACTAGCATGCAAGCTAGGGACTGCCTCAACTCCGCTCCGGGTGATGAATGATGCATGTTCGGGTTGCCTTGCGCGGAAATCCACTGCGATGCCCCGATTAGCCTCTGTTTGCAATTGTTCTTGGAATGCGTGCCAAGCTCTGGAAGGCTGCTGATTCTTGATTTGCTGCAACAGAGAGCAAGAACGGGGCATGGCAATGTATTTTCACATATGTATGCTTGACTACTCTTCAGGGAGTGTAGTCCTCGATCCTCGTGCCACCAATCACGCATCTCGATGCATGATGGCCGAGGAGTCGATTTGCATGACTCAATATGGAATGAATGCACATGAAAACATAACAAGGCCTAGACTCCATCATGGATAATCCGGAGTGTCAGCGACCGGGAATTGAGACACGTTCCGTCACTCGGAGTACGAAACGTACCTCGTTTCCCGTGCTTGGGCTAACTCCTACCCCATACATGATGCAATATGCATGACATGTGTGAATGCAACTAATATGCAACCTAACATGCACAATGCTATGAAATGGCATACACAATGCTCGATGTAACATGGCATATACAATGCTCTAACATACAACCCAGCATACGCAATGCAAGGGACTAAGATGGCATACACAATGCAATATGGGCTTACACCAACATGAGTGGACCTCAGCCACACCCACATCAGAGGCCACCGGATGAAAATGAGACACTCGGGATACGTGCACACATGCACGCAAACCGAGGACTGATCCTAGGGCACGAATGCCACTCTAACAAGGCATGGCAATGCATGGAACATGATATGCAAACAAGTAAATTTTAGCACTAAAACATGATGCTAAACAGCCCCGAAACATGGCAATATGGCACCCGATGCATGAGATGGACCCCGAAACTCAAAATTAGGCACATGGAATGACTTATAGCTATACAAAGCATGCATTATTTGAATATGAAGCATGAAGACAGAGTCAAGGCAGTCCCAAAACATGAACTTTTATAGTTTAAAGTGTGGTCAAAAAGTGCTAGCAAGATGGCCTAAAATAGTATGCAAATTTGACCAACAAACACGGTTTACATGGCAAGTGTAAGATGCACATGGAATCTAACCAAACCATCAAAAACCAGTGAATAAATCATATGAAAATAGGCCCAAATAACCACTGATATGCAATCATGGCATGCCAAAATGGTGAGTTGCTTTAGAGGGCCATACAAGGGATTCTTAAGCACATATAAAATGGGCACGTGGCAGCCCCACACCCACTTTGAAAATCAAATATGATAGTCTCAAAACTCACCAAATTGACCCCAAAATCAATCCACAAAGTATGCAAGATGGGGTCGCTTTGAAGGGCCAAGATGGCCATCAAACAAGCCAAGGTGAGAGGGGGACACCCCCCTCTAATTTGGAAGCTCAAAATAGTGACCAAGCCACTGGAAATCCACTGGATTCCAGTGGCTAGAGGGCCAAACAAGGCATGCAACAATATCTAGGATATAAAGCTCAAAATAAGAGGCAACCAAGCATACAAGATAGCATATGGCCTCAAACAAGAATGGAACCTTAATAAAACATGAAGATACTGTCAAAACAAGCCTTTTTCCAGTTTACAACAAGTCTCAAAAATGAACACAAATAAGGCTAAACCATCATGCAAAAAAAGGCCCTAAAAGAGAGAATAGAGGAAAGGGGCAGAAGCCGGTCCCAAATGGCCAAGAGCCCTTCAACAAAGTTGAAGAGGGGCTCAAAACAGGGCACTTCACAGTTTACATCAAGCCCCGAAAGTAAACACAAGTAGGCCTAAAACATCATGCAAGAAAAAGGCCAAAAGAGGGATAAAGAAGCAAGTGATAGCTGGAGACCACAAACAGAGGAGGGCCCTTCAAAAATGTTGAAGAGGGGCCCAAAACATGATATTTTACAGTTTATGGCAAAGTCCAAAACAGCTCACAAATAGGCCTAAAATACTATGCAAAAAAAAAAAAAAAAGCCAAAAGGAGAGGTAAAGAAGCAAGTGGTAGCTGCAGACCTCAAACAGCAAGAGGTCCTTAATCAAACATGAAAAGGAGCCTAAAATATGATTATTTACAGTTTGGGTCGGAGCTCAAAAATGTAAGCAAGTAAGATTTATAAATAAATCAAGAAAAGGCTAGAAAAGGGAAGAAGAAGGCTCACCCTTGAAGACCAATGGACCAGCAGCTCTTGAACCAAGAAGAGGAGCTCCTAGCCTCTGGAAAATAGCCTCAAAGTGTTGGAAAGGATGGTGGTGGTGTGGTGCTATGTGGTGGTGTAGAAATGGTGCAAGAATCAGTGGTTGGAAGGTTGGAAGAGAGGGAGAGAGGGGGGAATGTATGCAAGAGCTCCAAAGGGTTTTTTGTAACCCTTAAAACTGAAGGGGAGGGGCTGGTTATATAGGCACAAGAGTGGAGAAAAGGGGGGGAGATTCAAATTTAAGTTTCCCCCCCAAAAGTTTCCCCCCTCGGATACAGAATCTGGGGGGAAAAGGAGGTCACAGCTGGAAGGAACAGGGTGCAAGGATCATGGCCGACCAGTTATCTAGGGTTTAGGTGGCCGGCCGGCCCTCCCCATGGCCGGCCGGCCAAGGGTCAAAAGGTTCAATGAAGATTGCTGGCCGGCCACCTCAAATTGGTGGCCTCCTATGTGTGCACAACACAACCATGTGGTCAAAAACTCGAGAAAGTGAACCAGGAGAGAGAAAAGCCCATTTTTTAGAGAGGTTCAAAAGGGTCAGAGACAATTAATGGCCGGCCATATCATATTGGTGGCCTCCCAGGTGTCTACAACACAAATATGTGGTTTAGGGCTAGAAAAAGTGGCCCAAGGGTGGTCAACATTGGCTTTCTAGTGAGAAAAACGGGCGACGGAGGGCGATGAAGGAATAAAACTGGTTGTCAGAACAATTACTGGCGTCCCACCCTTCTTCAGCCTTCCTAACAATGAAAAAGAGCTCCCTGCCAAAAATGGACCAAAACCGATGCAAAATGAAGGTTCGGGGGCCAAAACGCGCAGCCCGGGGGCCCGAAAACTGACTGTTAAGCACCGGAGGTGGCGTTCAACCACGAAGTTGGTCTCTCGAGCCACAGTGTCCCTCAAAAGGGGGGAAATCGAGAACCGGGCTCCGAAATGGGAAAAATGGCCTATGACCACGAAACGTAGCCTACGGCCACTGAGAGATGATCCACGAGACCTCTCCCTCCCTTCGGGAAGAGAAAACAGAGAAAACAGAGCCTGGTTCGCAAACCGAGGCAAAGTACAAAAGAGTCCGGAAGTTCGGAGGCAAGGCTCGCAGCCGAGGCTCTGAAACTTCTGAACGAGCACAATTTGCAGTATCACCAAGCGCTCAATTGGTAACGTCTGAGTCTTCAGGTCGGTCAAAAATGGGGTGTCTACACTAGTGAAGCCCAACTACACTATAGCTATACAAAGCTAAGCATATATCACCAAGACCACTTCAAACAGACCTCAAGCGTGTTAAATCAGTGGCAAAAATGTGCTGGAGCAATGCTAACACATGCTAGAATGATGAACTAAAGCGTGAAGCATGTTAGGCCAAAGAGCATGATTGCACTACAAGTACAAAAAGCAAGCAACCAATGACCAAATCAACCAAAAATAGAGTTATGGAGGGTCCAAAAAGTCACAAAAACATGCTTGGAATCAGCTTAAAAGAAGTAGAAAATCATGCTCATGTATGAAGCCAACAAGGCAAGGAAGCAAGACAAGAGGAGAGGGGACCACCCCCCCTTGTTTTGGACCTCAAAAACACCTTTCCACCATTGAAATTCCTCTGAGTTTTAGTCGTAGAAAGGCCATGCAAAGGCCACTACAAAAGCTACAAGGAATGGCTCCAAAGCTTAACAAATAAGGCATACAAGGGGGTGAAACACCCCCAACTCCCACAAGGCCTCAAACAGACATTTTAAACACCTAAAAATATAGCTTTTTGTAGTTGAAATTCAAGCCTAAAACAGCATGTGAAGGTGGCTAAGATGGCATACAAAGATAAGCTTAAAAGGGGAATACACACACCCTTGAAGAACAGCAGCAAAGCAGGTCTTTTTCTGAGCCAAAACCAACCTTTTGGGTTCCAAACAAACCTCCAAAAGTCTCAGCTCCAAGGTAGTGGTGCTTGACTAGGTGTTCCTTTGCAAAAATGTGAAGAAAACACACTTTAAGGCACCATTGAGCACAATATAGAGAGAAAGAATGAGAATTCTTGAGAGAGGATGAGATTTTTTTGCTCTCAAAATTTAGAACCTCTGGAAAGAGGGAGGAGCCTCCCCTTATATAGAGCAATGCAATGCAAAGCTTGCTTGACAAGCTTGAAGTGGCCTCCATCCTCCATACACGTGTATGAAGGATGGCTTAGTGAAAAACAGTTGGCTCAAAAGATCTAAAATAAAATCTACTGAAACACGGTGTCCTGCCGGCCATCAGTGGTGGCCGGCAGGCCTTATCAATGGCTGGCAGGGCCAAATCCATGGTCGGCAGCCCCTTCCCCATGGCCGGCAGGCCATCACAAACAACAATATGGAGGGACCAAGGCATGGTCCAAAAATGAGACAGAATAGAAATAGGGTTTGGAAAGAGCAAACTTGGCTTTCCGTCGCGAAAGTTGAGCGCTCAGCAAGCAATCAGACTTGTAATCGGATGTACCTGCAAGCACATCCAAGTCTTGAGGACGGTCAAAAATGAGGTGTCTACACAATGATACAGAGGAAAAGGTCGAACCAACTGCCAAAGCTAAACATAGAATAGAAAATGACTCGAACAACAGCAAGCTCGGAGTAGAGGCAGCACTAGCATGTCTCCTTTCAGATCCTCCGATCGACTCCGAGAGCTTGGAGGATAATCTGACCATCTCCATGATTGAGGATGAACCAGGTATGAACCCTTCTAGCAGCATTTTGGATGCATCTGAAACGCCATCTCTCATCTAGCAGTTAGAGGAGGGCTACCTGTCTAGTAGTTCTGAGTTGGGTAGTGAACTAGAATCTGATTCCATAGAGTCTGTGGAGTCGAAATCAGATTTTGGTTCTTCTAAGTCTGAGTTTGGTATTCCTAGGGGTGATAACCCGGATGCCAAGGTCTTGTCCAGGTCGTCCTTTTCTTTTTCTTTTGAGTCGGTTGTAACCAAAGAGTTGGATGAGCTGGACTTTATGCAGATTCTGAGTGTTTCTCTATACCGCTTGCTTATTGCATTGATCAAGACTTTCAAAATTTTAATGAAAATGAAGAGGAAGGAATTCCTCTAGTTTTGAAAATTTTGATTAATTGAAAATGGGAGAGGTTAGCAAAACTCCTTGCTGATGAAATCATTGCTTTTAATGTTGGTACTGAGAAGGATCCATGTTTGGTCCAGATTGGGTCCACATTGTCTTTGGAGGAGTGCGAGTGCTTAGTCACTTTATTAAAAGATTTGAAAGATATTTTTGTGTTGTCCTACAAAGACATGTTTGGAATTGATCCTGAGATTATATAGCATCAGATCCCTTTCGACCCCGAGGCCTGAGCCATCAAACAGAAGTTGCGGAGAATACACCCGAATTGGGCATTGAAGATTAACGAAGAAGTTACCAAACAGATTGAGGTAGGGTTCTTGCTTATGTTTGAGTATCCAACGTGGTTGGCCAACATTGTTCCAGTCCCAAAGAAAGATGGCAAAATCAAAGTCTATGTCGACTTCAGGAATCTAAATAAGGCTAGTCCGAAGGACAACTTTCCCCTGCCACACATCAATGAATTAGTGGACTTCATCATAGGCCATGCATTGCTCTCCTTCATGGACGGATTTTTCGGGTATAACCAAATTCTGATGACGCCTGAGGAGAGAGAGAAAATCTCTTTCACTATTCCGTAGGGAACCTATTGCTATCGGGTGATACCGTTTGGACCGAAGAATGCTGGGGCTACTTATCAAAGGGCTACAACCACAATTCTGCATGATATGATCCATAAAGAGGTCGAGGTGTACATGGACGACATGATTGTCAAGTCCAAAGAAAGAGAGGGCCACTACACTACCTTGGAGAAATTCTTTCGACGGACCAGAGAATTCAAAGTAAGGTTGAATCCGCAGAAGTGTACTTTTGGCATAACAGTAGAGAAAATGCTGGGTTTCTTGATCACATAGAGGGGCATTAAGGTAGATCCTTCCAAAATCAAAGCCATCCTAGAAATGCCACCACCAATGACTGAAAAGGAGGTGCGAGGCTTTCTGGATAAAGTGCAATTCATAAAACGGTTTATTTCCAAATTAACCTTGACTTGTGAACCACTTTTTGGTCTTCTGAAGAAAGGAAAGAAATTCTGATGGGATGATCAATGTCAATTCGCTTTTGAACAGATTAAACAGTACCTTCAGAATCCGCCTGTGTTGTCGCCGCTAAAGCCGGGGAAGCCCTTGATTTTGTATCTGTCAGTCACCAACACAACGATGGGATGCATGCTTGCTCAAGAATCTGAGGATAGGGTGGAGAAAGCCATCTACTACTTGAGCAAGAAAATGCTAGATTATGAGACCCGCTACACTCCGCTGGAGAAAGCTTGCTTAGCCTTGGTATGGGCCACCAGAAAGTTGAGGCACTACTTGTTAGCTCACTCTGTAATTCTGGTTTCGAGATTAGATCCTATCAAATATCTCTTTGAGAAACCAGTGCTTACGAGTAGACTAGCCCATTGGTTGCTTCTTCTCTCTGAATTTGATCTAAAGTATGTTACTCGCAAATCGGTCAAGGGAAGAGCAGTAGCGGAGTTCCTGGCAGATCACCCAGTGGAAGGGGATGAAGTGGTAGAATACTTGTTCCCAGATGAAGCTATTTCGCAAGTCGAGGAAGAGACTTGGACAATGTACTTTGACGAAGCATCCAATCAGTACGGTTATGGGATAGGTGTGTTGCTGATAGCACCCGGCAATTCCTATATACCTTTAGCCTTCATACTCCAGTTGAAGGTATCCAATAATGAAGTAGAATATGAGGTGTGTATCACTGGTTTGGAAGCCACCCTGGAACTAAAGACGAAAAGGTTAGACGTGATCGGGGACTCGAACCTAGTTGTTTCTCAAGCAAACGAAGACTGGAAAATCAAAGAAGAAAAGATGAAGATCTATCATCAGACTCTGGACGTTCTAATTCCTAGGCTTGAAAAACTGACTTTCACGCATCTACTGAGAGAGAATAACAGGTTCGCTAACACTTTATCAACTTTTTCATCCATCATAGACATCTTGCCTGGAGTTCGGATGCATCCGATCATCATTGAGCAGAGATATACGCCGACCTACGAGACTATCGCCGCAATAGATGAAGCACAAGATCAATACCCTTGGTACTACGATATCTGGAACTTCTTGGAAAATGAGGTTTATCCATCAGGGCAAATACCAAGGACAAGAGGGCAATACGGCGGATGGCCGTTCAATTTATCATTTGTGAAGGTAAACTGCACAAAAGAGGTCATCTGGGAATGCATAAGTTGTGCGTCGAAGCAAAGGAGTCAAAGTGTTTGATGGAGGCTATCCATGGAGGAGAGTGCAGAGCGCATATGAACGGAGTGATGTTAGCCCAGAAGATTCTCAGGCAAGGTTACTACTGGACTATTATGGAGGAGGATTGTATCGGTTTTGTTCGGCGATGCCACAAATGCCAAATTCATGCCAATCGCATGAATATCCCGTCGTTGAAGCTATACAACATGACTTTCACCATGGCCTTTCTCAGTCTGGGGAATTGACGTCATCGGCGCAGTCACACCAAAAAGGTGGAATGGGTATGAATACATTTTGGTGGCAATTGATTACTTCACAAAGTGGGTGGAAGCTCAGTCTTACGCAGTGTTGAAAGCAGTGCATGTGGCTAAGTTCATCCGAAACAACATCATTTGCCGATAAGGAGTCCCAAATGAAATCATTTCTAATAATGGCTCCCACTTCAAGAAAGAAGTGATCGACTTGTTAGAGAAATACAATGTGGCTTTTCATAAGTCATCTACATACTGGTCGCAAATCAAAGGAGCTGTTGAGGCCACCAACAAGAACATCAAGCATATTTTGCAAAAAATGGTTGAGACCTACAGGGAGTAGCCAGATAATTGCCGTTTGCACTCTAGGGTTATAGAACTTCAATGCAAACGTCTACAGGGGCAACTCCTTATTCTCTTGTTTACAGTATGGAGGTTGTTCTGCCAATTGAAATAGAAGTTCCACCACTGCGAGTCATGGTTAAGTGTCAGATAGTAGAGGCAAACTGGCAACAGAGTAGGTTTAAAGAACTGATGTTGTTTGATGAAAGATGGCTGAAAACATTGTACCATGTTCAAGGTTATCAACGTAGGATTGCTAGGGCTTTTAACAAAAAAGTTAAGTCCCAAAATCTCAAAGAGGGGGATTTGGTGCTGAAAGACAACCGAGCTCCCATCCATGACCCTAGGGGCAAGTTCAGACCCAATTGGACTGGTCCTTACATCATTAAAACCATCTGATCAGGTGGAGGTGTTATTCTCATAGATCTGGATGGCCTAGAATTTTCCCAACCAATCAACATAGACAAGTTGAAGAAATATTATCCCTGAGAGGCTCGCTAGGCCGAAAATCCAAAAGGGTGACCTAGGCAAAAGTTAGTGCATAATTAATTTAAGATAAAGAAAAACTAAGCTCTTAAGGTTGAAAACCCTAAAGGGCGGCCTTGGCAAAAGTTAGAGCACAAAAGGAGCGAGTTAATACTTGAGTGAACCCGAACCGAACTACATAAAGTCTAATTCCCATCTTCGGGATACGTAGGCAACTTCATCCTGAAGTTTGCCTATAAACACCTCCAACTAACTGTCCTGTCCATGTGTTTGATCAGGTCATCTTCGTCTTTTCTTTACCTAAGAGTTCAGTTGTGATCTTTACTCTGAGAGAAGAGCTGGTTACAGTGCTGAGCAGTGTTATTCAGTTAAGGGGCAATTTGGTGATCTATGGACTCGGGGTTGTATGTCTCATGGATTGATTCCGTGCATGTCAGGTGGTGATCCTTTTTGAAAATGGTTTTGGAAAGTTTTAATAAAAGTTGATTTTGTTCAAATTTTACCTTTTACAACTTAGACCATTTTTGGACCAAAAGGAAAATTTTTAGTACTCACAACTTTAATTTCATTGATTTCAATACAAAGTTTTCCAACTCTCAATACAAATCAAAGTTGCTTTTATTACATCTTAAAAAACTTGAAAGGAAATATCAAAGCAATAAACTAGGGGCATAGATGAGTCAGGTGCTCCTGCGTCCCTCCCTCGTGCTTGTAGAAGCTTCTGATGCCAAAGTGGGCTCGGTTTGTGCCTCATCCTCGAGCCAAGCCAGGCACTCACTAGAGAGGGCACAACTGAAAATAAGGGCAGGGGCCAGAAGCTCTGTCGTCCTCCAAGCAGTGAGGTACCTAGCCAAGTGTGAACCATGGATGGGGAATGAAACCGGGTACTCTACCCCCTCCTCTGGGCAAATCTAATCATGCCCAAACTGACACCTGAACTAGAAAGGGAAGTAGAACACACAGTGCGTCAGGTCGATTAGATGAATACCGGGCTGCCGAGTCATGTTGTAGCTCATTTCGGTCGGATTAAGCCAGAGGCAATGCCAGGCTATGTCAGCAGCAGACATGTTGCACATCCATTCACATCACTACCCTTCATTCAGGAAATCCACTATTTGGTGGCGGAAAAAGTAGCCTCGAGCTGAGTACTCAAGGCAAGAGTCCACTACCTTCAGCTTGTCCATTAGGCACACCTGGGAAGGGATGAAAGAAAAGAGACATTAAAGAATAGAGAGATGTATGTTGAGAAAAAAGGGCTTTGAGAGAAAAACAGAGCATGAGTGCCGAGCGATATGAGAAACACATATTAGAAAGGGTGGGAAACATTACCTGAAGAAGTAGTGGACTTCCTGCAAATCTGGTAGTCTCTCGAAGATGGAAGGCATCTAAGCCCATCAAAGTCTCGACCAGTGCCAAGCCAATGCAACTTTTGCCTTTTTTCAGGCCTTGCGCTACTTCGATCAAACAAATGCTAGATTCGCCAAAACTGGGGGCGAGAAGGAAATGAGCTAGCATACATAAGCTAGGGCATGCTGCCGAAAACCACGCTGATGATGGTTGCCATGGTCACCGACGTCAAAAAATCGACGAATGAAACTAAGAATGTCTAGCCCTCCGTTGTGGGCCAGAGATCAAGCCTCATGCATAGTGAGTCCACACATCCATCCCAAAGCTTGGCCATGACCAAAACGGGGCTGGGGATTGATCTCCTCATCGCACCGGGATTCCATTAGCACCTGAAATTCTTCAATTGTTGGGCACATTTCTTGTCCCCCGAAGCTAAAGACGTGCGTAATCGGGTTCCAACATCTAGCCACGACATGAAGGAACAGAAAACAAAGTGGAGTCCGACTCAATGAAAAAAGTGCATTTAAGTCGAAACCCCAACAATTCACCTTTTCTAAGCCGTCCAAAGTCACAATCTAATCTGCGAGGTTTTGGGCAATAAATGGCTCCATTTGTGGTAAAAACAACAGCTGGAATGAGTTCTAGAGAAGAAATGACGAAGTTGAAGCTTTTGTAGAAGATAAGGCAGTGAATGGAAACCAGCTGTCAACAATCTGGAGGTTCTGCACATTGGTGGCCAGCAGGCCACTGCTGATGGCCTGTAGGCCACTGTCAGTGGCCGGCAACCTTTCTTCTCTGGCCAGCAGCCTCCCTTTTGGCCTACTATCCACCTACGTGTTGGAAGGTGTGAGTAGCTTGTGTTTTGTTTCGTTTTTGTGTGTGTTTTGGGTGGCCTTTTGTTCTTTTGGTTTAGTCTTTGCTTGTATTTGTATTTGAATTATTATTATTTTGTGTATCGAGTTGTATCGAGTTGTTTTGTTTATCGAGTTGTTGTTTTGTTTATCAAGTTGTATATTGCATTTTGTATTTTGGTTGTTGGTCGGTTCATTACCCGATTAAGCATTTTCTTTCAATCAAGCGCTCTTGGTTTCAATTCCCTATCCATTTCATGCATATATGGTGCTCATGATGCAAAAATGACAACACATTTTTCATAAAAACCCCGAGTTTTTATTCCGATCATGGCTTTTTACAGAAGAGGAGTACAAGTTCCTAAAGCTATACATGTGCTAATGCTACTAACAAAAAGAAACTAAGCAAAATACAAATAAATCAGCACTAGCCATCTCAGGCTCGAGAGGCCCTCTTCGTCCTCTTCTTGGGTGGAGACTCAGAGCTGTCTCCATCAGTGCCGCTGTTTGACTTAGATGCCGAGTAGGAACCGGAATCATCGCCCCTCTCTGCTCCAGAGCCTGACTCAGCATCACCTCCAAACATCGAGCCACCATCATCTCCACTATTAGAGGACTCAGAGTGCAGACTCACTGCCTCCTCGGAGCCAGTAGTCTCAGCATCGCTGTCACTCAACATTGGCTTCGAGGGGCTCCACCGGCCTCGACCATGATGCTCCTCTCGGCTGTGTGTATCCGGAAGGAACAAATATCATAAAGAAAATGGAAAGCTATAGAAAATGTGATACATACCGGAGGTGCGTCGCGAGCTTGGACGTATCTATGCCCAGCCTCTGCCGGCTGGATCAGAATCTGGTAGGACGTCCCGGCCGGCCTCCAGCATGTCAACATGGTCAGGATCTCTGGCCATCCGATAACCTATCCAGCGGGAGGGTCCTCTCCAGTCCTAGCCCTCGTCGCCAAAGTCCTACCTGCCATGGGGGCACCTGCTGCTCTACGTGCATGAGCACCCGTCAAAGGAGGCATGAGGTGTGTCTAGATAAATATCAAATAATCTCCCTCTCCGAGGAAGTAGTCAGCGTCCAAGACCCCGGTGAACTGAATCATCTCCTGGAAGGAGAGGCTCTCTATAGTCCTCATAGATGCTAAAGGCGTCATGGAAACTACCGGCTCAGGCAAACCAATAGTCTGGCGTACGAATCGCTCGCCTAGAAACTAGGCTCGGCAAACTGGACCCTCCAGCAGAAGTCAAAAACGGGAGGCCCCCCAAGCTCCAACAGGCATCATCGCCCAAGGCTGCCAAGAGATCTGCAAACAAGGAATATACAGATTGTTAGTTGCCATCAGATATTGAAGTATGAATCAGAGCCGAAGTAAAGCAAAAATAATTGTGAGTTTTGGGTTACCACGTCAGCGGTCACCGTGTCGAAGTATCGGTGAAAGAATGTGAAGGTCTCCCGGGTCCTCCGTAGGCATCTATCATCATATCGATGAGAGTACGGCACAACGGGAGGCATCTCCACCTCTGGTTCCAAAGCAAGAGTCGGGAAATATGCATATACCCAGGGCTGCAAGGAAAAGGCAACAGTGAGTACACAGTGTATAGAAGGTACAAATACATAGAATGCAGAATACAGAAAGGCAACAGTGAGTACACAGTGTATAGATGCAGAGAATGCAGAATGTGCAATGCAGAAAGCATACACACCCCATTTTTGACCGTCCTCAAGACTTGGACGTCACCGCTGGAACACTTGGTGATTACCCATGTTCGTGTTTTGTTTTGAGTTCCCGAAGGTCTCGGCTGCGCACCTTGCTTCAGGATCTCTCAACCCGACTGTTCTGTGTTTGGTTTTGCACCAAACACTTGTATTTTTTGTTTCCAAGGGTAGAGAGTAGCTTGTTAGCTACCCCTGACACCCACCGGCCATGGCTTGAGGCCACCGGCCGTGTTTTGAGGCTACAGGCCATTGGTGAAATATAACATTGGCCGGTCGGCCTTTGGTGTGGCCGGCTGACCATATGTTTGGCCGATGGACTCCTTTTCTGGCCGGTACCACCTTTTTGCCTTTTTCAGGCATGGTGCATGCCAGTTGTGCCAGCTGTAATGCACAAGACCCGCCCCCGTGCATATATGTGGTTGTTTTCCACCTTTGACCCTTTTTTTTGCACCCTTTGCTCAAAGCTTCTTGAGGAAGCTTTGACCCCTTGTCTTGGCTTCCTCAAGAAGCTTGCACCTTTGGGGTAGCTTCCATTGGAAGCTTGGTTCTTTTGACCCTTCTGTAATAGCTTCTCTAAGAAGCTTGGAGCCTTTCCTTTGTCTATATAAGGAGCCTCCCCCTTTCTTTGTCTTGGTTGAGCAAAAAAAAACCAGAGCAATATACATATATATATATCTGTGATACATCTTCTCTCTCTATATCTCTCTCATCAGTTGTGTGTGTTTGAGGGCCTTAAAGTGCATTTTATCCTTAGTTTTGCACACAAACACACAGTACTACACCATACTTTGACTTTGGGAGGCATTGAGGGTTTGTTCTTGACGTTTTGGACTAGTTTTGATCAGAGAAAGGTGGCTGATCTTGCTGTTCTTCAAGGCTTCTTCAAGGGTAACACTCTTACTTTAGATTCCCCAATCTTGCACTAGACTTTTTCCTATCTTGCTTACTGTTTTAGACTTTGTGTATAACTAAAAAACGTCTTGTATTTGCATGCTTACGATACTTCATTAAGGTTGTTTTGTTGTTGGGGGTCGACCTCCCTCTCTTAGGCCTTGTTTGGCCCCTTTTTGTGCTTGTCTTTATGAGCTTTGGGAACTTTGGTGTATTGGCCTTCTCACCACTGAAATCTAGGGGATTTTCAGTGGTGAAGAAGGGGTTTTGAGGTCTTGCATAAGGGAGGGACACCCCTCTCCCCTTGTGTCTCTTTTGCTTGTGTTTAAGGCTTATAAAGGTAGCGTGCATGCCTAGTTTTGTTTGGCTTTATTTCAGAGGACATTTGGTGGTTATTTAGCATGTTTTACCTCTGTCCCATGTTGGTTTGTTGGTCCATTTCATGCATTATATGCTTGCCTTGCATTCCTCCATTTTACCTAGAAATGCATCTTGCCATTAGACCATCGTCCTTGCATATTTTTGCCTAGCTTTGTGAAGTTTTTAGTCATATTTTGCCATGGTTGAGGTCTGTTGGGTATTATTTTGGTCATGCATTTCATGCTTTGTATAGCTCCTTTGCATTATACCATGTTGGCATCGGGTGTGTGAGTCATGAGCATGCTTGAGTTGGCCTATTTCAGTGATTTGGAATCACTTATGATGTCATTTCAGTCCATGTTTTGTGCTTACATACTTGTGTTTGTTACTCTCTTAATGCCTTGATGAGAAGTGGTCATATGCTCCATGTTTAGGCCTTAATGCATACCTCTTGTTTAAGTCATTTGGGATGCCCTTCATGTGGGTTTTCGGGGTGTATTTTGTTGCATTAAAACTCTATTTTTGGTTGAAGAGTCCATGCCATGTGTGGTTCGGGTAGTTATAGTGGAGTGCTTCTCTTTATGCCTTAGTTTTAGGCTCATTGGTATGCATGTTTGCATGAGCATTTGTCCATCATTTTGGGCACTATTTTTGGGGTGGGCTGAGGTCTGCCCTTTGTAGTTTAGGTTCACCATTGCATGATCATGTTGCATTGCTTTGGTTTCATGCTTGCATTGTATCATACTTGCATGTTTACATAGTGTTTAGCTAGTTGCATATCATACACTTGTTGCATATTTGGTATGTTTATATCGCATTAACTTAGCTTGCATGCTTAGGTTACACTGCATTTGGCATGGCTTGTGCCTTAGTTTCATTTGCATGATTGGGCCATTTTGCATACATGCATTGCATTACATTTCGCTTGGTTTGGGGTGTCAAACTAAGCATGAGGAATGGGGTGCGTTTGTACTTAAAGTGACGTAACGCGCCTCAATCCTCGGTCGCCAATACCTTTGATCTCAACATGATAGGGTGTTAGCATTCATTTGATTGTTGCATGCATTTACATTGAGTTGCAAAACTTGGTGCCTTAGGCCATCATGCATTGAAATGCGTGATTGGTGGCCCGAGGACTGAGGGTCACACTCCCATGAGTCCATAGCATGATTGGAAGAGTGGCCATGAACACATTGCTTTGAATTTCCTTGCCATACACTGTCTGCCCTCTGCTGCTGTCAAAAAACAAGATTCTGCAGGAAGCAATGGCCGGCCGGCCATATACAGTGCCGACCGGCCGACCGGCCAACAGTGACTTAAACTCCGATTCCTAGACTCTTTGGTTCAGACTTAGAACCGTGACAATTTGAGTCCGAACTGTAGTGAGCCCATAAAGAACAGAACGGGATTCATCCTCCCGGGACGTTCGGGACGTCTACAATAGGTATAAAGAATGCAGATGCAGTGTATAGAAAATGCAAAGTAGAAAGCACAGAAATAGAGAGCAGAAAAATATGAAGCAGAAGTGCATACCTCCCAGGCTCGCCAATAGCGTCCGACCCTGTCTCCCCTCATGTGGGACGTGGAGCTCATATAGCCGTACAATGTAGTGAGGCCAACGCTGCCCCAATCATAGAATCGCACTTGCGTTGGTGTCACCAAGGCGCTCAGAAGATATAATCCTACAGTGTTCCACCTATTCGCAAACTAGGTGGTACCGAGGAGGAACATCAAGAAGCCCCGGGCATACTGATTAGTCTCCTCTGGTGTCTGCAGCTCGCTCCCACAAAACTGCTCCGCAAACCAACTGTATCGCACCATGGCTAGTCGATATAGTGGTGGGTGTGCCCCTAACAGGTAGATCCAGGCGGCCTCCCACTCACCCATGTCCATATCATAAGGGATCGGATAACCCCCTACTCCTACACCAGTGAGCATGGAGAAGTCATAAGGAGTCATCATCATCTCCCCAGCAACAGAAAAGTGGAAAGAGTTGGTGGTATCCCACCACCTTTCTAACAATGCTCTGAGTAAGGGCCGACTCGCTATGTGGCGTAATAGCCCAGTGCAAAATAAACTGAAGCCACCCTCGTCGATGATATAGCGTACGCTAGTGGGAAGCTCCAGATACCAGTCCCTCGCTGACATGGCTCTGTAGCCCCTAATAGAGCAAGAGTCCTCCTGTGATCAGAATAGTGATATGTAGTGATATGAGAACTGGTAGAAGAAAGGCAGTGTAAGAAATACAGTGCAAGAGTGTGATTAAGGCAAGAAATGCAGCAAGAGGCAAGAAATGCAGTGCAAGCATACAGTTGAAACAATGAATACAGTAAGTAAGAAATGCAATGCATAGTGAGGAAAGCATAAGAATACGGTGTATACCTCGGTGGTGTTGTGGGACAAATGGGAGTTCGGCTCCTACAATAAGAGGTCCTCCAGTGCGCGTCGTACGAACTCTCTGAAATGCCTAATACCCCCGGGTGGCAGTACGTGTGTCTGAGGACGGTATGTCGCCGGATCAAAGGGGCATACTCCCAGCGGTAATATCTCGGGCTCCGGCTCGGCCTCCATCTCTGCCGAAGGTGATAACTGGGGTGGAATCTTGAAGGGAGCTCCGTAATGAGAAATATCATCTGTCATCTGGAAAGAAGATGAGAAAATGGTCGAAAAATGAAGAAAAACGGAGGAAAGAGGGTAAACTTGGAAAAAGTCAACCCTAGGAGAGAGAAACTGGAAGAAAAAGTCAAAGCTCGAGAAAAGGCACAGAACCTGAGAGAAACTCGAGGGAAACAAGCCTCAAGTGGTGAAATTCCAAGAAAAAACACCGAAATCAAATTTCAATAGGTTCAAAATGGAAGAAACAAAGAGGGTTTAGCGAATAAACTTCGCGTGGGGCGTTGAGAAATGCATAGAAAGCACGGATCTAGAGAGAAAAAGTGTCTAGAAAGAGAGAGGGAGGAATTTCGAACATGAGAAAGTGAGGAAATGAGCCCTTGTGTCCTATATTTAAAGACCCGAGCCGAAAAGACCCAAATACCCCGAATCTGTCATCGGTGGCCGACAGGCCACTTTTGTGGCCGGGAATGCTTTTCTGTGGCTGGCAGGTGGCCTGCAGCCTTCCTTGGAGTCCTGTTGCTGTTTTGTGTCCTTGGTTTCCAAGAAGTGTAGGGATGGTTCACTGTTGGGTTCAGATTGTCTCTGCGGAAGCTCAAAACTGTGTTTTCGGTACACGATGTTCGTCACTTGTCAACATGAATGAGGTGTATCCTTTAAACATATTGTAATTCTTCCGAGAGGTAAATCGGAAGTTGCCATTGAATTTACTTTTGTCAAATTATGCTTTTGTTTCTTGTATAAAATGTACATTTTGCATGGAATATGCATTTCACATATATATTGCATGCGCGTCTTGCATCCATTATGAATCACGCATAGAATACGCTTTCATTCTTGTTTCACGCATAGAATATGCTCCGTTCTTGTCGCACGTAGAACATGCTTTCAATTAAAATTGCATCTCAGTTGTTTGTCTTTGCATAGAACATGCATTCTTACTGTATCGTACTTGTGAAGTTTCTTTCTTACACAAGCAAAATGATATTGTATGTACGGTTCATTCGAAGAAATGCACGATATTGTATGTACGGTTCATGCACTCTATGCATCTATCGCACTCATTCACTCTGTGCATCTATCGCACTTGTTCAGTTTGTGCATCTATCGCACTCATTCACTCTGTGCATCTATCACACTTGTTCACTTTGTGCATCTATCGCACTCGTTCACTTTGTGCATCTATCGCACTTGTTCACTTTGTACATCTATCACACTCATTCACTTTATGCATCTATCGCACTTGTTCACTTTGTGCATCTATCACACTTGTTCACTTTGTGCATCTATCCCACTCATTCACTTTGTGCATCTATCGCACTTGTTCACTTTGTGCATCTATGGCACTTGTTCATTTTGTACATCTATCGCACTTGTTCACTTTGTGCATCTATCGTACTTGTTCACTTTGTGCATCTATCGCACTTGTTCACCTTCGTGTATCTATCGCACACTTTTATGTTGTTTTACCATGGGACGTACGAAGTACGTGCCCGAGTGGTTGTTTCTTAGGACACGTGAAATGCGGCCCTAGGTGAGTTTTACCTCGGGACGTACAAAGTACGCGTCCGAGTGGTTGTTTCTTAGGACACGTGAAATGTAGCCCTGGGCAGGTTTTACCTTGGGATATACGAAGTACACACACGAGTTGTTGTTTCTCAGGATGCATATAGCGCGGCCCTGGGTGGGTTTTATCTCGGGACGTGCGAAGCATGAGCCCGAACGATTTTCGTATCATATCTCGGGACGCGTGAAACGCGGGCCTGAACGGGTTTGTTTGTTTTTCAACATGCGTGAAACGTGACCCCGAGCAGTTTCTCTTGTATCTCGGGACGTGTGAAACACGACCCTAAGCGGTTTTGTTCTCAATTTCTCAGGATGCGTGAAATGCAACCCTAAACCGTGTTTTCTTTCCTCATCTCTTGTTTTGGGAAGGTTAGAATGTGTTTTATCTCTTGTATCAAAACCTGTGTTGGTTTTAAGCTTGAATCTGCTCATTCATATGTTGCTATCTTGCTTATTGTATTCATTCTTACTTATCGCATTTGTTATTACTAAATGCATCATCTCGCATGATCATGAGTTTTCAACATGGTCGGCTTCACGAAGCGTATAAGTCCAACCTTCAAACTGCTTTGTATGCATATCATTTGCATCTTGCCCCAGAACTACGCTGGTTTAATTCCTTGCAAAGGGATATGTAGGTAGCTTACAAGCGCAACCATTTATTTTCTGTCTTGTTTGTTTGTCCAAGTCTTTCAGCCTTGTCAAAAATGGGTCGTCTTCAGGCTTTGACATTCACTCACGTCATTTCATGACTTCCGAGTTCTGTCAAAGAAGGACAATTGTAGACACCCCATTTTTGACCGTCCTCAAGACTTGGCGTCATCGTTTGTGCACTCGATGATTATGATTGCATGTGCTCGTTTTAGTGCCCGAAGACCTCGACGGAATGCCCTACCTTTGAGCCTTTAAACCCTGTCCATTATGCACCTTATTTTGGACCAAAACCTTAGTGCCTCAAACCTCAAGACCTTGGGACCTATCGGCCATCCTTGTGCCTTGCCGGCTAATGGTGTGGCCTGCCAGCCACCAGTGTCTTTTTTGCAGATATTTTGTTGACAGCTGTTCCAGCTATTGGCACAATGGACTTCATCTCCCTACACGTTTATGGAGGGATTTATCTCAGCCAAATGTATGTTTTTCTATATATAGGGAGTCTCCTCCCCCATTTTTAAGGGTTAGAATTTTTGGAACAAAATTCTCTCTCTCTCTGTCTCTCTCTCTCTCTCTCTCTCTCTCTCTCTCTCTCTCTCTTAGAAATTTGTTCACGTTAGTCTACATACACCACACTTTTGCCTATACCTTCTTAACCAAAGTCAATCATCTTTGAGCTGAGGTTCTTTGAGGCCTTCTTGGAGCTCTAGAAGGTGGTTTTGGCTTGAATTGTTGCCTAAAGTTGATCTTTGCTTCAAGAGGTATAATACTTGCCTTCTTAACTTGTTTTGCATACTTGTTTTTCTATCTTTTTCCCACTATTTTTGGGTTTTTTTTAGTCTATAAAAACTCTATTTTGATGGGCTAAAATTGGTGATATTAGGCCAGTTAAGGTTAAGGGGTGGTTCACCTCTCTTTATTTCTTGTTTTTTAGGCCTTTCCACCTTTGTTTCCTACTTTCAAACTATCTTTTTTGGGCTTTTGAACACTGAATTTCAGAGTATTTTTAGGGGTAAAAATCATCTTTTGAAGTCCAAATTTGGAGTGGTTAGCCTCCCCTCCTTCTGTCTTGTTTGCTAGCCTAGTTAGATCTATGTGTTAGCTTATTTTTCTAGCCATTTGTAGCTTAATTCCAACATGTTTTAGGCTTTATTTTGGACTGTTTTAACTCTATTTTTGGCTGGTTGTTGCATTTGAGTCTTGTTTTGCATGCTTCTACTATAAGTGTCCTCACAAGCTTGGTGTTTTAGGTCTTTAAACACCACTCGTTTGAGTTGATTGCATGTTTTAGTACTTTTCTCACTTATTTTCAACACTCGTTAATCTCTGCAACCTCCCTCATTTCTTAACTTTTTTATTTGCTTTGAGGATTGTTTCAACCTTAGGATAATTTAAGCTTGAGATTGAGGTCCATACCTAATGGTTTAATCCTCTTTTGAGGGTTCATTATCAACGGCATGACACTTCTCTCTTACCTTAAACTACCCCTTGTTTGACACTTCCTTCTCTTTTAGAGGACTTACTCACCAATGGACTTAATTGGTTAAAGAATGGAATGGTAAATTAAAATGAGTAACTAAAAATGGAAAATAAAATTGTGTAAAGATTTGGTTGTGTTTTGATGTGTTCAATCGGACGTTAATTAAACACAAGGAAAATTGGGGCATTTCATACTAAAAGTGATGAAATGTGCCAATTTTTCTAAGGTCTCCATTGCCCTTGATCATACATGATAGGGTGAAGGTTGTGAGTCTTATTTGTGCATTTATTAACTTGTACACCTTGATTCTTAAGCCATCATGCAATGAAATTGCTTGATTGATGGTTTAAGGACCATGTATCACTCCTTTGAGATGTTTTGATGATAATGAGGAATATACAGTACAAACAATCTGTGAGAAAACCCTTTATTTGCCCTAGTTGCTCTCTGTTGCAACAAGGAATTGT
Source organism: Camellia granthamiana (assembly GCA_036172215.1). Lineage (NCBI taxonomy): Eukaryota > Viridiplantae > Streptophyta > Magnoliopsida > Ericales > Theaceae > Camellia > Camellia granthamiana. Next base: position 35,568,583 of record CM069907.1, read on the forward strand.
GCATCATTAGTGGCCAGCCACTGTTTCTGGCCGGCAGGCCATCAGTGTTGGACGGCATCACCCCAATGGTGGCTGGCCGGCCGTCAATGAATTTTGAGCATAATGTTTGTGAAGCGGAGCATCTTTGATCTGGAAGTGGAAAATCAGTGTAAGTGTTGTGCAATAGAGGCTTTCATAGGCAGACAGTGGACGTTCTTCGGGTGGAAATCGAGCATGCATAGGCCTCCCTTGCTTCCCGAAACTAGTTAATTAGTTTAGTTGGCAATTAGTCATTTATTTGTTGTATTTAATTAGTTGTAGCTAATTCGTTTGTTTTATACTTATTTAATTAGTTTAGATTGATTAATTAAATTAGTTTGTGTTGTAAATATTTAATTAGCTTAGCCTAGTTAAATTATTTAATTGTTGTAATATTTAATTAGCTTAGATAGCTAGCTTATTTATTCAAATTTTGTAATAATTAGTTAAGTAGTTTAGCTTAGCTAGCTTATTCATTTGGACCCTCCTGCGCGAGGGCATCAATGTTGTAATAATGTGTATGTCTTCCAACCCCACTTCTTTCTCCTTTTTATTTATCCGCTTTTGATGGTTAGATTAGGACCATCACCTTTCAATTAGCATATCGCATATTTGCATCCATTCATTTGTATTGCATGCACCAAGGTTCAATTCATCATTCTAACTGCATTTTCATTTCAATATGTTCTTTGAATACGTGCTTAGAACGCATGTTATCAAATCGATTAATATGCCATGCTTATTAGCCGAACCTATTTTATTTGCATTATTGCATGCATTGCATTAGACATTTGGCATAGTTAGGATCATGCATTTTTCTAAACTCTTTTGTTTTATCTTAGCTTGGAGTACTAGGTGAGTTTTTAGTGTTTTAGCATACTTGCATGAGTGTGAGTGACTGCCATGACTAACATGCTTGCCATGAGGCTAAATGCTTACTTGTTAAACTGTTTGATTGCCTGTGGATGAAGGCTTGTTGCTTGAATTGAAATGATTTAATGAATGTACGTTTAAGCCCACTTTGTCAAGTGGCAAATTCACAAACTTTAAGCCCACTTTGTTAAGCGGCAAAATCAAACTCTTTTCGAAAAACAAACATGAAATTGAATTGTTCCAATTCAGGCAAACTAGTTTATACTTGCTTGTGCACATCACATAGTAAATGCTAGCCTAATAACCGAAACAAGAGCATATAATGTACATAAAATTTATATCATGATTAGTAGAGGCCAATCTTTAATCAGGCGAGCGGGGGTGCTCAATTCATGACCTTCCCCTCTTGTACCTAAGTTCCCAAGCCGAGGCAACTTTGGTGATGACAGACACGTGACCTTTGGCACGAGTTATGGGTTTCCTAGATTTTCCAAAAATATTTAGGTGGCGACTCTGTATCTAGCAACACAGTCCAATTTTGGTATTTTTGATTCAAAGTCAATTTTCCAAAAGATTTGCCAGATTTGGACGCTTTAGTGTTTATCAATTTCACATTGCACTTGTGAGATTAGATTCAGAACCGCAGGAGTCCGAACTGTAGGGCTTCTTTCAAACCTCTGAAAGGGGGCCCGAAAAAGCCGAGCTCCGACAGGTGTTTTTGTCAAACCAAAAGTTGGTTTTGATTTACGTGGTTCCCTTAATTTTGAGGTGCATCCATGAGACAAATCCGATTCCACTATTATTAGTTTGGTTAAACAGATTACGAAGAAACACGAAAGTCTCACTAACACTTTTAGGTGAATTTGAACTAATCACAACAATAAGATGAATAGATCTCACCAAATATCCGAACAAACCATCTTTGAAGCAAAGCTGAAGAAGACATCCAATTAATGAAAAAAACTAATGATGTAGAGGGTCTTCGAAGCAAACAATGGTTGATGAACAGAACCTTCGAAGTAGTTGTATTGATCATTCGCAGTAGCGCAACTGGTGGTTACACAACTTGGATGTGCAACTGATGTGGCTAATTGTATTCTTTGCTATCACCATACATGATGCATATATTACCCTAAGACTTAACAAAGTCCAACACTTGGACTTCCCCAGAAAGAATTAATGATTGTCACCAAAATTGACCAATTAACTGAGAGATAAACAAAAGGTCACATTTAATATTATATTTGTTGACAGAAGCCAAGAATGGTTGCCCCATTATTCAAGCACACATCTAGCCAAGTCTTTTAAATTTGTAGACTTCATTCCATAAACTTGAAACCAATAAAAACGAACACATACTTCGTGCTTCGTGCAATGTGACACAAGCTTCGAAAGTAACCATAAAACCAAATGGTGATGGTCTTATGGATCAATTAATAACCATATTTTTGGCCCAATATATTGTAATAACAAAATATTTTTATTAGCCATTCCATCAAAATCAAATTTTGATGTGAACCACAAATCCAAAATAGATTTTGAACAACAAAAGTTATGGTATAGTGTGACCATGGAAATTCATACTTTTTGACACTTTGAAAAATGTCAAACATTTTAAATTCATGAACAGTGGCTTGTTCATTATTCTTGACCATATTTGGTTTAAAAACATGGCTTTCACCGAATTGACTTTCATACTTATTTGGTAAAGTGGGTTGTTTTTCCATGTTAGACATTAATGGGTTATGAAAATCCCCCATAGGTATGTTTTTTCCATGACTTGACTCCATAAAAATTAGTTTTTGGACCCCCTAAGCCATGCACGGAACATCATTCTTAGCCAAATTGGGCTCAAGAACATACTCTTATTATGTTAATTTCATAGTTTCGCTCTTTAAAAATGGGCTGTTGAGCCCCCGAGCTATTAACGAAATCAACTCTTTGCTTTTGCTATTTTTAACCATGGAAAAATTCTGAAAAAATTTACCAATTCCATCCATTAAAGCCTCAGTTAAAGATTTGATAGTGAGAGTTGACAACTCATCATTCCATTGGCAAATTTCCATATCAAGTTCATGAATTTCTCCAATTAAATCATGTCTTTTTTCTTCCACCAAATAATATTGTAATTGATGAAAGTTTGTTCCATCAAAAAAATGGATCTCTTCTTGGAGATCCAAAATTTTTTGTTTACGCCAAAAGATTTCATCTAGGCTATTTAGAATGGACGAGTCTAATTCATTTTTTATTTCTTACACTTGACGTCCCACTAGGCATGCCAAAAATTGTTGGCTTATTTTACCTACGAAAGAAAATATCATAAATGCGAGCGTGCCAACAAGAATTGAAAAATCCTTACAAATTAAATTCAAGTCAATTATCAAACAACTGCATTGACAGTTCTTTTGCCTCAACAAAGAGAACTTCAAAATTGCCAAGTGTAGAGAAAAGAAAAATTAAATGAAGAAAGAGGAAGACGGAGAAAGTTGATTGAGTGAACAATCAAAATAATAATTACTTACCTTTACTCCTATACTTTGAAAAGGAGGTGCATAAAATTCTTTGAAAATGAAATGCTAAAAATAAATGCTTCGAAAAGGATGTACGTAAAATAAAATACAAAAAATATAAATGACATGAAAAATATAAATCAATTGTCTTTGATTTGAGTTTTGGATCCTTTACAATGTAGCCATTGATGGCTATTTATAGAGGAAAAAATGCAGTAATAACTACTTAGTAACTACCCATCTCTCCCATCTTCATCCTTGTCTTGCCATGTGTCCTTCTACTCATCCAATTTGTCCTTCATGTTCTCCATCATCTCTATAACTTCTTTTAAGTTCCAAATGAAGAAGAGGATGCCATGTGTCCTGAAAATACTACTACTACTACTACTACTACTACTATTACTACTACTAATAATAATAATAATATTTTATGGCGCCAACAATATAACATAATCTGATAATACGAATGTTAAACAAGTCAAGTTACTACCGAGCCCGCAGAACACTAAATTGACACGAATAATTTGTTTAATGAAAAATTATTTATATATTTTAGTATTTTAAGATGGCATTTTCTTCTGTATATAATTTTATCAAATTTATTAAAAAGTATGTAAAATAATATTTGAAAAATATTAGAGACTCTCAATTTAGACGATTAAATTTATTCACAATGATATGGTAAGGAGGTACATCTTACATGGTTAAATGTATGACAAATGTTGATACTTATTATACCACATCATTGTGGATCAAATTGTGAGAAGTTTTTTGGGTTGTCAAACCTTTTTCATAAGATTTTAAAGGACAAGTATATGTTTTTGGTTTTGGTTTTGTTTTTAATTGAACATTCTGTATTTTTTGTCTACTATTTGAGTTAATCTAGTAAAAGAAATAAGAGATATTTACACATAAGTCCTAATTTATGAACTTATATTTTATTAAGTCCTAACTAAGTTTTTTGAACCTTCAAGTCCCATTAAATTTTTAATAGTCGGAATTGATTTTCAAACAATAATTGTTCATCATTTATGATTATCTATTAAGGAACATAATGATTTGACATTTATTTTGATTTTTAAAACTTTAAAATATCAACTTTCCAATTGAAAAAAACTATAAAATAAAAAATAAAAAAATTATGTGCCAAAAAAAAAAATTGAAAAAATTGGAAAAACTGAATTATTTTTTTGCGCAAACTAAAAATTTTGTATCTATAAAGGAGCATGATGATGGAACATTGATATGTAAAAAAATAAATAAATAAAACTTTTAAAATGAAAAAACTGGTAATGTTCTCAATTTTAAAACTGGAAAAAACTGATAATATTTCGGTTTTATTGGATAGTTCAATCAAACCAATAAGTAGAATGGTAAAAACGTTTAATCTATGCTTTGTTTTTTTATCAGTTAGTGAAACAATTATAAAAAACATTACTATGCAAAATTGAAAGTGTTCTTAATTTTAAAAATTGTGAAAAACTAATAATATTCTCAGTTTTACTAAATATGACTTATTGGTTCAAAAAATCTTAAATATGACCCGAGTCACCATAACATTTGTAAATAAAACTTTTACATAATTAATTCAAGAAATAACAATAGGATATAATTTTTATAAATTAAGAAATAAAATTGAGTTGACAGCAAATCTTCTAATGAATAATTTCAGTAAATAGAGATTAGTTTTATAAGGTTTAACTTGTGAATTACTATTTAAAAAAAAAAAAAATTTCATACAGTTGATACTTTTAGTTAATGATGATTTTTTTTTTTTGGTAAACTACCAATAGGTCCTACTTTGGAGACTTATTATCCAATAGGTCCTATTTTGGAGACTTATTACCCATTAAGTCCTATTTGATAAATTTATTAAGTGATAAAGATAAATTTATCAGTCTTTTTTTTTATGAATAAATTTATAGTGATAAATTTATCAGTCTCTTTATTTTTATGAATAAATTTTTAGTGATAAATTTATTACTCTCTTATTTTTATAATGTTAAATTTATTAGTTAGGACCTGTAGGTAAATAAGTCTAGTTAATAGGACTAATTGGTAAGTACCCCTTTTTTTTTTGGACTTGACACATTAATACTGTTGAGGTCTTAAAAGAATAAATTTTATTTAAAATTCTGAAAACAAATTTTCATCATGAGATTTAAAAAAAAAATAATAAAAAAAAAAAACCACATTGTCAAATGGTCCCGGTTATAAAAATTGAAAACATATTTTTTATCCGAAGGCTCATAATAAATATATTTGTGAAAGAAAAATAAAATGATTAAAGGCCATAATCGTAAAGTCCAAAAAAAACAAGAAAGATCAGTGTGTACTAATTTTCAAATGAATCAACCATCTCAACACATGAATTAACATATGAGTCTTATGTTGATTGGGTTGATTCATATGTTAATAGAACTCAATAATTTTTTTTTTATTGAAAAATAAGACTTATTGAATATATTTCTTAAAAAAAAATTTCCAATTTTCAAAAGGTCCACAAAACATTCACTCAAACAAAGACCCAGGTAAAAATAAAGTGTCTCAGTAAACTACCAAAATATATTTTCAATATTGGAAACATAAATTGCATATAAAAATTATTTAAATATAAAAGAAATTCTATTAAAATTTTACTTTAGTCTTTATCAAGGGTTAGGTCCGGCCTGTAGGAGAATCAAACGCACATTATGACCGTGCCAACCATCTTATACAGTAAACAGACACATTTCCTGACTAACTTGCATGTCACCAAAAGCCTACTTTTCTGACTCATATTAGGTTGCTAAAAGTCTACTTTTTGTCGTTATAAGATATAAGCAAAAATGTCACACAATCATCATATTTAAACTATTTTTACTTAACGTGTCTTGCTTTCAAATCAGAAGGGATAAAATGAATTTTATTATTTATATCTTCTAGAATTTTTTTCACCGACAATTGATTGAGTCGCCAAAAATGTAAAAACCATTGGCATATATATATCAACAATAATTTTTTCTATAGGATACCACCCTGACACTTGTTTGGCCCAGTAACCTGTATCTTGTTTGAACACATTCATAAAACATACATACAAATCCATATATAACATACTATCCAACCCAAATGAGACATAATCCCAAATGCATCCAAATATCAAACAGTTGTAAATGTATTCAAATATCAAGCAATCCAAAACATAACAATTCCAAAATATTTTTAAATATCCAACCATCCCAAACATAACAATTCCAAAATGTAACCAATCCCAAATATAACAACTTCAAAATTTATCTGAATGTCCAGCAAGAACAACTCACTGAACGACCATAAACTTTTATCTTCAATGACCACATCATGCTGAATCACGAATGTCCATCACCAATCTATGTCAACAAAAAGACAAAAACGTAAGTATCTTATCAATGCATTAACTCCAAACTATTATACAATAATATTGTTGAAGTTAAATGAATTCCTTAGATTTATTTCATTTTAACATATCAAATGTTCAAAAGAGCCAGTTTGAGCTTAAATTTCAAACCGCAGTCACATATTTGTTCGATTAACTTCTACAAGTTAATTTTGTCCGTACTATGGTATTCATACGAATTATTGGGTATTTCTATGGATATTTTACAATTTTTCTCGTTGAACCCTTATTTTGAAGCCTTAGTGTCAAAAAAAAATACAAATTTGAACTTAATTTTCAAACTGGAGTCATGTTGAAGCAGCAGAATATATCACATGAGATTAGATAACGTTCTAGCAGATACAAAACACATTGAATCCACAAGAAATAATGAATTCTCAAAGAGAAACTGAGTTATATTAAATAAAAATTTATTTTCCCCAAGGCATACATCATTATTTATAATAAATGAAACCCTATCCAAACAATGAAACAAGGAATTAGGTTAGTTCCTTTCTAGGCACGAAAATAAATAAAAAATTACCAAAAATTTAAAATTTGGGCTCAGCCCAAATCTAAATGCTAGGATATATTAGAAACGCGCCAAAACAAACAGCACAAAAAACAAATTTCTCAAAATAAAGTCATTGCTAAGATGAAACTTTTCTAAAATGGTAAAATTACTAATTTCAAGTCCTAAAAGAAAATTTTTTGCTAAAACCCACTACACATCATCACCGAGGATGGCAATTACCCTCAATTTGACTTCTTCATCACCTTTTACTAGTTCAGTTGTTCCAAAAATTCCTCAGCTATTTATTCTCACATCGCCTGTGCTTATTCCACTAGCTTCTACAAGTTACTTGTTCTTACTAAAGTGTTCGTACCAATTTCAAGGGAATTTCGTGGATATTTCATAATTTTTCCCTTCGAAAGTTTATTTTTCAAACTTAAGTGTTCAAAAAAACACAAGTTCGAGCTTAATTTTGAAATCAAGAGTCTTATTATTATTATTATTATTATTATTATTATTATTTTGTTTGAATTTGAAAGTTACTTTTATCCTTGTTAAGGTGTTCACACTAATTCTGAATCATTTTTGTGGAGATTTCACATTTTGTCACTCAAACACTTAATTTTTAAGCCTAAATGTTAAAAAAAAATTTAAAAAAATGCAAATTTGAGCTTATTTTTCAAACCAGGACTATCATGCTTGTTCCGTTAATTTTTACATGTTACTTTTATCCATAGTAAGGTGTTCATACCAATTCATAGACATTTTCACGGACATTGCACTATTTTTCCCAGGAAACACCTGTTTCCAAGCCCAGGTGTTCAAAAGATACAAGTTTGAGTTTAATTTTCAAACTTGAAGTTTCGTACTTGTTCTGTTAGTTTTTAAAAGTTACTTTTATCCTAATTAAGATATTCATACCAATTCAAAGGCATTTTTATAGATATTTCATGATTTTGCCCTTCAAATGCCTATTCCAAGCTTAAGTGCTTAAAAAACACATGTTTGATCTTATTTTTCAAACTGAGAGTCCCCGTGTTTATTTCGTTAGTTTCAACAAGTTACTTTTGTCTTATTTTAAAAGTAACCGTATCATTTGAAAGTTAAGGACAAAGTAGTTATATATTCTTATACTATTGAAATGATAGTATCCCTACACCACTAATTAATTTCTTGGATTAATGGTTAGTGGGTAAACAAGTTTTGGTCTTTTTATTTTTTTTAGCAAAAAGCTTGATGTGGTGCTTGTTAATATTATTGTTGCACGACACATCACAGTCAACAAAGAAGCATATAACTAAAGGCTTATCTAAAGAACATATTAACTTTGAAAAACTTCCAAGAAGGGCTATTTGGAATGGAATCCTATTTGATATTGCTTCTACTTTCTTTAATTTTGTTAGATTTAAATTTGTATCGCCAATCTAAACTATTCAAACTTGGTTAATTAATATAATGCAAGAGTCATTTCACTTATTGCCAATTGGTTTTAAGTTAAATGTTTTAACATAGTATCAAAGCTGAGTCTTGGGTAGCATCTTACATCATGTGGTACAAATGATCTATCTCTCAATCGGACATTTCAATCACCTCCACGTGCTATTGGGTAGCATGTGAAGGTTAGTGTTAGACTAAGACCCACATCGACAATCTAAACTACCTAACCTTAATTAATATAATACAAGAGTCTTTCCACTCAATATCAATTGATTTTGAGTTGGATACTTTAACAAATTCTATGTGGAAAGTTCATCCATCTCAACCAAGCAAAGTCGCCGCACACAAAAAAGAAGACTAATTTAAGTATGGATATCAATGGATAATCACAACATATAGAAAGAGTGTGTGCAGAGTTCCTGTGTGCCCATATATACCAATAAGAAGGCTCGCTATGGGGGTAAGTTGTGTGGATGTGAGTAGTAGTAAGGGTAGATTGTACTTTTTGAATCTCTTTCGATGTATGTTATCTTTTTGTACCTTTAATTTTATATATTTAATGAAATTTTTACTTTGCTGATGAAAAAAAAAAAAAAAAAAATTGGCAAAGCCACCACGTTGGTCTCCCAATTTGAGCTACAATATAGGCCACATGTAAAAAAAAATCCTTATAATATTGAGCAATTTTTTTTTTTTTTTTTAAAGGCCTCAATTAAATGAAAGGTCTCAATTATTTTGATTGTTAACTTATTAAAATTCACTTAACTCTAAAACATTAACACTGAACTCAAATTTTAACTTATCAAAACCCAATTACGTCCCGCTCTTAATACCAAACCCAAAAACAACACTATTTTTATTATTGGAGGACTCTAAGTAATTGATTTCACTTTATCAAACTTGTCTCCAACCCAATTTACCATTTTGATATTGAACTTTTTTGGTCTTAATATTTTCTCTAGATGAGTTCAGATTTGGTATAATTTCAAGTTCTACTTCAATTGTTTGTTAACTTTACTTAAAAATTGACATCTCTATAATTGAATTAAGTGTTGCTTATGGAATTATGGAATGAATTATTTATTTAATCATACTTCCTAGAAAGTATTGAAGAATTAATTGAATCTTAACCAAAAGCTCTTGGTTCAAATTGTTTGTTTGTTTGTTTGTTTGTTTGTTTGTTTGTTTGTTTGTTTTTTTTTTTTTTTTTTTTTAAATTAGCAAAAGAAGAAAATTTTATTGATGAAATCAACATATAGTACATATGGAATTACATCAACAAAAAAGAGGCAAGAGTAAAAATTATCCTAGCATAAGTTCCTAATCTCAACTAGATTGGTATCAAGAAGAGTGCCTAATCATCTGAAAGCTCAAGCCAAGAGAGTTTGTGAGTACCAACAGGAAAAAAAAAAAAAAAAAAGGCGAAAACAAACAACAACCCCAATAGGCAATAAACAACAAATCTCAATAACTAGCTAGGCTCACTATTATGATCACAGCCAAATATAAACTCCTTTGAGCTCTTGGTTCAGTTTTACAATTAGAAATGTAAGAATAGTAATGTTTATGTGATATTGTGTTCAATTTTTTGTTTTTTTGACTTTAGATTTGTGTACTAAAATTTTCTTGTGTAAATGGTTAAAATATATAACAATAACACTACAGTAGATTTTTTCTTTTTAAAATTTTCTAATAACTATTTTAAATTGATTTTATCTTTTTAAGTGATGTGTAGAAATATAGGACCCCAAATTAACACTTCGCTCTGTGCCCCTGAATCTTCATCTCCAGGGCCGGCCTTGAAGATCATCATTGTATCTCAATCAACAATGATATGTCATTGTGCACAAACATGAACAACGTTGATGTAGGAATAAAGAAAATGACATAGTTATTATCAAATAAGCAAGCCATGTGAAGAATCAATTCAACTATTAATTTATTCAAAACCCAACAAATTAACTCAAAGGCCAACCACACTTTGTAAATAACCAATTCAAAGTGAAGCACGGAATTTCTAGAACACCAAACATGCATTCCACATGAGAGAAGCATTCAAAAAATCAATATCATGATTTAAAAATATAATAAAGAAATTTGAAATTACATCCAAAATATAATATGGAGAGAGAGATCTTTGCAAACACAAAGTTGTTGCTGCCAAAACTACAAGGTTGCCGCTAAAACTAATACATTTTTGGTACGCGCCTTCTCCCTTTGGCACCTAATAAATGCTTTAACTATATAATGACAGATTGGGAATCATGTCGCTAACTTTTACCAACTAAGATGATACTTGTGTCATAGAAATTGTGCTTTCGACTTACAAAACATTAAATTCGTCACCAAAAGTAGTTGCTAAAAATGATCTCTTTTTTTTTCCTTGTAGAGAAGAAGTTTCAAAGTATGTGGAATGTATAAAATATCGAAATCAAGAGTAGAAGAAAAATGAATTTATTTCTCAATATCTTATGAATAAATTGTAATATATATATTTTTTTTTATCCGGAATAAATTGTAATTGAAATTAGAAGTTTTAAAGGAATATATATTTTTGGGGAAAAAATGGATGAAAAGCTTGTGAAGATGGAAAAGAAAATGAAATTTAAAATAAACAATCGAAGAAAAATTTGCAAAAGCAAAAAAACAAAAAAAAAAAAAACAAAAGAAGTGAAGGAAAATGTTCAATTTGTAGAAGAGGAAAAGTTACAACTTCTGAAGATGTTTGCATTAAGAAACATGATTTAGTGATGGCAAAAAATGATTTTTGTTAAGAATAGGTGAAACGGGTGATAGATGCTAAAATGTGACACATTGAGGCTCTGCAATTTATAGTTTTAGTTCAATATATCAGTGACTTGGCTTAATTTTTTGATTAGCAAAGTAAAAATTTCATTAAAAACTTGAAATTAAAGGTACAGGAAGATGCAATGCATCTAGACAGATTTGGACAGTACAGAGTACCCCTACTATTGCTACTCGCAAACATATAACCAACCCCTTGGCCTCACAAATTTAAAGAAAAGAAAACCAAAACAAAACAAAACTAGTTTTCTTCCCCCCCCCCCCCCCCCCTAAAGTTAAAAAGGACTTAATTACACAAAACCAAAAATCTTGAATCCCCAAAAAAACAATACACACAACCCAAAATAGAGACACCCAAAACCATATGTCACCTACGCTTGGTCACCTCAACTCCGAAGGCACAACCCCATAACTCCCACGGCACAACTTTGTGTCTTCCACGTCTGCCACCTCCGCTGACCAAATTTTCCATGATCGAAAACACCCATGGCCATAGCTACTATGGCCGAAGCCGGACATACCCATGGCGAAACAAGACCCACGCCGAAACAAGACCCACTGCCACCTCCTCTTCAAACAAAACAAACTAGTGACTTGGCTTAATTAATGACCATTTTTATTTGAATCAAGTTGATCGCGCATTGCAGTGAAAATGCACAAAAATAGAAGAGGAAGGCAATTTATGGTGATTACTACATATGTGGTAGATAAGCTCCACACATGCGGCCAACTCTTAAGATGCCCAAATCCTCACCGTCCCTTTTTGCATGTGCAAGAGGTAGGTGCCATACATGCTGGAAGTAGGATTTGCATGCGTGGCATTGCCTCAGGAGGCATGTTCGCGTGTGTAAAAGACCTTTGTAGATTCTCTCTTCTCCGAGTTCCTCATGGCGTTCTCTTCTACATTGGTGGATTCTCTCTTCTCCATGAGTAGCTATGAGTCGTGTGCATTGAAGAACTTAGAGAATAGACAAATCATGCTAAGAGGAAACGAGTTGTGTTGTAACTCTGGTTTAGTATGGACAATTTTTGTCGTTCGAAGATAGTTCGTGCTCGTGGATTTAATACACTGATCTTTTTGTTAACTTTTTAACATGTAGTTATGAAACGTTCTTCATCCAAAATCAATGATTTTCCATAATTTGAAACACAACTCATGGTTACATAAGTAATAGTTACCAACCTTTTAATTGCTTTGCTAATTTAGGACTTTAGAATTTCAATTCTTAGTTTAACCATTCTTAATATTTGTGATTTGTTACATATCATAAGTCCCAATGGTCACACCTCAAGTGAATAACAATTCCTAGATTGATTTGAATAAATTGCTTGAGAAGGACCCTTATGAGTCTTTGAAAGTTTCAAATTCTCAGCATTCTTCTTGGTATGAGATTTTCCCAGTGATGGATTGTGTTCCAACCAAAAATAAAGACTAAACTACACCTCAATTCCATAGAACAATACTAAGTTCAACTATCAATCTATAGGGACTATTGGATTTAACTAAATTATTTTGAAATAAAATTAGGGCTCCTATTTCGCAATGTCATTTGATTTCACAATTTACCTCTCAAAATCTTCTCCATTATTATGCAATGAGTAGCAACAGTGCTTGAACTGAAGGTGAAGAGTGAAGTAGAGGGATTCACATTCTCCAGTAAAGTTATCTTGTTTTGGCAACGACACTTAGTGTCAGTGACCCCTCCCTCTAATCCAACACCAAATAACCCATCCTTCAAAGTTTTCCATTTTCCTACTTCTCTTTCCCTTCTATCCTTCGATTCTCCTTGCCTTTGCCAACCTTCCATTTCCTCCTTAGATAAGCACTCATGCCACTACTTCATCCTCCTACCACTCTTCCTTCCATCCATAGCTCCACACCTAGTCTCCTCCTTGATCATCGTCAATTGTTTGCAACTCTATTTCCATCATCCTTTCCTTTATTCTCTTCCTCCTCTTATTTGCCTCTCCTCTCCCTTCCATCTTTCATATTTCCTGTCATCTCCTACTCCTATTTTGCTTGAGTGAGTTTGTTTTATGTTTCTAATTTTGTTTTTGATGCAACGAAAATTTGAGAATTCCTCATTGGTTCAACTTGTCTAACAATGTGTTATTTGTCTAATGCAAAGTAGGATTCAAAGTGGCATATGTGAGGATTCAAAATCTAACAATGCGTTGCTTGTCTAATAGATTTTAGCCAAACCACCCCTAGAGTATTTAGAAATTAAAAAACTTTCACAATTATCACTCATAACAAATAGAATAAATATATAAATAAATAAACACGCAATCAAACGATACGAAGTCTTACATGATTCGATGTTATCCTATCTCCATGGGCAATATACATATATCTATATAAATTAAAAAAAACAAAAAAGAAGAAAGAAAAAAAAGAACAAGGATTTTACAAACAAAGAAAACGATGTTCTGAAGAGTTACAATGGTGACAAAGTAAATTCGTCAAAGTAACAAAGCTCACCAAATCCAAAATCCACTCTCTAACCCAAGCAAATAAGTCACGCAAATAGAAGCCAAAGAATAAGTTTCACGAAGATACCAAGACAAGAGATAAAATTTTACCTAAATAAGTCTCAAAGAAGTCTCCAAGGATCTATGAAAGACCTCCAAAACAACACTTATATGAGGCCCCCAAGGATGTTCAACCTCCATCAAGATTTGTAGTAAATCACCAAGCAAAGATTCACAAACAAGCATATTCCAAGACCAAAGAATAAGGATCCATGAAGGATCATCAAGCAAGGAAAAACTTCCAAAGAGGCCAATAGACTCTCGTCGAAGAGAGGCTCGAAAGAATTGTTAATTAACAAAGAAGTGAGAGTTTCTACATTTATAGCAAAAAAAAGTCCTTCCAAAGCATAATTCAACCCAAGTTGGTTTCCTTGAAATTTAATCCAATGGAAACACCCATAATAAAGTTATAGAAAGTTCAAAAACAAGACTATAAGTTGACTAAATAAGTCTTCCCACAAATCCAATCCAACAAAAAGAGTTAAAGATGATAGGAAAAAAAAAAAAAAAAAAGACAACAACAACAACAAATCTTCACTTTGCCTAGATTTTCAACTATCGTGCTAAATCAACTGTTGAACCAAGATACGGGAAATTAAAAAAATCCACTTAGTGAGATATCCAACAAACCAATAAAGAGCTAGTTAACCGAACAAACACTTTGAAACCAACCAAACCAATGCTGAAGACACATAGAGTCAATTCAAATATATTGCAATACCAAAACAAACATAGCCAAATGAATAGTTGAACAAGATGTTATAGTATATATGATTACTACCAAACTCCAAGACATGAGCAAACAATCACGCACACAATGAATGTAGAACGAAGAAGTAAAATAATTGAAAAAACAAACTCACAAAGCAACACAAGAGATTTACGTGGTTCATCCAAATCACGAGTTACGTCCATAGAGTCACTGCAGATTTACCAAGATCAATGTGAAAGAAGTTATAAGAGTCTCACACACTCAATCTCACAAACTCTCTCTCTACATTGATCTATCTCTCACTCTCACTATTGTGCATCTCTCTCTAAGATCACAAAACTAAAGAATGAATTAAAAAAATATAGAGCTACATGGAAGTATTTATCAGGCTAGCCTTAAACCCAATCTTAAATTAATAAGGAAACCAAAACCTAAACTAAGAAAGAAAAATCTCAACCAAGAAGGAAATAATTTAGAGTCCAAAACTAATCAAACAGTAATTTATTTGTTTCCTTTTCCTAATCTAATTAAATTTAGTCTTGTTTCAGGCTCCACCAATAACAATCTCCCACTTGGAGACTAATCAAGGCACAAACAGTCTTCACCCATAACTCTATAGAACACCGCAATGACTCGAACCATCATCCTCAGCCGATGCCAACTGAAGCTACATATAGCTTCAGCTTCTCAACTGTAATTACCTTGGTTAACATATCTGCAAGATTTTCACTTGTGTGGATCAACTCCAAGCTAAACTTGCCATCTTTCAAGAGTGAACGAATAAAATGGTACTTGATACCAATATGCTTTGTTCTTAAATGAAATGTGGAATTCTTCGCAAGATGTATTGCATTTTGACTGTCACTGTACAATTTGCAATCATCGAACTTCTTCTCCAATTCACTTAAGAAACTCTGTAACCATACTATTTCTTTGCAAGCTTCTGTAGTTGCAACATACTCCACTTTTATGGTTGAAATAGTCCCAATCTTCTGTAACTGAGAGACCCAACTTATTACAGCACTACCAAGAGTAAACATATACCCTATTGTGCTCTTCCTACTATCAATGTCACCTGCTAGATCGGAATCAACATACCCAAGCAAGCTGATTTCTGTGTCACTATACTAGAGAGCCATGTCACTCGTACCTCTAAGATACCTGAATACCCACTTGACAGCTTCTCAATGCTCTTTCCAGAGATTATTCATGAATTTGCTAACAACTCCTAATGTATGGGCAATGTCTGGTCTCATGCAGACTATGGCATACATCAAGCTACCAATGATTAAAGCATATGGTTTGCCATGTATTCTCCCTCTTCATGTGTAGCTGCACCTTGTTCCTTCATCAATCTGAAGGGGTTTGCTAATGGAATGCCTACAGGCTTTCACATCCCATGTCGAATCTGTTGAGTACTTTTTCAATGTACTCAGCTTGCAAGAGCTCCAGTTTCTTATTCCTCATGTCCTTGCTTATTCACATTCGTAAGATTTGTTTTGCCACAACCAAATCTTTCATTGCGAACTCTTTGGACAACTCCTCTTCGAGATTCGAAATCTCATATATACTTGAACCTGCAACAAGCATATCGTCTATGTACAAGAGAAGTATTAAATGTGAAGTGTCAAGCTTTTTATAATAACAACAATGATCACTGTGGTACCGATTGAAGTTTACACTTGCCATGAAGCTATCAAATTTTATGCAAAGTGTCAGCCCATATAAACTCTTCTTCAGTTTACATAAATGATTTCTTTCCTAACCACATCATAGCCCTGGGGTTGATGCATGTAGAAATCTTCTTTCAAATCACCATGAAGGAATGCAGTTTTAACATCTAACTACTCTAGATGCAGACCTCCAATCTCAACAATTCTAAGTATAGTACGAATGTAGAAATTTTTACCACATAAGAGAAAATCTCAGTATAGTTGATACCTGCTTTTTGTTGGAAACCATTCACCACTATTCTGGCCCTGTATTGCTTGGTGTCATTGGGTTCTTCTTTCAATCGGAAAACCCATTTATTGTGCAATGTAGATTTACCTTTGGGCAATTGTACTAGTTCCCAAGTTTGATTCATCGCGAGACTTCATCTCATTGTCCATTACGAGCTTTCACCTTTCCTTTATCTCAACTTATAAGGCTTTCTCATAACATTCTGGTTCACCATTATCAATTAACAATAAATAATGTACGGAAGGAGAATAATGATCAATAGGTTTATTTTCTCTTGTCGACCTCCTAAGAGGAGGTGGAGTTTGCATCTCAATGCGTGGTATCAATTGTACATTAGAGTCTTGGTTTCAACACATCATTATCAGAAATCTCCTCAAGTTCAACCATTTTAGGTTCTTTAGTCTTGTCATCAAGCCCACTCTTGTACATGACAAACTCATTAAACACCACATCTATGCTTCTAATTATTTTTCAATTTTCCATTTACCAAAACCGGTACCCATAATTGTCAGAGCCATACCCAATAATGACGTGTTTACGAGACTTGAGATCTAACTTACTTCTTTTAACAGAATCAATGTGAACATAAAAGATACAACCAAATATTTTTAAATGTGACAAATTTACCTCTTTATTAGTCCATGCTTTTTCTAGGATTCCACTATTTAGGAAAATTAAAGGACTTTTGTTAATCAGATACGCAGTTGTACGTCCAGCTCAAAACTATTTTGGCAAACCGGCATTAATCCTCATGCATGTAGCACAATCTAGGATGTTTAGTTCATGTGCCCAACCACATCGTTTTGCTGCTGTTTGCCTGAAACTGTTGTCACATGTCGAATTTCGTTCTTTGCACAATATTTTTCTAGAGCGCCATTTATGTACTCCCCACCATTGTCAGACTTGAGACGCTTCAACTTTGAACCTGTCTTATTCTTAACTAAAGCTTTCCACTTTTTGAAGACATCAAACATATCATATTTATTCTTCAAAAATATACCCACAATTTACGCGTAGTATCATCAATAAGTGACAAAATAACTAGAGCCTCTAAGAGATCTTACCGGAGCTGGTCCCTACACGTCTGTGTGAACTAACTCCAACTATTCTAACTTCCAAGCTTTCGGAATCTGTGAAACTATCCCTTTTCTACTTTCCAAGATGTAGTCTTCACAAAAATTCCAGTTCAAAGACTTCAAACCTGGTAGTTTCCCCTTTGACATCAGAACCTTCATCCATTTCTTACTCATATGTCCAAGTCTGCGGTGTCATATGCTCGTTTCGTCTTCTGATGATGTTAACATAATTTCACTATAGTACTCGACATCACGTATAGAGTATGGCTCCCTTGGTCATCTTCCACGTATCACCGGCAAAGATTATCACAATACTAGAATCTGTGAGTTGACTAACAAAAATTAGATTCTTCTTCAAACACGGCACATGTTTGACATTATTGATTTTCAAAGTTGTTCCATTGGGCTGGTTTATCTGTATTTCGCCCTTGCCAATTATGTTGCAGGTTTCATCATTTCCAAGATACACCTTTCCGAAATTGCCTGAGACATAATTGTGGAGCCCTATTGGACTTCCCGTCTTTGTCATCAATTGCCGACACCGAACTAGAGCTTTCAACATAATCTTTTCTTTGGATGTCTTCACTTGAAACCAAACCCGCTACATGATCCATGCTCAACTTTGCCGAACCGGCGGAATCACTCACTACCACAACCAACGAATTCCAACTCTCAAGAAGGCTTGATAGCAATGCCAAGGCCTTGACTTCTTCATCAAACAAGATACTAACTATAGACACCCTATTTTTTACCGCCCTTAAGAAATGGGCGCCATTGATTGATCACTCGATGATGAAAGTTGTGCTATGCAAACGTTCGATTTCTTCAACAATGAGAGCTCTAAATCCCAACCTTACACCCCATTTTGGACCAAAACTATTTTGACCAAAACTATTTTAGAACTTAAAACCCCCTCTTTCAAAATATTTTTTCCAAGTGTTTCTACGATGTTCCGAGGCTTGCATTTCGTTAAATGCTGCACTTTTCGGTAAATCGAGTAAGGACAAAGTAAAAATAAATGGAAGAGATATGAACTCTTTGAAAAATCTTTAAAACATCTTATTTAAAGGTTTGGAGTTGAAGAAAATTAGAGGAGAGGGAAAAAAAACTAGTTGGGGAAGAAGTTTGGCATGAAACCCGTTAAAAGAGAACTAAGCAGCCTCACTAAATCAGGCCTATCCTTTTTTACACTTGGACTTTAATTGTGAGGCCACCACCATTGGAAAGTGGACTTCCGGGGCTTGAATTTAGACCTGAGAATCTCCTAAAGCTGAGTTCAGATGAGAGAGATATGGCTGTTTGAAGTTAGGTATCAATCTGATTAAGATAGAAACTGAGTAACCTTCACTAAAATAGGCATATCTCTTTTCACACTTAGAATTTAGATTTAAGGCTGCCACCATTGGAAAGTAGACTTCTAGGGCTTCATTTTAGACTTAAAAATTACCCAAAAAGAAATATGGATAAAGGAGTTATGCCTATTTGATGTCCGGCCTGGAACCAGATTTTTGGTGGCCGGCAGGTGGCTGGTAGATGGCTGGCCGACCACCATTGATGGCCGGAAATGCACACTTTTGGCTGGCCGGCCATGTGTCGGCCACTAGTGTAAAACCTAGATATTTTTTCCAATTGTTTCCATAAAGTTCCAACCGTCCCTTTTTAGATATTTTCAACCTAAGGCTCATGTATTCTATATATAGAGGACATATCTTCTTGCTTTCAAGGTTAGAAACATTTAGGCGTGAAGAAATATTTTTGGAAAATTTCTCTCTCTACAATTCTCTCTCTCTCTTGCTACTTGCATAGCCTTTGTCCAAACACTCTAAACCAAACCTAGAGAACTTCTTGCTGAGATGATTTGAGCTTGAATTTGAGCTCTTGAAGCACTTGAGAGTGTGAAATTAGTGGTTTATGACTTAAGAGTTCATTCCTCTTCAAAAGGTATGCCTTCTCTTGTTTTTGTACCATCTCCACACCACTTGTTTTTCATCTTTTCTTGCTGTTTTTAACCTTTTTAAAACCTACTTTTATGGGCTAAAGCTTGTGGTTTAAGGCTATTAAAGGTAGAGGGGTTAACCACCCTTCTCCACACATTGTTTCCTAAGCCTTTATACTTGTATTTCCCATTCTTTCATCAACTTTTTTTGAGCTTTTTACCACTGATTTTCAGAGATTTTCAGTGGTTTTGAAATCCCAAAAATGGAGGGGTTAGCCACCCCTCCTTTGGCTTGCTTTCTTGCTTAAATTACTCCATGTTTTAGCTTATTATTTTAGCTACTTTTGTCTTCATTCCAACACATTTTTGTACTATTTTTGGGCTATTTTTCGACTGTCTAAAGTCTGAAACTTTGGGCTGAAACTTGTGGCTTAAGGCCAATAAGGGTGGAGGGGTGGCTCACCATTTCTTCTACCTAGTTTCCAAAGCCTTTACCCTTGTGTTTCCCACATTGTTGTCACCTTTTTTTGAGCTTTTAAATACTAAATTTCAAAGTTATTTCAGTGGCTAAAAACACTTTTTTGAAGTCCAAATTTAGAGGGATTAGCTCCCCTCCTTATGTCTTGCTTACTAGCCCAATTTGTGCTATGTTTTGGCATATTAATCTAGCTATTGTTAGCTTAACTCCAACATGTTTTTGGACTTTGTAGACACCTCATTTTTGACCGACCTTAAGACTCAGACGTCACCGATTGAGTACTTGGTGATGTTGCATATTGTGCTCGTTCAGAAGTCTCAGAGTCGCGGCCGTGCGCCCTGCCTCCGGACTTCCGAACCCTCTTTTGTGCCTTGTCTCGGTTTGCGAACCAGACTCGGTTTTTTTCTCTGTTTTCTTTCCTGAGGGGAGGGAGTGCTCCCGTAGACTATCTCCCGGTGGCCGTGAGCTACTTTTCGTGGCCGCAGGCCATTTTGCCCATTTCGGAGCCCGGTTCCCGATTTTCGGGACCGTCAGGCCGTGTGCCTCGGTTCGGGACCGCCCAACCATCTCCGATTTCTCCGGTTCTTGGCTGGTACCTCTGATTTGTCATTCCGAGGAACCCTGGGGCCTCTGATGCCCACTTCGTGGCCGTATGCCACTTTCGGTGCTTACAGCCAGTTTTCGGGACCCCGAACTGCGCGGTTTTGGTCTCTAGCTTTCATTTTGCATCAGTTTTCTCCGGTTTTTGGCAGGGACCTCTGTTTCATCATTCCGAGGGACACTGGGGTCGCAGATACCCACTTCGCTGCTGAACACCACTTCCGGCACCTGCAGCCGGTTTTCGGGACCCCGAACTGCGCGGTTTTGGCCCCGAGCATTCATTTCTCATTAGTCTTTGCTCAAATTTGGCAAGTACCTCTGTTTCAACACTAGGAAGATCACTGGGGGGTGGAAGGCCAGCAATTATCCCAGATAACCAGTTTTGCTCCTCCGGCGCCCGTTTCGCTCACTTCCGGGCCAATGTTGAACACCCTAGGGGTATTTTCTTCCAACCAAAGCTATATATCTATGATCAGGGGATATGGGAGGACACCAAAAGAGCATGGTCGGCCAGCAATTATGGATTTCATTTTTGGGCCTCTCCTTCAAGTCCTATGTTGTGACTCCTGCTTCAGTGTTGCCCATTTTCAACCTTGGAACCTTGTTCTACACACATGGGAGGACACCAAAAGTTGGTGGTCGGCCAGCAATTGTGCATTTCATTTTTGAGCCTCTCCTTCAAGCTCTATGTTGTGACTTCTGCTTCAGTGTTGCCAGATTCCGACCCTGGGGCCTTATTCTACACACATGGGAGGACACCATTGCATGGTGGTCGGCCAGAAAATTTGGACTTCAATTTTTGGCTATGGCCGGCCGGCCAGGGTGAGTGGCTGGCCGACCAGGTGGGGTGGCCGGCCGGCCACCTCCCAGAAAGTTACCTGGCCGGCCAGCTTTCTGCTTTCCAGCTCTTTCCAGCTGTCCAGATATTTTTCTGAAATATCTCCCCCATCCGGGGGATATTTTGGGAGGAAAAACTTGGGTGCTTTTCCCTCCCCTTTTACACCTTTTCTTGCTTACTTAAAGGGCTTCCCCCCTCCTTTGCTAGGGTTGGAAGATTTTCTCTCAAGACTCCCTCTCCCAACTCCTCTATTTCCATAGCCAAAAGCCTCCAAACAACTTCAAGCATCTAGGCCAATCCTTCATCAACCCTAAGCCTCACCATCACCATTACCTTTCCAGCAGCAAAGGAGTGATTTTCAAGGGCTAGGAAGCAACAAATTCAAGCTAAGAGGTAGCAACACTTGGATCTTCAAGGGTAAGTCTCTAAATCCTTTTTTGTAGCATAATCTTCCATCAACTTTTTACCCTATTTCCTTTCTGTTTTTGGGCTTTGACCCCTATTGGTTTTGTGCTTATTTTGAGCCCCTCTACAACATTGTAGAAGGGCTCAACCTCATTTGGTATCTCCATGATATACTTCTTTCAATACCACTCTTTAGGCCATTATTTTGCATGCTTTATTTGGCTTTTGAGTGATCTGATTTCGAGCATACTATAAACTTTTAATGTGATTATTTTGAGCCCCTCTTCAACATTGAAGAAGGGCTCCATCATGTTTGACCTCTCTAGCATGCACTTCCTTTGGAATTCTCTCATTTTACCGTAAGATTGCATGCTATTTTTAGCCTATTTTTGATCCGATTTGGAGCATGCCATGAACTGAGATTGTGCTTATTTTGAGCCCCTATTCAACATTGAAGAAGGGCTCAACACTGTTTTCATACTCTATGTTCCACTTGCTTTGAATCCATGCTTTCCCTCCATTTTGCATGCTATGTTTGCTATATTTCTACACTGATTTGGGGGATATCATCTACTGTAAATATGAATATTTTTAGTCCCTATTTAATTTTTTAGAACTGCATTTTTGGGTTTGAGCATTGTAGATACCACTTGCTTTGTAATTCCTCCCTTTTTCCGTATTTTTGCAAGCTATTGTTGCCATATCTATACTTACAATTTGGCTATGTTTTGTACTAGAAAGATGCTATTTTTGGGGCTGCCTCGCTACTGTTTTTTCTTTCATGTGTCAATTTTGCATGTATAGCATAGCTGTAGGCCATTTCGGGGGCTAAATATCACATTTCGGGAACATTCCGGGCATCGGGTGCATTTTTATCATCATTTTGAGGCTGTTTTCTCTTCATTTAGTTGCTGGAATTTAGTTTGCATGCTTGCATATCATTTCCATGCCATTTTGTGCCTTTTTGTCATTGCCTCGGTTTGCGTGCCCGTGTGCACGCATGTCGAGGCACCTCATTTTCATCCGTTGGCAGCCTATGTGAGTGCGGCTGAGGCTCTCTCATGTTGGCGTAAGCCCATCACTGCACTCCGTGTGCCATTTTGCGCATTCCTCGGTTTGCGTGTCCGCGGACACGCATTTCGAGGCATCTCTTTTCATCTCCCGGCATCTTATGCGAGTGCGACTGAGGTCCTCTCATGTTAGTGTAAGCCCAATTTGCATTTTCATGCCTTTGTGTTGTCGCCTCGGTTTGCGTGCCCGTGTGCACGCATTTCGAGGCACTTCGGTTTTATCCGATTTGCATTTCACATCATCGCCTCGGTTTGCGTGCCCGTGTGCACGCATCTCGAGGCACTTCGGTTTTATCCGGTTTGCATGTCATTCCGTATTTCTCGATTTGCGCGCCCGTGGGCACGCATTTTGAGGCATCTCATTTTAGTCTTATTGCATCTCATTTTCTATGTCATTTCACGCCTGTATGTCATCGCCTCGGTTTGCGTGCCCGTGGGCACGCATTTCGAGGCATCTCATTTTCATAGCATTGTGCATGCTATATCACATGTTAGCTGCATTTCATGCATACCATGCATATTGCATCGTGTTCGGGATAGGAGTTAGCCCGGGCACGGGAAACGAGGCACGTTTCGTACTCCGAGTGACGGAACGGGTCTCAATTCCCAAGTCACCGACACTCCGGATAACCCATGATGGAGTTAGGTTTTGTTGTAGCATTCATCTGCATTCATCTCATATTGAGTTGTGCAATTCGGTTCCTCGGCCATCATGCATCGATATGCGTGATTGGTGGCACAAGGATCGAGGCATGCATATATTTGTGAAATACATTGCTATGCCCTTTTCCTGTTCTCTGTTACAGCAAAATCAAGGATCAACAACTTTTCGGAATCCGGCGCGCATTTCGAGAAAAATTACAAACAGAGGCGGATTGGGGCATCCCAGTGGATTTCCGCGCTAAGGCAGCCCAACATGCATAATCCATCAGAAGCGAGGCAGTCCCTGGCTTGCATGCCAGTTTTACTTCTTTTGTAATTAATTTGTTAATTAATTAGAAATCTGTAATATTTTGGATTGTATTATTCTTTCATTCGGACTGTATTATTCATTCGGACCCTTTGCGCGAGGGCATAATTGTAATAAGTGTGGGTAAGTGTGATGTATGTCTTCCAACCCCACGTCTTTCTCCCTTTTATTTATCTGCTTATGATGGTTAGATATAGGGCATATTTCAATTAGCATAACAGTATGACAGCATGTTTGCATCATTCATCTGTTTTGCATGCACCGGGCTCTGCGCATCATACTAACTGCATTGTATTTCAATTCCAAGTTGAATACGTGTTAGTTGTTGCATTCCATATGCCATGTTTAGAATAGCCGAACCTGCTATAGTTTGCATCTTTGCATGTGTTGCATTAGGCATTTCTGTATATTTTAGGATCATGCATGATTTCTAATAAGCTTTTGTTTTGGCTTGGAGTACTCGGTGAGTTTTATGCTTTAGCATCCTTGCATGCGTGTGAGTGTTGCCATGATAGCATGCTTACCATGAGGCTAACTGCTTATGTGATATGACTGCCTTGAATGCCTGTGGGTGGAGGTTGAGTTATCTGAATTGGGACAATTCATCAACTGTTTGTTTTAAGCCCACTAGATAGTGGCAAAACTATTGTTCTTATAAGCCCACCTGAGGGTGGCAAAATCTGCATTTTCAGCCTACCCGCGGGTAGCAAACCATTTCCAAACAAACAAACATGAAATGTTTTGTTCCAATTCAGGCGACTCGGTCTATACTTGTTTGCTGCGAGCATCACATAGTAACCTAGGCTAATAACCGGAATAAGAGCATACAATGTTTTCAAAAGCTGATATCATGGTTAGTAGAGGCCGGTCTTTGACCGGGCGAGCGGGGGTGCTCACGATGTGACCTTCCCCAATCGTACCCAAGTTCCCGAGCCAACTTTGGTGATGACGGACACGTGGCCTTTTGGCATCGAGTCAGGGTTTCCTAAATTTCCCATTTTAAAATATTTAGGTGGCGACTCTGTTATCTGGCAAAGCAGTCCATGTTTGGCACTTCTTTCAAAAAAATCTGTTTTTCTCAAAAACGATTTGCCGGATTTGGACTCTTTGGTTCAAGATTGAGAACTGCAACAAAAATCGAGTCCGAACTGTAGCGAGGTCTCTCGCGGGCTTGTTACAGACTTGTTTCAGATTGTTTTAGCACTATTTTTGAGTGATAGTTGCATTTGAGCTTTCTTTTGCATGCTTGTAGTGTAATAGTCCTCGTGAGTTTGGTGTTTTAGGCCTTAGATACCATCTTATTTGAGTTGATAGCATATATTTATGCTTGCCTCACTCATTTTCAACACTAATAGTCTCTACAACCTCCCTCCTTTCTTGGTTTTTTGTTTTCCTTTGAAAGTGTTTCAAACAATTTGCTTGTTTAAAACATGAGATTGGGATGTCATACTTAATGGTTTAATCTCTTTGGAGTTCATTACCAATGGTATGAGGTCTCTTTCATGCCTAAAATAACTTTTGGTTTGGGCCCTCTTTCCATTAAAGGACTTAAGCTTATCCTTTGGACTCAATTGATTAAAGAATGGTTGGTAATCTAAAATGGAGTAATTAAAACTTGAGGCTAAAAATGGTGAAAGATAATAATTTGGTTGTGTTCAATCAGATGTTAATTGAACACATAGAATCTTAAACCATTTAATACTCATTAGTGATGAAATGATTTAGGTTCCAAGGTCACCACTTCCCTTGATCATTCATGAAATTGAGGAGGTTTGTGTCTTGTTTTGCATTTATTGAACTTGCACACTTGGTTTCATAAGCCATCATGCAATGAAATTGCATCTATTGATGGTTTGTGAACCGAACTTGCTACTCCTTTGATTTGCTCATGAAAAGGAGGGGTAAGTTGTGCAAACAAACCCTTGAAATATCCTGTATATACTCTGTTTGTCCTCTGTTACAACAAGATAAACCTGTACAGTAGTGGCCGGCAGCTGGCCGGCCAACACTGGTGGCAAGCAACCTTCATCACTGGCTGGCCGGCCGGCCACTGATAAAAAATTGAGCGGTGTGTTGGTAAGGTGGAGCAGAGTTGTTCTGGAAGTGGGCAACAGTCTTGATGTTCAACTGTGCAAACAGAGGCATTCAGAAGCAAAACAGTGACTTTTCGGGTGAAAACCAAGCATGAGCATTCTTTGCATATCGAGCCTGTTTAGCTTAAATATTTAGCTTACATACTGTTATACTTAATTAGTTGTAACTACTTAATTTCGTCAATTGTTGTAATTAATTAGTTTTCAATTTCGTTCCATACTAAATTAGTTAACTAAAATAGTTAGTTAATTCAAGTGTTGTAATAATTAGTTAACTAGTTTATCTAGTTATTCATTTTGGTTTGTAGTAGTTAGCTTAATTAGCTTTACTTCTAATTAGTTAGTTAATTAGCTTAGTTTATTTAGACTCTCCTTCATGAGAGCACAATGTAATAATGCGTATGTCTTCCAATCCCACGTCTTTCTCCCTTTTATTTAACTGCTTATGATTTTTAGTTTAGGGAAATCATGTTTCAATTAGTATTCTCCATGTTTGCATCCATTTGTATTGCATGCACTGAGACTTGGCTCATCATTCTAACTGCATTGTTAGTTCAATACTTCTTTGAATACGTGCTTAGACTGCATGCTATTTAAATTGCTTTCATATGCAATATTAGTAGTCGAGCCTATTTAGATTGCATATCGCATGTGTTGCATTAGTCATATTGCATAACTAGGAATCATGCATTTTTCTAACTCTTTTGTTTATTTTGACTTGGAGTACTGGGTGAGTCTTTACTTCGCTTTAGCATATTGCACGAATGTGATTGTTGCCATGTTTAGCATGCTTGCCATGAGGCTAACTGCTTAAATGCCATAATTGCTTGAATACCCGTGGATGAAGGCTAATTGCTTGAATTGGAATAATTTGAGTAATGTTCATATGCGATCACTTTTTCAAGTAGTACATATTCGAAACAATTTTCACAACAAACATGACTCAAGTGTTCTAATTCTTGCAAGTTAGTCTATACTTGTGTGTGTGCGCATCACATAGTAATGCTAGCCTAATAAATCGGAACAAGAGTATATAATATACATAAGATTCATATCATGAGTAGTAGAAGCCGATTTTTGATCGGGTGAGTGAGGGTGCTCAAATGCATTCATGACCTTCCCTTCTCGTACCTAAGTTCCCGAGTCAAGACAATCTTGGTGACGACGGACACGTGGCCTTTGGTATGAGTCTTGGCTTTTCTAAATTTCTCAAAAAAATATTTAGGTGGTGACTCTGTATCTGGCAAAGCAGTCTAATTTTGGCATTTTAATTCAAAATCGATTTTTCAAAAGATTTGTCAAATTTAGACTCTTTGGTGTTTATTTATTTCACATTGCACTTGTGACATTAGATTCAGAACCGCGGAAGTCCGAACTGTAAGGCTTATTCATCTTCCGAAAGGGGGCGCGAAAAAGTTGAGCTACACTAACCGATTCTAACTGACTGATCAGTGAGCTAGAATCGTTAATATACTCAATCGCGACTCCTCCTTCGGATATCTTCAAGTTGAAGAACTTTTTGATCAGATGGACTTTTTTTTATCGTTGAAGGCTTTCATAAGTTCGTGATAGGGCAGCTATCAAATCTTCGGTTGTCTTCTCGTTGAATATTAAATGCAACGGATGCAGCAAGGGATAGCCTTACTATACCCAAAGCTTTTCGATCGAGTAACTCTCATTCACTAGTCTTCATCGTTTTCGGCTTTTTGGCTACTCCTATGAGAATAAGATAAAGATCCTTTTGATAGAGATGATCATCTATCTACATCTTCCATAATTGGAAGTTTGAACCACTAAATTTTTTGATTTTCACTTTGCCTTCGTCTGCTATCGTTCTTGGTTTAGGAACCAATGCTCTGATACCACTTGTTATATGGTATATATGATTAATATTGAACTCCAGGACCTGAGCAAACAATCACACACACAAAGAATCTAGATTGGAGAAGTAAAATAACAAAAAAAAAAAAAACTCATAAAGCAACACAAGAGATTTATGTGGTTCACCCAAATCACGAGTTATGTCCATGGAGATATTGCGGATTTACCAAGATCAATATAAAAGGAATTAAAAGAGTCTCCCACACTTAATCTCACAAACTCTCTCTACAATGGTCTATCTCTCATTCTCACTATTGTGTATCTCTCTCTAAGATCATAAAACTAATGAATGAATTAAAAAACATAGAGTTACATGGGTGTATTTATAGGGCTAGCCTTAAACCCAATCTTAAATTAATAAGGAAACCAAAACCTAAACTAAGAAGGAAAAACTTCAACTAACAATGAAATAGTTTAAAGTCTAAAACTAACCAAACACTAATTTTCTTGTTTCCTTTTTTAGTCTGATGAGGTTTAGTCTTGTTTTAGGCTCCACCAATAACACAAGAGAGTAGAGAAAACTTCAAAAGAACTAAATAAGCTCTCAATCAAACGAACTAAAACTAACTGTTGACCAGTTGAATTCTAAACAAATTTTGAATTATCAAGCAACCTCCAGAACCAAAGAGAATCCTAAATTCCAAATCCAAGCTTCAAATTTGAATTCCAAATTCCAAATATTAAAACAAACCGAAAACGAAAGACAAATTTGATCAAACCATCTTCAAAGGTTGCCACAAATTGCCTAATGGAGCATGAACTAGAGGTGTTGTACTAGTTTTGTGTGTGTGTGTGTGTGTGTGTGTGTGTGTGTTGTTGCTGGAAATGAGTTTGCCAATGAGGTTTAGGCTTTTCTAGCCAATATGCTGGCTTTTAAGCTGCAGCCAAATCAATTCTAACTAATGTTTACATAGCTTAATCACACTTAAACAAGTTTATCATGGAGTAAACTTTTAGTTCGGACAATGTAGTGAAAGGATGTATGGCTTCCTTTCGTACATTTATTATCTATACTTTCCCATATTTTATTTTTTGGGCTCCATTTTAGGTTCACATTGATAATCTAAATCGTTCATCTTGTAAATCTCATATTGAAAACTGTCTGTGCAAAAAATCAGTTCCATCAGATATTGATGAATACATAAACAAATCATTTTTTATTTTGTAGAATCAAAGTTTAAACTCACAATTATTGTTCATTTTTAAAAACAAGATGCAATTTGTTCATTTTTTGCATAACTCATCTAAATTATTGAAATTACGAAATGAACGATTTAAATTATCAATGTGGGTCTCGAATAGAGCCTAAATAAAGTATGAAAGAGTATGGAGGAAAGCCATTCCCAATGAAGAGGCCTAGATGTCTAAGTATAGCAGGTTATATCTTCGTAATGTATGTATATTTAAGCTTCGTTTAGCATTAGCTAATATAGTCAATTTTTTTGTATTGAGACTTTTTTAACCTGACTTTTTTAGACTCGTTTGGTTTGGATTTTTTGAATTTTTTGACTTTTGTGAGAGAAAAAATGTAATGATTATGGGTTGAATATGATATTTTATCTTATTAACTTATTTAGTCTATTTTATCATTTTTTATTTTTTTTAATACCAAAATAATAGCCAAATTAGGGCTTAGTATTTGATTTATAGTAACTTATAGAAATTTTATTTGAGATGTGGTGTTTGACATCCTTAAAAAATGAAGTTGTGGAACCATCAATTCCAAATAGAATAGAAACTGTATATTATTGGAAAATTGGTAACTGTTTTTTTTACTACTTTTGCAGCGTCCAATCCCATATCTGTACTACATCGTACAGGTTATCTTTGTTAGATTATCAGTGAGGTTCTGCCTAATTTAAAGAGGTGTCCGACAAAGTGAATGCGCAATAAATAAAGCATATGATAATTTAGATTAGAGCATTTGAAAGCCACAAAATAAAAAAGACAAAAAGCAAACCCTAGTGAAGAGAAAGCATTATTACCTCATCTTGAAAGCTATCAAGATCAGACCACCGGCAGGCAACAAAACCCAACAGATCATCATCGCAGGGAGGAATATGCTTGCGATACCCAAGAATCCGAACGCGTAAGCTAATCCGCCCACATACTGAATACATCGAGCAACGCCTGGAAAGCCCCGGCGGCGCATGAACATCACCAACAACGCACCTATGCAACCGATTCCCATAGAAGCCTTAACCACGGAAAGGGTTGTCTTGTACGGGTTCATAGATGGAGAGATCGAACCCATACAGGATATCAAGATGAACAATAAGCTAGCTGGGACGGTGAGGATGGTGTTTCCGGTAAAAAATGAGGACTCCCCATTTGGTTTGGTATGGATCAGGTGATCTGACAGAGAAGTATCCCTAGGGTTTGGGAAGGACGAAGACATCATAGTTGTAATCTGAATGTTGTATTAAGAAAGAAGTACTATTAATTGTTGTTTTGTATTGAGTACAGTATGAAAGTGTATGTTTTTACCAAATAAACTGTGAAATAAAACATGTTTGGGCCGTGGATGATGTGAAACACCCACAAAAAACACGGTGTAGGTTTTTTTTTTCTGTCTAAAGTTACAGATAGACCCTCACGTGATTTGTTTAAAATACAATTTTTTTTTTATGATTTTAGAAATTACAGATATCCTTTGTGAGAAAATTTTATTTAATAGAATTAGCAGAGAAAAATAAAATTATTAACTACTCTTCAATACAATAATAAAATTACATGAATTGTTAATTGAAATATATTTATAGCATCATCAAAAACTATTAATTAACTTGATAATTTGTTAATAAAATAGGTCATTTGTTATTTGATTGAAAACTTGAAGGGGAGGGATATTATTTTCAGAATTGCATGGAGCAATCTATATTTTACGTAAATCTCAGAAGATGTATTCGTAATTTATCCACGAAATAAAAATTGTATTGAGAATAAAATATAAATAATAAATTTATCCCTCTCTTTAATAGTTTTTTATTTTTATTTTTAAAGTTGGTCATTAATAATTTAAGATGGTATCAAGCATACAATAAAATCTCACTACTCTCTCAATAATTAAAAATACTGATGTGTTTGGTCTATTTATGGAGGAGAATCTAGTCACACATGAGCTTTTTAGATGAGTTAGGAGTTAATATTGAGAAAATAGTCAATAAGTCATATTTTGCTCTTAAAATTACTATTAAGTCCTATCAAGTTTCAAAATAGATAACTGAGTCTTATTTTTCATAACATATTTTCAAAAAAATTATTGCTCCATATTGGTACCCCTCATTTAATATGAGCAACAATTTCATAAATATTTTTAATAAAATCATAATATTTAATTGTACAAATTATGATATTATATTAAAAAAATCATAAATCACAATGAAAAAATTATCAATAATTTCTATTTTCTTTTTAAAATTATTATTGAATTATATCAAATTTCAGTATTAACAAATAAATTTTTTTATGTGTGTATATAAATTCAATTGTTCGTAATAGTATATTTTATTTTTATTTTATCTTTTTCATTAAAATATGAACAAAAAATTGATAAATAATTTTAAGTTATTAGAAATTTTATAATTAAATTATTTTTAATTGTTCAAATTAAATTATTTTTCCTAAACAAAATTTTAAGTATAAGATTAATAATTTTTGCAATTAAAATTTTAAATTTTAATTAAGTTAACATTATTTATAAAATTGTTGTTTATATTAAATAGGAAGGGTAAAATTAGGACAAGACACACCATTATAGAGCAATGAATATTTTGGGAACCTTTTATCATAAATAAGACTTACATATTGAAACTTAATAGGACTTGATAGTAATCTTAAGAGGAAAATATGACTTATTGGTTATTTTTCCTATTGTCTTTCATTTTTTTTAGGCTTGAATTAGAAGAGTAATTATTGGGTATTACGGGAGCACCATGCAACATTGCTTATGTGGTGGTTCAAACCAATGGAGGTGCCTAAAATTTTATGAGTGAGAGATGGTGACTCACTTTTGTTAAGTAGTTGTGCTTGTAAGGAGATAGTGCGAGTTCAACTCCCCCATTTGCCAAGAGTCCCACGTAAAAAATGAAACACCGTACTCTGAAATTACCTAATAATTTTCAAAATAGGAATAATCAATTAAATAGTACACTCTAATTTCAGACCAAAATAAAATATAGAGAAATTTTGTAAGGACAGATATTCTTTCGATGCACCTCTAAACTTTTGTATATTCTTTTTTCTTTCATCTTTTCCTTTTTGGTGTTGGACACAATGATTTAACTTCTACTGCATACTACTTGGGTTACATGTAAATTAATTTAAATTTAATTCACCAAAAATACAAGTACTTAAATTTAAAAGTATTGAAGAAAAAAAAAAAAAATACAAGTACTTGGGTTACATGTATTTTAATTTTGTAGTTAAGTTCTTCTTAACTCTTTTGTAAAAAAAAAAAAAAAAAAAAACGAGAGGTTTAAGGGTCGGTTGTATGGATGCGAGTAGCAGTAGTAGGGGTATTTTTATACTTCCGAATCTCTCTCGATGCATGTTATCTTCTTGTACCTTTTATTTCATACTGTTAAATGAAATTTTTCTTTGCTGATCAAAAAAAAAAAAAAAAGTATTGAAGACAATTTATACTAGCAGCCTAAATGAATGATGATATGCAAAATTTCGAATAATTAACAGGTTTGTTAGAATTACAAGCTACTTTCCTTTCATAATTTAACAAATTTTTATACTTTATTAGGCATTTAGTATTATTCGCTAGAACTATTTCATGTAAAGACGAGTAAAAAAATATACACATAAATCTATTTATTCTTGAACATATACTGATGATATCAATAAATGGATGGTTGTAGACTTCATGCAGTGGAATATATCTCACGAGGCTAGATATCATTCTACCAGACGAAGAACATCTTGAATTTACAAGAAAGAAAGAATTCTAAAAAAGAAACTGAATTATATTAAATAAAAGTTGATTTGCCCTAAGGTATACATCCTTATTTATAATGAATGAAACCCTAACTAGACAAGGAAACAAGGAATTAGACACAAAAATATATAGAACATTATCAAAAATAGAAAATTTGAGTTAAGCCCAAATTTGAATACTAGGTAATAATAGAAACGCGCCAAAATAGATGGCGTTAAAAATGAGCTTCTCAAAATAAAGTTATTACTAAAACGAAACTTTTGTAAAACGGTAAAATCACTTGTTTGAGAGATTAAATGAAGGAATTTAGCTAAAATTCACCGCATCATGGCAAAAGTAGCGATGATTTTGATTTAAAACGTTGTTTCCAATTAGACTATCAAATTTGAGATAATTCTGAGCTTATCCCAAAAGTATTGTTCTTACTCTCAATTTGACTTCTTCGTTTTTATTTATCGGTCCAATTGTTCCAAGAATTCTTCATTTACTTGTTCTAAATCAAGACTGCAATTTGAAATTTGACCTACCACCCCCATGACACACCATCACTGCCACTCCAGCCCCTATCCTTCGTGACCCCAACTCTCATGAGCTCACACAAACATAAACATAGAGAGAAATCAAGATTCAAGGTTTAAAGAAGAAGAAAAGGAAAGAATATGATAGAGATGTCAAGTTGAGAAGATGGTGGTTACAGAGGCTGATGAAGGGTGGATGAGAGATGGGTGAGGGGTTGGAAATAGGCGACAGAGTGAGAATGTGACTAAGGATGGAGCAACCATAAGAGATGACAATGAGAAGATGAGAGGGGATTAGAGAAGGATCGGCAACCAGCAATGGTAATGGCGGCAATTAGATTTAGAGGAAAAAAGGGTTGCAAAGAGGAAGTGAGGCGATAGGAGAGTGGGTGGTAGCCAACAATGATGATGGCAATTGTTAGGGTTAGAATTAGGTTAGGTTCGCAAGTTAGAGAAGATGGAGGGTATTTTTGGTATTATCAAAAAATTGATAGTATGATTGAAAAAAAAAAAAAAAAAATTTGTTAGTATGAATGTAATAATTATTATGGGTTTGGCATAATTGCAATTATAATCTTTTCTTTTATTATCTAATTTGATATCACACTATTCCTTCTTACTATTTCTTTTTTATCGGCAAAAATAAAGTAATTGATAGAAAATAACTTCAAAAACATCCAACTTAAATTACGTTAGAGAGAGAGAGAGAGAGAGAAGGTAATGTTGTTTAAAACTACATGGTAGTCAGAATATATATATATATATGTCTACTAGGTTGGCACACGAAAACTACCAATACATGACCACAATATCTCTCATATATTAAAAAGAAAATTATTAGGTACTCTCAAAGTACCATGTGATTATATTTTCTCACCAATTACCATTCATTATATCCTCTTATATTCCTCAATCACCTAACTCAAATAATTAATGACCTACTTTTTTCACCAATCATATTACCATGGAGTACCACATGACCATATTCCTAAATTACAAAATTATTACCCATATAAGAGGCAATTCAAGCTTCATGGCTCTTATTTGTGTTTCCCCATTTTACCCTTATGGTTGGTCCTATTTACTGTACTAATAATGGCTTGTACTTAAATTTCTCCATTTTGTCCTTTTCTTTTACATTATTTACCAATATTTGTGAGAGTAATTTTAGATGAAAGGTTTTTAGTAAATATTCAAAGAATCTTGGTCAATTCTGAGACATGAATATTTGATTTTCAAATAATTATAAATACACCTCTAAAGTTTATTTAAAATGTGATTTGCCTCTATAATTAGAGAAATTCTAATTACACTTGTTAGATTTTTTAATTTAACAGAATAAACAGGAAAATATATATTTGGAAAATTTTTTAAGATCTCTGGTATTAAGATTTTATAGGATAAATAGCATGCAATATTTTCATAGTGGTTGGGGTTCCTCAACATTTTTTCAGAGAAATTTCAATCTAGAAAAATTTCAAAACACAGACAAATTTCTCTGGTTTGCTCAATTTCTCTGATTTCTTCTGCATTTTGAATTTTTTTTGGTTTGAAATTTATTTGATGTACTCACAAATTTCTTTGTGTTTTGACCAATTTTATCTGGTTTGCTCACAATTTTCTTTTTATTTTGGTCAAATCAGAGAAAATTGAACAACAAAATTGAACAAAGATAAACTCATAGAGAAATCATATTCACATATATATTTATATATGTATGTATGTATGTATGTCAGGTAATACAACAATAACTGATCAAAACCCAGCAAAATCTAAATAGGTTTGAATGATTATACTAAAATTTGAAAATACCCAGGAGCTATGTTGAAGAAATTGAGAAAATAATTTAACAAATACCAGGAATACTTAGACTATAAATTTGTTTAATCCAGATAAAATTACTTGATTTAATTCCCCAACTCTCTCTCTCTCTCTCTCTCTCTACAAAACTAGATCGTGATTGTGAACGGGGGTGGTGGTTTGGTCTAGGGTTTGGGAGATAAAGGAGAAAGGGGTGGCTGACGGTGGGAGGAGGAGGAGAAGAAGCAGGATGACGTTGGCGACGGTTGGGACAAGAAAACGCTCAGAGAGAGAGAGAGAGAGAGAGAGAGAGAGAGTAAATGTGATATATGGGTGTGAGTGAAGGACCTTAGGTTACAAATATATATATATATATATTGTGGACCTCTCCAATTACAAAAAGTTGGAGATGGATTTAGACTAATTTTTCCTATTTTCTAACTCTTTTTCAAAGCAATAAATTATCCAAATTATTCATTGAAAGATATTTTTCATATTATTAAAAATTATTAATTGACTCAATGATTTATTTATTAATAACATGAATCATTTGTTATGTGTTCATGATTTATTTATTAATAAAACATATCATTTTTTTTTTCATATTTTAGTCTCTTTGAAAAAAAAATAATTGGATGCATCAAAATTAGATACATTTAAAAAGTACAGAAAACAAAAAACTAAAATGTAAAATGATTTAATAAAAATAAATAAAAATTTGAACAGAAATGCACACAGGCTTTTGTTTAGATTTTCATTTATTTTTAGTGAATTTAATAAATGGCTGAGTCAATTAATTTTACTGTTTTAGATGTACATGGATTTAAAAAAGTTTTTTTAAAAAAACAATAAAAGAAAGAAAGAATAAAATATATAAAAAAAATTCATTAAAACAAACGAAAATCCATCTCAACAAAATTTAAAAAAACAAAACAAAACAAAACAAACTAATTTGTTAGAAAATTTATATTTTATAAATTTAAATTTACCACAGCAATAATCCGTGCCTTGCAATGATCTAAAATTAATTTTTTAAAAATCAAACTAAGCAAAATAACTTATTAGAGGATTTATATTTTTAAAATTCAAATTTATCACAATAATGACACATGCCTTCCACGAGCTGTTTTTAAGCTAGTGTATATATATCAACAACAAAAAACTTACCTAGCAAAAAAATCCCATGACCCCAACATTAAAGCCTCATCCTCTTGATTTCTTCAATCTTTGTTTGGTTTAGTAAAAACACAAAAAATATATATATAATTCAGTATATTTTTTATTTTTTGTATTTATTTAATTATTTTTAAAATTTTCTTTACAAATTTCTACTTTTTAATGCTGTGTTTGGTTGGGGGATTTGGGGAGGAATTTGGAAAGGGAAATGGAAAAGGTAGGTGAAATGTGAATAAAACATGTCTATATTTCACCAAATTTCACACACCTTTTCTCTTTCCCTTTCCAAATCCCTCCCCAAATCCCCCAACCAAACACAGCATAAGTGTATCTAAATTGAGTAGATCTAAAAAGTTTTTAAAAAATTGATTAAACTATTAAAAAATTTACTACAAACAAAAAAATACTAATTGAAAACTCAAAAACCTATTTTTAAAAATTGAAAACCAAATAAATTGCTATAACCCTTATCAAAACCACCAGTAGAATCCCACTACTTCACAATGGGCAGACCACACCGTCCATGAATTTCTACATAACACCAGATGTGATCAGCTGTCTCAAACACATTGAAACACATTCAATGGAATTAGAGAAGCAACCCTTCAACATAATGAAAATTTTTGTGACTAAACATATCTGAAATCTTGAATAAGTCATCATCCAACACACAAATTAATCCACATTCCCAGCTAACTGCTTCCCATGCAAATCACCTTTACCCCCGCAACATTTTATTTTCGGGAAATGTTACAATCTGCAACCATTGTAATAAACATGACGATTTTTGCAGTGAAAGTAATAAATTTTTGTGATGAAAATTACAATTTTTGTGTTGAAAATTATGAATGATAAAATTATGGTGTACACCCTTGAAGTTATAAATAATCAAAATTATGTTTTTGGTAGAAAAAATTATACTTTTGTGAGGAGCAAAAATTATAGACATATATATATATTTAATAGTTATATACTATGTAGCACCGACACGGATACGTGACACGATACGGACACGATACGGACACGTGGACACGCAATTTTTCAAAAAATGGGGGACACGATACGCTGGGGACACGTTTAATATATATAATTTTATTTATTTATTATATGTCTAAAATAAAAAAATTTATTAATTTTTATACAATTATAATAATAATAAAATTAATAAACATATATTTTTTAATTTTTTTAATAAAAATGAGTTTTTTAAAATAAAAATAATTTATTTTATTAATTTTATGTTCAACAAAAAAAAATAAGGATAAAAAAAGAAAGAAGAAAAAAAAAAGAGAGGGAGAGAGAAATCGGATCAATATAATAAAAGGAAAAAAAAATTAAAAAAAAGAAACAATACTAATAGAGGAGAGAGAGAGACAGAGTCAGAAAAGCAAGACGAAAGGGGGAGAAGAAAACCAGAGACGAAAGGGAGGAGAAGAGGAAGAAAATGAAGAGAAAAAGGAGGAAGACGAAGAGAAGGAGAAGGAGAAGGAGAAGAAGGAGAGAGAAGATGAAGAATATCACATCAAGTTCTTCGATTGACAGGTTCAGCTTCTTCGATTGACAGGTTAGGGTTCTTCCTCCCTCAATCTCTTTCTCTCTCTTTGTCTCCTTCGATCTCTCTCTCTTTCTCTGTCTCCTCTGCAACAGTTAGGGTTTCTCTCTTTCTCTGTCTCCATCGATCTCCTTCTCTCTTTCTCTGTCTCCTCTGCAACAGTACGCGTGTCTGGAGAGTGTCCCGGCGTGTCCATGGCGTGTCCGACTGAAAAATTTCAAAAAAAAAAGAAGCGATACGTTAGAGAGAGTGTCGGACACGTGTCAACTGCGTGTCCGACGCGTGTCCGTGTCCGACACGTGTTTGACACTCGTACGTGAGGCCTAGGGACGTGTCGGTGCTTCTTAGGTTATACATCTTGAATCCTTTTTTGGACATGGTAGCCATTCCCATTAAATTTCTATCATTCATCTTTTCCCCTCACACCATTCTTCTTTCTTACACTCTTTCGAGATACTAGTCGATTGGCCATACCAATGAACCCTAATTCTTCAAGCATTTTTTTCCTCCTTAATTTCTTCTTTTTCTCCGTAGCATGATATTTGGACTATAAATTATCAGATTAAGGCCTTCGGGTAGTGGCCCAAAATCCTCAACAGTAAATTTCACCAGTGTCAGGATTAATGCACTTATGTAGGGAAATTCTACGCTACACACTCGTTTAAGGGTATGCACTCCATCATAAACTAGCGTAACCTCGCCACAAGCTGACGTAACAAAAATGTCATAATCAAGCCAAAACTTTTGTTACATAATTGTAAAAGTTTGGACATTTTGCTAGGTTTGATTTGTGGCGAGTTTACATATTTTGTAGTTGATATTACGAAATTTTGTGATAAAATTATACTAATTGTGGTAGGGTGCATATGATACACACCCTTAGATAGGGTTTCCCATGTAATAGGTGGATCTAAAATAATTATTAATTTAGTTTATATATATGTATTTCAATTATGATAGTAGAGTTTAGAATTTATTGAGAAAATCAATATATATAATTTGGTTATATAATTGTATGAAACTATAATTATTATAGGTAGACTATTATAAATAGTGATGAAAATCATATGTTTTGGTTAGATTGAGAAAAGGAAAAAATAGAACCTTTGAGCATAAAGGGTTCAAGTAATGGTGTAGATTTTGAGTATTTCAATTATCGCATAGGGATTCTCCATTTTATTATTCATTCTATAGATGTAGGCAATTTGGAGCCAAATCACATAAATTTCTTTATTTCTCTTTGGTGCCTATGCATGGTTGGGCTGTGAAATAAATCACAACAACTAGCCCATTGTGATTTGGATAAAACTACTCCTCTTCCCATTATTCATCCGTTTGTAATATGAATAAAAATAATGTTGTCAATGTATACTTGAGAAGAAACTGATTCTCATTAAAGAATACTTGTAAACTATACATCATCTTATACTTGTGGTAACTCTATTACAGAACTCTGTTACAGAAAACAAACTAACAAACTATTCAACTAACTAACAAACTGTCCAACTAACTAACTAACTAGGCATTGCAACGGCTGCTATTGTTCAACTGAAGCTTGAGTCTGTTGAGCTGAAGCTTGAGTCTATTGAGTCTGAAACTGTGTAGATAGAGATGTCGACTGTGTAGATAGTGATGTCGACTCAATACTCTTATCATTCCCCCTCAAGCTGAGAGGACGGGGAAGCACTTGAAGCTTGAGTCTGTTGAGTCTGAAACTGTGTAGATAGAGATGTCTCATTAAAGAATACTTGTAAACTATACATCATCTTATACTTGTGGTAACTCTATTACAGAACTCTGTTACAGAAAACAAACTAACAAACTACTCAACTAACTAACAAACTGTCCAACTAACTAACTAACTAGGCATTGCAACGGCTGCTATTGTTCAACTGAAGCTTGAGTCTGTTGAGCTGAAGCTTGAGTCTGTTGAGTCTGAAACTGTGTAGATAGAGATGTCGACTGTGTAGATAGTGATGTCGACTCAATACTCTTATCATTCCCCCTCAAGCTGAGAGGACGGGGAAGCACTTGAAGCTTGTCCATGAGATAATGAAACCGAGAAGAAGATAAAGCCTTAGTGAAAAGATCGGCCAACTGATCTGTGGAAGGTATATAACGAAGATCAATTTGTTTGAAAGCAACTCTTTCGCGAATAAAGTGACAGTCAATTTCTATATGCTTAGATCTGGAATGAAAAACTGGGTTGGAAGCAAGAGACATGGCAGAGATGTTGTCACACCATAAAATAGGAACAGAGGAAAGAGGCATAGACAAATCAGTCAACAGCTGTTGAAGCCAGCATAGTTCCGCAGCAGTGTTAGCCATGGACCGATATTCAGCTTCAGTGGATGACCGAGAAACGATAGGCTGCTTTTTGGCAGACTAGGAAATGAGATTGGTACCCAGGAAAATACAAAACCCAGATGTAGATCGCCGATCAATACTGTCGCCAGCCCAATTCGAATCGGTATAGGCATGAAGTGCAAATGGACCAGGACTAAAGGTTAGACCATGAGTTAAAATGCCTTTGACGTAACGGAGAATTCTTTTTGACAGCGGCAAAATGAGCCAGGGTAGGAGAATGCATATGTTGACAAGCTTGGTTAACAGCAAAGGACAGATCTGGTCGGGTAATTGTGAGATACTGAAGGGCACCAACCACACTTCGATATACTTCAGGGTGAGGAAAGGGAAGAGAATCACTAGGAGAAGGAGAGGGCTTAACAGCAACAGGAGTAGCACAGGATTTGCAGTCAACCATGCCAGCCTTAACAAGTAAATCACTAGCATATTTGTGCTGAGATAAGAAGAAACCTGAGGCATGTTGCTGGACAGAAATACCAAGAAAGTAACTAACAGGACCAAGCTCTTTCATAGAAAACACCTCATGCATTTTATGAACCGAGGCAGCTATAAAATGAGAATCACTTCCGGTAAGAAGAATGTCATCAACATAAATCAAGAGAACAGTAATATGAGACTGACTCTTATGGATAAAGAGGGAGGAATCAGAATGACTGTTATGAAAGCCTTGAGAAAGAAGAAAAGAGGAGAAAGTAGAATACCAAGCTCGAGGAGCTTGTTTAAGGCCATACAATGCTTTCTTAAGCTTGCATACATGATGAGGGAATTGAGAATTAATAAAACCTGGAGGTTGGGTCATGTAGACCTCTTCTTCAAGGACCCCATGTAAAAAGGCATTAGAGATGTCAAGCTGTCTAATGGGCCAATTGAATTGAAGAGCAAGACATAAGAGAAGGCGAATAGTGGGCTGTTTAGCAACAGGGCTGAAAGTTTCATGATAGTCGATGCCCTCTTGCTGAAGATAACTTTTGGCCACCAACCTGGCTTTGTATCTAGCAATACTTCCATCAGAATTTTTCTTTATCCGAAAAACCCACTTGCAGCCGATGGCAGATTTGGAAGGAGGCAGAGAAACCAAATCCCAGGTAGATTGTCGCTGAAGAGCGTGAAATTCTTCAGTCATGGCTGCTACCCAAACAGGAGATTGTAAGGCCTCTGAGGTTGTTATAGGTTCAGTGGAGAGGAGAGTAGCAGCAGCAGTGAAACAAGAAGGTTGATGAGACTGACGGGACTTACTACGAGTAACCATAGGGTGAGAGGATGCAATAAGAGGAACAGATGCAACAGGAGGAACAGAGGTAACAATAGGAGCAGAAGGAGCAGAGGCAACAGTAGGAACAGGAGGAAGATCGATATAAATGGAACCAATAGGAATAGAAGAAGGTGGAGAAGAAGAAGGAGGTGGAGCAGAAGAAGTAGGTGGAACAGAGAAACTAGGAGAAACAGGTGGAGTAGAAGAGGATGGAGACCAGAAAAATGAAGAAATAAGAGAAGAGGAGGAGGATGATGAGGAAATAGAGAAGGGAAAACAGTGTTCATTAAAGAGAACATGCCGTGACACATGAATCTTACCAGACGTAGGGTCCAAGCACCGATAACCTTTGACGAAGGGATGATAACCCAAAAACACACAAGGTTGAGATCGGGGCTGGAGCTTATTAGAAGTGTAAGGCCGGAGCCAAGGAAAACACTGACAGCCAAAAACTCTGAAAAAGGAATAATCAGGGACAGAGTTAAACAGAACTTCAAAGGGAGACTTGTGAGCTAGAGTTGAGCTAGGCATCCTATTAATCAAAAACACGGCTGTGGCAAAGGCATCAAACCAGTATTTTAAAGGAAGAGAAGACTGATGAAGAAGAGTGATAGCTGTCTCGGTAAGGTGCCTATGCTTTCTTTCAGCAACCCCATTTTGAGCTGGGGTGTAGGGACAACTAAGTTGATGAATGATGCCATGAGAAGTGAGGTAATTGTTCATTTGCTTATTAACAAATTCAGTACCATTGTCGGTTCTTAAAATTTGAAGCTTGGTGGTAAACTGTGTTTCAACATAAGCTTTGAAAGACAAAAATACATGAAACACCTCACTTTTGTAGACTAAAGGAAACAACCAAGTAAATCGGCTATAGTCATCAATGAACAAAACATAAAATCTGAAACCAGAAACAGATGGCTCAAAAGGCCCCTATACATCACTATGTACTAAGGTGAACACTTTATTAACAGAAGAATTAGAAAGTTTAAAAGGCAATCTATGCATCTTAGAAACATTACAATGTGTACATTGAACCAAAGGAAGCTTAGGAGAAAGTGAGTCTAGCAGATAAGGTAGAGTATGTTGAAACTTCAATGAAGAAGGATGGCCAAGTCGACTCAATACTCTTATCAATACTTCACCCATGATTATCTGCACACACCACCTACATTAGTTTAGTTTATTTTACTTTTACTAAAAGTGAAGTTGACAAAATTATGTAAAAGTTGTAGGATTTACTGTACTTTTTAAAATTTTATACGAAAAATAGTGTGATT
Source organism: Camellia granthamiana (assembly GCA_036172215.1). NCBI lineage: Eukaryota > Viridiplantae > Streptophyta > Magnoliopsida > Ericales > Theaceae > Camellia > Camellia granthamiana. The sequence goes on from CM069907.1 coordinate 35,611,577, forward strand.
TACCCCAATAATAATGATAATAAGAATGATTGGGCCATAAATCCAATTTCAAACTTTCTAGGTCAATTAGTCCACGTGCAAAATTGTTAAGTCCATAAAAATACTCCTTTACAGTTATATATGTTGCCAATTTTAATTTTAAAATGTACAGTTATATCTATACATTTAATTTGAAAATGTACAATTATATCTATACATCCCAATTAGCTAGGAAGTTGTGATAGAATTGAACTTTTGATTGATCCAGACACTTGGGATCCTATGGATGAAGACACGGTCATCCCAGGGGTTAAGTCCATAAAAATTCACACAGATGGTGTCAAATTGTGTAAGGAAAAATCTGTCACGTTAGAATAAGCAAATGAATATAGACTATGGTTAATGCTGATAAATTTAACAACACTCCGATGACCTACAACCACAAACACGTAAGTCCTTGTTGGCTAAGTTGATCAGCCAGGCACACTCTGATACTTAAGTCAGTACTACAACTCAAACTCTCAATATAACATCTTGATATATAAATTTAAGTGACACTTTTATTCCTTTTGACTTGACTACTGAGAGTTTCGTGCAATCACCTACACATGTGGCTCTGTTGTAGACGAGATCTTATTCCCTCTCCAGCGATTGTCTCAAAAGTTATAAGTATTTTCCCACTAGATTAATCCAAAAAATATTGTGGTTGAGATTAATCTAAGCCATGAGTTCCACAGTAGAATAAATCAATTGTTAATGCAATACGATCAAAGGAAGATGGGTCGGACTAATCCACATGTTCCACGGGTCTATTGGCTTTCGTCTTCTTGATACGTGCCTGCAAAAGGTCTGGTGGGGAGGCACCAAGACTAGAGTGGTTTCTCCTTGTCGACACTCCAATGGTTAAGTTAGACAGGAAGTGATTGGAAAAAAGTGAATGGAGAATATTGAGAGAGAAAGAGAGAAGAGTATATTACTTGTTGTCTTTTTTATTCTTCACAAGCTTCCTTATATCTTTTCCTAATCATTTCCTTGTCCATTCAAACTGTCTTATTGGCTGAAAGTCTATAGTCTACTTGTTGTGGGTCATGGCAGTTTCACCATACCAGGGAACGAGAGGTCTTATTGCATTTAATATCATGAAAACCTCATTTAATGCTTGATGTCTGGGCTCAATAATTTTGCAGGATCTTTATCTGTCACGTGGCCAACTTCCTATATGAAAGGTGTCCAAATGCCACAGGGTTTGGACCAACGTAGGTTCTTCGGTGGGCCTGTTGTTAAGTTTCACCTACTAAGCTATAATTAAATGACGCTTGGGCCACCCAAGATAATTGCGGAATGGGCTTTCCTGGGCCATCTGGATCATGCCTATCAGTAGTCCCCCCATTCTTGAGCGTAACTTCAGTCCAGCGAAGGGAATAAGAAAGGTGAAGGTAGTCCCTCAAGTCGGCAAAGATGGGACCGAACGGGTAAGAGGATGGGCGGGTGAGAGTAGGTAGTCATCTGGGCAATGGATCGTCGAGATGGCCGACGGTGGAGATGGCCGACCGTCAAGATGGTCGACCGTTGGATAGGCCGACCGTGAAGGTGGTCAACTGTTGGAATGACCGACCATGGAGATCAGTGACCGTTGGAGTGGCCGACCATCTGTGAAGGTGGGCGACAATCGAGGTGGCTGACCGTGGGGGTGGCCAATCATCAAAATGACTGACTGTTGAGGTAGCCGACCATCGAGGTAGTCGAACGTTAGAGGGGCCAACCGTGAAGGTGGCCAACTGTTGGAATGGCCGACTGTGGAGGTGACCGACCATCCGTGAAGCTGGACAACCATCAAGGTGACTGACCGTTAAGGTGTCCGACCGTCAAGGTGACCGACCGAGAAGGAAGACTTGATAGCTTTGATGGTACACAGGGTTTGAGGTGCAAAAATGCACATGATGATGTGAAGTGCAATAGACGAGGGAGAGGAAAGAGAATTAGTGATAGTGAGGAGTAATCACGTCGATACATGTGGGGCGATCTAGCTCGCTGATAGGGATTTCGTACTGTTTGTAGGAAGTGAAGAGGTTTTTATAGTGGGTGATATCGAAAAGGCAGGGCCTTTAACATGTTTTTTGATTTTCAAACTGGCAAATTTTAACCACGATTCTTGGAAGCCAGGCAAACCCTAGGCATTTGAGCTTGTGTGGTTTTCATACCTTATTGCGAAAAACCAACACATCCCAGACTTTACCTCTTTTGTCTCATTTGATTCTCTACTTTTTCACATTTTGAGCTTCCTCACCCCTACAACTAAAGCGATTTATAGAAATGTAAGGGATATGGCACAAGCGAGAGCCCCCGCCATGATACCTAATGCCCTAAGGGATGACGATGGGGTGGCCTTAGTGAAGAAATACTGGGTGGAGAGATTAGTAAAAAGAAGGACAGACAGACCACCACGACCCATCCCCATGACAATGATGTCAGCTGCCCAACCGATTAGCCAGGTGGCCCCCGACCACTGGCACACCAAGGCTGACAAATCGTCGTTGACAATGGAGGACTTGGCGGAGATCTAAAGAAAGTACCAAATTCCATCAAACATGGACTTGAGCTTACCAACGGCAGAGGAGAGGTGTAGCTGCCTTTTCGCGCTCCTTGGAGGGGTTTAGTCTCCTTAGATGTGATCGCCCTACAATTCGGACTCTCGTAGTTCTGAATCTAGTTTCAGAAGTGCAATGTGAAACAGAAAAACAAATGAGAGTCCAAATCCGACAAAATTTTAAAAAATTCACTAATCATCAGATATGTCCAAAATGGACTACATTGCCAAATTTCAGAGTCGCCACCTAAATATTTTGAAAAATTTAGGAAACACTTGACTCGTGCCAAACGCCACTTGTCCGTCATAACCAAAGTGTCTCAGCTCGGGAACTTAGGTATGAGAGGGAAATGTCATGGATTGAGCACCCTACTCACCCGATCAAATATCGACCTCTACTAATCATGATGTGATTTTTATGGACAGTATATGCTCATGTTTTGATTATTGTGCTAACTTACTATGTGAGGCACACAAGTATAGACTACGTCACCCACTTTGGAATGCTTTGATTTTATGTTTCTTTGAAAAGAGTTTTGAATATGTGATACTTGAATGAAAAGTACGCTCATATGTACATTTATCAAAGTCGTTCTAACATAAGCGAAATAGCCTTCATCTACAGGAATTCAAGAGGTATTTCTAATAAGCACGTAGCCTCATGGTAATATGCTAACCATGGTAACACAAACACACATGTAATATGCTAAAGCAAAAATGCTCACCTAGTACTCAACCGAGGCAAGCCAAAGAGAATAAAATAATTAGAAAATTGCACGTTCCTAAATATGCAAAGTGACTAATGCAACACATACGAAAATGCAACTATTAAGTTCGGTTTATTTAACATGTCATATGGGTCAACTCAAACCATGCAGTAATGTATGTATTCAAGTAAATAGGAAATGACAATGATATTAGAATAATGAACCAAACTCAATGCTTGCAAATATGGACACAAAGCATAGCAATGATATGAAATGAAAAATATGATGCTACCATGGTAAGCATATAAATAAAAGGAAGAAACAAATGGGGGTTGGAAGACATACAAATATTATAAGTTTGCCCTCGCACAAGTGGATCCGAAAGAGTGTCCTAATTAACTAATTATTATAACACAATTGAATGAATGAATTAATTAACTAATTATTACAAGTCCGAATGAAAGCAAAGCAACTAATTAATTACAAATTATTTACAAATATGAATATTAAGGCTACTAATCTAATGGACTCGAACGGGAGGCGAGGAACCACATGTGAACAATTGTGAACACCCTCCAGAAACCTCTCTATTTGCAGCCAGGATCAGCTCTGTTTGCAGTCAAAAAATTGTTCTGTTTTGACTTCAAGATCTGCTCTATTCTGCTGCAAAAATGCCACTGCCGTATAAAAGGGATGATCGGCCGGCCTGATTAAGTGGTCGACCGTACATAGTAATGGCCGGCCGACCACGGTTTCTGAGGAATACCCTGCTGTAACAGAGCTAAAACAGAGCAAGACAGAGTGTTTCTAGAAGATGTTTATCCTCTCCGCCCTTCCTTATCATGAAGATGATCAAGGAATGAGCAAATTTGATTCTCAAATCATCAATCATTGCAAATTTGTTGCATGATAAACTTAGAAACGATAGGACAAGAGCTCAACAAATAAAACAAAAGATAAACAATACCTCCTCTCTATCATGGAGTTACCTCAAGGGAGGGGGGTAGACTTGCCTCATGAATCATTGAACATCACAACAATAGTATGCGATGATTCAAGATGCAATGGATTCAGTATAACGTCCGACTAAACCTAACCAAATTTTATTATCTTTTACCTTTTCAATTTTATTAGCCATTTTTAACTTTACCTTTCCATTTTCTTATCTTTTCTTCATTTTTGTCCAAAGGTGATGATTACGTCCACTAAGTCCAAAGGAATAAAGAATAGCAAGCACGACTTAACCCGAGAAATGAGCTTTTCAAGCCCTTTTCTACGGGGGAAACTACAAAGAAAGAATCAAACTCATTTACAAGCGACAATGGATTCGGAGTCAAACTCGAAATGAGCGATAATGACTCCAAATCCAAACTTGATAATGAGCTATAATGACTCTTTCCTTTGTGATTTCCAAGGGTCTAACTAGAAAAAGTTAGTCCCTTAGAAGTAATGCACTGGCGATAAACGGAAGTATCAAATAAAAGATCACGCTTAACATAAGAGGGATGTAATGCCCTAGTAATGAACCTCCAGAGAGATTAAACCATTTAGCATGAGGGGTCTCTTACTTATGCCTTGAGCGGTAATCTCTTGTTTGATACAACTCTTAATCAAAAGAAATAAAGAAATGAGGGAGATCGCAGAGTGCTAATGAAAAATGGATGATTATAATGACATAAGTATATATATGAAAGCAGTAAAACATTGAAAGAAAAGACTATCAACTCAAATGGATTGGAAGCTAAGGCCTATACACCAAATCCATGAGGACTTACAACAACACAACTATAATATTCAAAGCATAAATTACATAAACACTTAAAACAGCCCCTAAACTTTAAAAAAAAAAAAAAAAAAAAAAACAGTGGCTAAAACCAAAATAAACAAAGTAGAAAAAGGCAAAGCTACAAGCTATGGAACAAGGCCTAAGGAAGGGTGACCCTTCCTCTTTTTGTGACTTTAAATCACATTTTTAAGCTTAAAATAGCTCTGAAATCAATATGAACAGGTATAGAAAAGAGAGAGCAAAGATGGTAAAAGAGCTCAAAGTATACCTCTTCAAAGAGAGGAAAATCTCCTTAGTTAACAAACCATAAACCAAACACTCTCAAGGAGTTGAAGTTAGATTCAAGAACCTCAGCAAAAGTTTCAAGTTTAAGCTTAGAAGGTGTATGAGCTCAAAGTATACCTCTTGACAGAGAGGAAAATCTCCTTAGTTAACAAACCATAAACCAAGCACTCTCAAGGAGTTAAATTTAGATTCAAGAACCTCAGCAAAAGTTTCAAGTTTAAGCTTAGAAGGTGTATGTATAGTGTATGTATATTGCAAGAGAGGAGAGAGGTGTGTTGAACAAGCTATTAACTCTTAGAGAATTTTTCCAACCCCAAACCTTAGGGGAGGCCTTGTATTTATAGAAAAACAGGTTCTCACGTCGGAAATATCAACAAAGGGACAACTGGTGCAAGGCATGCACACGGAGACAGCTGGCTGCTGTAAAGTATCTACTATCACTGAACATGGTCGGCCGACTGTGATGGTATATGGCTGGCCCATTGAAAATGGCATGTCGGCCATCTGCTGGCCAGCTGTTCTCTGAGTGGTTAGGCTAGGAAAAAAATAAGGTTTTGGTTCAAAAAGGGGGTGTAAGGTTTATGTTTTAAAGTTTGAAACCGAGGCCTTTTGCTGAAGAAAATCAAATATTTTTGTAACAATTCATCATTGAGTGTTCAGAGTGTGGCGCCCATGTCTTAAGGGTGATCAAAATGGAGTGTCTACAGTTGCCCCTCTTTGACAGAGCTCGAAGTCATGAAATGACGTGAGTGAATGTTGAAGCCCGAAGACGACATATTTGACAAGGTCATAAAACTTGAGCAAACAAACAAAATATAAATATAATTGGTTGAACTCGAAAGTTGCCTATATATCCTTTTGCAAGGAATCAAAAAAGCGTAATTCAAGGGCAAGATGCAAATGATATGCTCAAGACTACACTTGAAAGCTGGACTTACATGGTTTACGAAGCCAATTATTGCGAAAACCCATGATCATGCAAGACAATGCAATGAGTAATAAATTTAACAAGATGACAGCACATGAATAAAACAAGCCTCATGCTTAAATCAAAATAAATACAACCGTGTCTTATATGGAAAGAAGTAAGCAAATAGTAATTCCAAACACGTTTCACGTGAAAGAAGGATGAGAGATACAAGCCAAACTACGTCTCACGTAGAAAGGGTGTGAGAAAATACAAGTCAAACTACATCTCACGTAGAGAGGGTGAGAGATGCAAGCCAAACTACATCTCACATAGAGAGGGTGAAAGATGCAAGCCAAACTACATCTTACGTAGAAAGGGGGGTGAGAAATGCAATCCTAACTACGTCTCACGTGGAGAGGATTAAAGATGCAAGCCAAACTACGTCTTATGTAGAAAGGGATGAAAAAGTGCAAACCAAACTACTTCTCACGTAGAGAGAGATGAAAAGGGGCATACAAAATTGGGTCTCATGTAGAAAGGGATGAAAAGGTGCAAATCAAACTACGTCTCACATAAAAAGGGATGAAAAAGTGCAAACCAAACTACATCTCACGTAGAGATGGATGAAAAGGATTAAAGCATCCAACTGGCCAAATCTATGAGACCCCTAACTTTTGTAAACCTTGTTAGGTCCCTAAATTTTGAGTTATTATAATAAAGCCCGTAATTCGTTGATTGTTCGCAAATTAAACCCTAGAACCAAAAACGCATCACGGACGAACCCATACAAACCCTAATCGACCCTGGAAGCTTAGAAATCATTTCTAACACCCTAATATTAATTGTTTGACTCTGAGATTTTAGATTAATCGCTATAAACCTTAACTTCCGGTTTTCACAGTCTTCGTTCGGTTATTTACCTTTAAATTCAAAGCAAGATAATATAAACCGAATTATTTTTCCTAACACTAATTTATTAACTCTACACTTGAAATAGATACTTTAATTGAGCCCAAGCCCTCACATTTTTATTAAATCACAAATTGACCCCAAACAAGTAACCATTATATATTTATATATACACTTGTACCCTAAAATCTTTTTTTAACATCATATTTTACAACTTCCAAGATTTGTACACAAAAAAAAATATATAAAAACAAGTCCATCAATTCACCATCACATGGCTAGCCATCATACCTCCTAGGCTATAATCATTGTACTTTAGTACAAACAAATCCCTTGAAATCTTGGAACAATAATGATCTTGGTACCTATAAAGATTTGCTATATATATGAGTGTACTTCTAACTAGAAGATATTTAAATTAGCCCTAAACCTAAATAGATCACAATTAAATACATAATTAAGGTTCTAATCCTCCCTCATTCCATTACATTTAAACTAAATCAAGGCACTATTCAATTGAATTGGAACCAATGGGCATTTGGAACTTTTCGCACCAAATTCTCTATAAATACCACTCATCCCCATTTGTTGAGCACATATACACACCCACACGCACATCCACACTATATTCAAGTGAGAGAAGAGAGGGAGGAGGGTGAGCTTGGCGGAAGATAGGAGAAGAAGTTTGCTAGCAATTCCAACAACCCTCGAGTAAGCCACAACACAACTCTATTTTATTTTCCTTTTTCAAATACATGCTCTTAGAAGTTTTAAACATTCATTTCAGATGTGCTTTGATGGTATTCTTGTGTTAGAAATGAAAGAAGTTGAGCCTTAATTCTACCCTTATTGTATTTCTCTTAATCGGTATAAGACTACCTTTTTCCATATCAAACTCTCAAAATTTTCAAGGGCACACCTTCACTTTAAATTTTTGAGTTTAATACATATTATTTAGAAAGTTTTCATCACATGAAAAGTGGAAAATTTTCCCTAGTTGACCTCTTTTCTCACCAAATTTCTATTTTCAAAAACTGTGCCAGAAAAATATATTTTTCATCCAACTTTCAAAATTTCTAGAAAAATGTATAAAAATCTTCTGGACCTCCATTTTATGTAAAAATCTTCCTTAAGGAGTCATCTTTCAACTAAAATTGGTTTCATTGAAAGCGAGTGAGTGGTTTGTGAGAAAATCTGATTTTCGTAACGAACAATGAATTTGGACAGCGCTGGAGCGTTTCTTAAATAACTAAAAATCTAGAAAAGCTATCACATTTCCAAAACATGTTCTGAAAACTAGATTGAAATCTCTACGAACCATAGGAAGGCTAGGTTCGGGAAATATCTGAAATAGCCCTTTTGATTTTAATCTTTAAATGGTATTGAATCTAGAAATTTAGTGTTGCATGGGTGTTTTATGCTCTTGTGTGCATGAATATGCTTATTAGTTTATGATCATGTCTTGGTATGGTATTTCATGTGTTATGGTTATGTTCCTTATCTTCTTCATTTTAATGATGCTCATGCTTATGTGGATATTACTATCTTGTTGAGTTTGTTCTAACTTAACTTAAAACATTGATCCAAACGGAAAACTTAATTGGGGTGGTATTGGGTTTTCGATCACTTGAATATTGAAGAAATGATAATGTGTTATGTATGGATTGATGGGATATGCTCCGTAATTGAAGTTTAAGTCTTGCGCAAGCAGTTGTCGAGTAAACCCTAGAATGGAACGGACATATTCGGACTCTTTGCGATGGTTTGATTGGTGAGATAAGGTTGGGTCCAAATGGGACATTCAGGAAGATAAAACTTTTTTGGAAGGATAAGGTTGGATTCAGGAGATAAAACCTTTTTATTTTCGCTATCCCTTTTGAGGCCCTGTGGTTGCCGCTACGTGGTATATAACCATTGGTAGGCATCCGAGGTTAGTTTTGCAACAAAGCAGCAAAAGGGGGAGTTCCGAATAGTCCGGTGTCCAATTCTTGTGGTTGGGAGGATGAAATCTCTTTGGGGGATTTCTAGAATACTAACTACTAACATCATAACCTTTGTTATCTATTTGAATGACATGCTTCTTTCCTTTATTACTGAAATTGTTGTTATTGACTTGAATATCATGCTTCATTACTTGCTTGCTATAAATGTGATGGTGTATTGGATTTGGAAAAAGGGATGGGGTGTGTGTGCGTTTACTGGGCATTCAAAGCTCATGGCATTTCACGCCAGGTACTGAAGACTATTAGACCAGTCGAAGGCAAAGTTGAAGCATTTAAGGACGAATGGCTACCCTTAGGAGAGTTAGGAACTAGTTATGTTAAACGTGTTTTGAGATTGTAAGTGATAGATCCCATGTTGTATTTAAGACATGATTTTGTAATTTGTATATATATAACATTTGTAACCTATCCTTATACTCCGTCAACTCATGTAGGCCTTGTGTTAATACCTTGTCAAGATCTGTCAAAAAGATAGCTTTGCTATCTAAGGTGGTTGGACTTAGAAGATAGGCTATTTTGACGCCTCTGACCTTCCTGGGATCTTGCTTGGTTATTAGCCAAATGACTCATTAGTGACGTTTTCTACTCTTGTAACCTTAGATAAACCCTATATTTAATGGTTAATATATAATCTGATGTTCCCGATTTTTGGGGCGTCACAAAATCCATCATCGGGTGATATGGATATACACAATAAGATGAATGAACACTATGCACATGAATGCAAGATAATTATTGCAGTTGATGCGAAATACAATGCGATGCATGTTCCATGCAACATAATTTGAAAAGATAAATAGAAAACGGTGGTTTTGAAAACACCTCATGGGGTAAGTGGCAATGAACAACCCTATTCTGCTCGAGATCTTCCTCTTATTTTCTTGTTTTTCAAACTTATACCTTTAACTCACAGTCAGAAGTTCTCACATGCTGAAATCTGCTTGAACTCGAGGTCAAGGCACATTCACACTTTGGAAAAATGGCGAGACCTAGAACGGTGCATCGAAAATGACACTTCGGAATTTTCTGTAACTGAAACAAACTCAAACGCTTCAATTTTCCACTTTTCAAATGAATACAAGATCAACCATGCCCAAAATAGGTAAATTTCCAGGAAAATTACTCAGAATACACTGAAGCAGTCGGGCGACCAAAAAAGGAGCCAGCCATACGATAGTTTGGCCGGCCGGCCGAACATGTCGAAGTCGAGGGCAGATTCGAGTTTTCGCACCCGAGGCTCTTTAAAAACATATTTTAAGCCCTTATTTCACACACACACCATCCAAAATCGTTCTCCCTCTCTCTCTAGGCTCTCTCTCTCTCTAGATTTTCACTCCATTCACATTACTTAACGATCCACACGACTTTTTTCCTTGAAACCCTTCCAACCCTCTTCACTTTGAACTGATTAGATTTTGATTCGGTCGAGTTTTTTAGGCTTCTCATTGTTTTTGGCTCATTCTCACGGGTTTTTGTTGGTTTTCTGTACTCACTCTCAAGCTTTCACTTTTTTTCCTCTCTTTTTCTCTCTCCTAGGGTTTGGTTTTGGGTTTCCCGCCTATTTCCCTCATTTTCCTTATTTTCCTCTCACCACCCACTACATTCTCCATGGCCGATGATATTCCACATGATAGTGCCCCTTCCGAGGTGCCTATTCCTCCACCTACAGCGAGGGTAGAGGAGCCAGTGATAGAGGAGACCGATGGGGCTGCAGAGGACATTACTGCTGACATTATTGTGGATAAGATCTTCCCTCTAGAGCCTAAGCCCGAGCTACCACCACTGAGGGTGAGGCCATTCGATCTAGCCACTTACCATTCATGTACACATGCGATAGCCCCTATTGGCATGTTGCAGTTTGAGAATTTTGCCCGGGGCATGCCTGAGGATTTCCTCCTATGAGAGTGCACCTCGCACCTCTCCCATGATGCCTCTGAGGTACAAACATTTGCTCTTTTATATACACTTTGTTTTCTTTAACATTCATTACAAACTTTCACCTGTCATGTACGTAACAAATTATTCTTTCAACACAAGGTGATGCTCTTGCTTAGAGAGGCTATAGTGTAGTGACAACGAGGGACTGGTACTAGGAGCTCCTCACTCGAGTCTGAGAGTTAGTCGATGAGGCAGTCTTCGGCCTATTCTACTCCGGGCTTTCACGGTTATAGATGAGCAAGCCCTTACTCAGCGCCCTAGTGGAGATGTGGTAGGGCACCACCAACTCCTTCCACTTCTCCACTACCGGGGAGATGATGATAACCCGCTATGACTTCTCCATGATCACGGGGTTACGAGTAGGGGGTGATCCGATCTCCTTCGATCTTGACATGGGCCAGTGGCGGGCCATTTGGGTCCATCTTCTTGGCGTGTGCCCTCCCTTGGATAGGCTATCCATGGTGCGCTATAGCTGGTTCTACGACCACTTCCATGGGAGCCATTCGAAGACTCAAGAGCAGATTGAGCAGTACACCCGGGGTTTCCTGATCTACCTTCTCGGCACCACCTTGTTCGCGAGTAGGTGGAACACCATAGGTCTATATCTTCTAAGTGCCCTGGAGGTCTTGCCACGTGTCCGCTACTATGACTGGGGTGGTACTAGCCTTGCCACCCTGTATAGATATATGAGCTATAGTTCCCGCAAGAATGCAAACATGGTCGGAGGCTGCTGGAGAGCCTAGGAGGTATATCCTACACTTTCACTTCAATTTCTATTTGTAATTTATGTTTTCTAGTTTGCATTTTCTGACTGTATTTCTATTTCTGCATGTTAACTCACAAACTGATCTTTTCTTGCAGCTTTGGGTATATGTCTACTTTCTTGTTTTCGTTCCCGTTCTGAAAGATGAGGTGGAGACATCCTTGCCTCACTCGAGGTGATATGACAGCAGGTGCTACCCTCGGCGCCGCAATGTCACCACTTTTTCCTACTACCGCCGATTCTTTGATACAGTGGCGGCACGTGAGGTAATCTAAAACCTATACCTATTCCATTCCATCTATATTGCTTCTATTCCATAATTTGACAACTGATACAACTAACAACAACTGACAATTGTGATTTCTCTGTTTGCAGGTTACGTGGCAGCCATGGGTGTCATGCCAGCCAGGATGAGAGACGTGTATACAGGGTCCTGGGATACCTCCAAGTTGTGCATCTTACTGGAGGGTCCTTTCTGCCGGACCTGGTATCTAGGGAGAGGTTCGTGCGCCAAACCCTGGGCCTACTAGACCCTGTTGTTCCTACTTTACCCCCTCCATCCATGAACATCGCAAATAGTCTACCAGTCGAGGCTACTGTGCAGTTCATGGCGGGACAGGATGTTGATCTTTTCCACGGAGTTGGGGACTACACTGATTTCATCCAAACCCACCTCATGCCCCCTCCAGCTAGAGCTCGTGCGAGAGGCGCTGCAGATGCACCTGCTATTAGAGGTGCCGCTCATGGGGCTGAGCCTCATGTTGGAGGGGCTCCTCACACCGTTCATGTAGCCGGTCTGCCTATGATCCCGACTACGATCACATATTGGCGGCCGAATGGGACGGCCTACCAGATTCTGATTGAGTACCCAGAGGAGGAGCACGAGTACGTAAGGGACCCCGACGTGCAACAGGCATGCACTTTGTCTTGCAGTTTGTATTTCATATTCCCTTTTCTGTACACTGATGTTCAAACTTATTTGTAGGTGCCCGCGGGTTACATGGACAGCCTCCTTTAATTGGTTGGCTCCTTAATCCACATGGTGCGAAGGAGGGAGGCATTACTCGCCTACCATAGTCATCAGGTTTCTTGCTTTTCTCATCTGACATGCACTGGCTTCCTTTGACTATATTTATACTGTTTTTGCACCAAATTGTATTAATGCTCTGTTTCTTGCAAACTCTTTTTAGCCTTCATCTATACCAGCGGCACTTGTGGCACCCCCTTCTGCTATAGGGAGGGAAGACAGACGAGCTCCCTCATGTGGCAGGGGTGAGGGCAGCGGTAAAGGCAAGGGCAGAGATGCCTAGAATAGGAGTCAGAGTCAGAGCGAAGACAGCAAGTCTCGAGTGCAGGGGGCTTCTTTATTCGCTGAGAGGACCTTTACTGGCAAGGACACTACTACCAGAGACACCGAGGAGGTTGTGAGCGAGCACTCCGAATCTGATGATGGAGACGATGATTCTAGCTCGAAGTCACAATCTTTCGGAGATAGTGGTGCTGACGGCGACAGTAATCCTGGGTCTCGTTCTCAAAAGAGGACAAAGAGGGCTTCCCGACGCACTTGACCTGACGGATGCTGATTTTGGATTTCTCTTTTTCCTTTCTTTTGCTTTGTAGTACAGAAAAAGTATTGCTTTAGATAGGTTCTTTACTTTTTGTTTTTGAAAACTTGTATTTTCTCTTTTGTAAAAACTATGATTGGGGTCGAATCCTGCAGTTTTATAAAAGAATGAACTTTTTCTTTGCACAGTATCTCGAGAGTCGCGCAACACTTGCATAAAAAATAAAAATAAAAAGATTACATTTGAAATTGAAATTGAGTATGATCACAGTTGAATGAGTTCGTAATCGGATATTGAGCCTACAACCGACCAAAATGCAAAATACAACTCAGCAAAAGAAAAACGAAGCAAAAATAACTTAAACATAACTATTTAATTTTGCCTGAAACAAAAGACTCAAAACAAGACTCCAAAAACAAAGAGGGCAGACATAACACTGCTGCCAAGCTATTTAGTTGGCTCACTTGGCCGGTCGACCAATGAAATATACGACCGACTAAAGGAGAGGCCGACCGGCTAAGAACTGTGGCTAGACAGCTAGCAATAGCCGTCAGCCACTCACACACCCTTATTCTCTATAAAGGTCTTCTCTTGCTGTTTCTTCGACAGAACCTCATCTTTTTTGCTAGTTTTCTCTGAGAATAAAGATTTTTCTTGTTGAGAGACTTAAGGATTGGACAGCCACTTTGGATGGCACGAAAAAGGTAAATTTCCGTAGTTTTAGCATAAATGCTCTTTTTTTGTTGAGTCGCACTTCACTTTGTTTTCCATTTCTCCATGCTGCTGCCTGCTATTGGGACCCGGTTACTCATGTGTTTCGCTTCAGATCACAAGAAATGTGTCCCACTCTTCAAGAGTTTCAAGCGTTAATGGAGTCCCAACACAACAAAGAAAGTATGCCTCAATCACTTTTTGGCCATGCATGGGGTCTTGGATGGATGTATGGCCTCTTTTTCAACAAGGCTAAATCTTTGGCCCATGGTGGAGAAGTGAACATTCTTGGCTTGATTCACCATTTTGCCGACATCGGAGATAGATGCGACCTTCTTTGGCAAGGTTACCGCCAACATGCTCTCTGTATGTGCATGCTCGCCCAGTATCTTCTTGCCCCTAGTGGCAATGGTGTCAGCATCCGACTGATCGAGGTGGCCCAATGCCTTAATAAAGGCCAAAGCTATATAAGCATGTCACTGGTCAAGACCATAAAAGGTTTGGATGCTTTCCCTCGGCGAGAGACTTCTCGATTTGCGGGGAGTCCACTGCTTCTTCAAGTATTTTTTCCCACCATTTCTTATTTATGATTTCTCGCATCACTTTGGCACTCACTCTCTATTTTATCTCAAAGCCCTTTTATTACTTTTTTCCTCTCAATGTATATCTCTCTATTCTTTAATCTCTCTTCTTTTTATCCCTTCCCAGGTGTGGTTGATGGATAAGTTGAAGATTGTGGACCCTTGCCTTAAGTATTTAGCCAGATCCTACATTTTTCACTCGCGGCTAGTGGACTTTCCCACCGAGGGACTGTGGTGCGACTGGATGTGCAGTAGATCTATGACTAACATCGCCTAGCGTTGCCCTTGGCTTAATTTGACTGAGATGAGCTACAGCATGTCTCGCCAGCCGGGTGTACAGTTGATTGGACTCACACACTGCGTTTTCTACTTCCCATTCTGGTTTAGACGCCAGTTTGGGCATTATCAGACCAGTCCAGATGAGGGGGTCGAATACCCCTCTCTATTTTCGGTTTGTGCTTCGCACTTGGCCCGATACCTCACTGCTTGGAGGATGAGAGAGCTTCTGGCCCCTGCCGCTAGCTTCAGTGATGCCCTTTTTGGCAAGTTCTTGGCTTGGCTCGAGGATGAAACACAGGTTAGGCCATCCTTGGCTATAAAGACTTCTAAGATTGCGGGCAAGAGGCAGAGGACTACTACCTAACTCATCTGTGTCCCTAGTTTATTGCTTTGACTTTTCTTTTCAAGTTTTTTATGACATAAAAGCAATTTTGATTTAACTTGAGAGTTGGAGGGTATACTTGTGTTGAAATTATGTAAATAAAGTTGTGGGTACTGAAAAGTTTTCTTCTTGGTCCAAAGAATGGTATGATTTGCAACAAGTAAAATTTTGAGAAAATAAACTTCATTAAAACTTTCCAAAACAAATTTTCACAAACGGTCACTACCTGACACGCATAGAATCAATTCTCCAAACAAATAGCCCTGAATCAAAAAGATCACAACCGCCCACAGAAATTCACCTTTACTATCTGGTACTGCCCCTTGCAATTGACCTCTCTGCCCCTTGCAATTGACCTCTCTGCCAATAAATGATGAGATGGACCGATCAAACATGGACAGGGCAGTTGAGTTGACAATGGTTAGAGCCGAACTTCGAGATGAAGTTGATTACGTATCCTAAAGATGGAATAAGGCCTTACGTAGTTCACAGTTAAGGTTCACTCGAGTATTAACTTTTTCCTTTTACACTCTAACTTTTGCCAAAGCCACATTTTCTGGTTTTCAACCTTGCGAGCTCTATTTTTCTTTATTTCTAATTTTTTTTATGCTCTAACTTTTGCCTAGGTTGTCCTTCCAAGTTTTCTGCATAGCGAGCCTCTCAAAAATAGTATTTCTTCAACTTGTCCATGTTGATTGGCTGCGAGAACTCCAAGCCATCTAAATCTATAAGGATGATTGCTCCTCTTGACCAGATAGATTTGATGATGTAGGGACTAGTCCAGTTAGCTCGAAACTTGCCCCTATGGTCATGGATTGGAGTTCGGTTGTCCTTGAGCACCACATCTTCTTCTTTGAGGTTTCTGGATTGACTTTCTTGTTGAAGACCCTGGCTATTCTGCACTGATATCCTTGGATGTGATACAACGCCTTCAACCTCCTTTCGTCAAACATCATCAATTCTTCGAATTTGTTCTGCTGCCAATCTGCATCTACTATCTGACACTCGGCCATGATTCTCAACGACGGTACCTCAATCTCAATTAGCAGAACAGCCTCCATCCCATATACCAGAGAATAGGGGTGGCCCCTGTAGATGTTCGAATTGACGTTCTATATCCCTAGAGTGCAAAAGGTAGTTTATCTGGCCAGTCTTTGTAGGTTTCCCCCATTTTTCACAGAATGTTCTTGATATTCTTGTTTACGACTTTAATGGCTCCGTTGGTCTATGGTCTTTATGTTGATGACTTATGAAAAATCACGTTGTATTTCTCAAGCAAATCTACCACCACTTTTTTGAAGTGTGAGCCATTGTCCGAGATGATCTCATTTGGCACCCCATACCTGCAGATGATGTTGTTCTTGATAAACTTGGCTGCATGTGACGCTTTCAACACTAAGTATGACTGCGCATCCACCCACTTGGTAAAATAGTCGATCGCCACTAAAATGAAATCGTGTCCATTCAAGCCCTTTCGCAAGACTGCTCCAATGACATCAATTTCCCAGACTAAGAAAGGCTATGGTGAAGTCATATTGTAGAGCTTCGACGGCAGGATATTCATGCAATTGCCATGGATTTGACATTTGTGGCATCGCCGAACAAAGTTCATACAATCCACCTCCATGGTTGACCACTAATAGCCTTGTCTGAGGATCCTCCTAGCCAGCATCACACCATTCATGTGTGCTCTACACTTGCATCCATGGATGGCCTCCATGAGATGTTTTGACTCCTCCTCCTCGACGCAGAGTTTGTCCATTCCTAGATACCCTCTCTTGTACAACTTACATTCGCATATGATGAACTGAATGGCCAGGCACCATATTTCCCATTTATCCTTGGCATTAGCCCCTTGTGGGTACATGTCCTTTTCCAGGAAGTTCCAAATGCCATGATACTAGGGGTTCTTGCCTTGAACTTTGTCTATTGTGGCTATTGCCTCATAAGTAGGCGTATACTTCTGTTCAATGATGATCAGGCGCCTCTTAACCCCGAATGGTATGTCTACCATGGAGGATAGAGTTGCCAATGCATCAGCAAACCGATTGTTCTCTCTTAGCAGATGTGTGAATGTCAGTTTTTCAAATCTTGGAATCAAAATGTCCAGGGTCTGATGATAAACTTTCATTTTCCTTTCCTTGACTTTCCAGTCTCCATTGGCTGAGAAACAATCAGGTTTGAGTCTCCGATGACGTCCAACCTTATAGCGCGTAGTTCTAGGGCAGCTTCTAGTCCAACGATACACGCCTTATACTCTAATTCATTGTTGGATACTTTGAACCGGAGTTAGAAAGCTAGGGGTATATGCGAATCATCGAGTGCTATAAGAAACACACCTATCCCATAACTGTATTGATTAGCTGCTTCGTCAAAGTACATAGTCCACGTCTTTTCCTCTACCTGCAAAATCTTCTCATCTAGGAACAGGTACTCTACTGCTTCATCTCCTTCCACTAGGTGGTCTGCCAGAAATTCCGTTACTGTTCTCCCTTTAACTAACTTGCAAGTGACGTACTTAAGGTCAAATTCGGAGAGAAGAAGTAACCAATGAGCTCGCCTACACGTAAGTGCTGGTTTCTCAAAAAAATATTTAATAGGGTCTAATCTCGAAACTAGAATTATGGAGTTGGCTAACAAGTAGTGTCTCAACTTCCTAGTGGCCCAAATCAAAACTAAGCAAGCCTTCTCTAAAGAAGTGTAGCTGGTCTCATAATCCAACTTCTTCTTGTTCAGATAGTAGATAGCCTTCTCCACCTTAGCATATGATTCTTGTGCTAGCATGCACCCCATGGTTAACTCTGTCACTAACAGATACATGATCAGTGGCTTCCCCAGCTCTAGCAGCGATAATACAGACAAATTTTGAAGGTACTGCTTGACCTATTCCAAGGTGAACTGACATCGATCATCCCATCGGAACTTCTTCCCCTTTTTCAAGAGACCAAATAGTGGTTCATAAATCAAGGTTAATTTTGAGATAAATCGTCTTATGAATTGCACTTTTCCTAGAAAGTCGTGCACCTCATTTTCAGTCCTTGGCGGCAGCATTTCTAAGATGGCCTTGATCTTAGATGGATCTACTTCAATTCCCCTCTACATAATCAGAAAACCCAACATCTTCCCTACAGTCACCCCAAAAGTGCACTTCTACGGATTCAACCTTAGTCTGTACTCCCTGATCTATTCGAAGAATTTTTCTAGCGCGATGTAATGACCTTCTCGCTCTTTGGATTTTACAATCGTGTCAAACTCATACACCTCAACTTCCTTATGGACCATGTCATACAGGATTGCGGTTGCAACCCTCTAATATGTAGCCCTGGCGTTCTTCAACCCAAAAGGTATGACCCTATAGCAGTAGGTACCCCATGGTGTAGTGAAAGCAGTCTTTTCTTTGTCCTTAGCCGCCATCAATATCTGGTTATACCCTGAAAATTGGTTCATAAATGACAACAACGCATGGCCGACGGTGTCGTCCTTCAAACTAGCTTTATTCAAATCCCTAAAGTCGACGCAAACTCTGATTCTGCCATCTTTCTTTAAAACTAGAAGGATATTGGCCAACCAAGTCAGATATTCTGATACCATCAAGAACCCTGCATTAATCTGCTTGGTGACTTCTTTAATTTTCAGTGCCCAATCTAGGCGAATTCTGTGAAGTTTCTGCTTGACTGGTCGGGTCTCGGGGTTAAGAGGGATCCGGTGCTGTACAATCTCATAATTGATTCCAGGTATATCTTCATAGGACCACATAAAAACATCTTTGAAATCTTTTAATAAAGTGATTAGACCCTCGTGTTCCTCTGAAGACAACGTGGACTCGATTTGGACTACGCATGGATTTTTCTCAGTACCCACATTAATTGCAATGATCTCATATGTGTAAGGCTTAGCACGTCTCTCCTCCTCTTGGTCAATCAGATTTTTCAAAGCCTGAGAAATTTCTTCCTCTTCGTTTAACTCAAAGTTTTGAAAATCAATATCAGTGCAGCAAACTAAAAGCACAGAGAAGTAAGTGAAGTCTACTGCATTCCCATTGATAAAGTTCGGGTCCTTTGTTATAGTTGACTCAAAAGAAAAACTAATTGAATACCTTGATTGGACTTTGGCACTCGGGTTACCACCCCCAGAAATGCCAGACTCCGACTGATTAGATTGACTCGAGTTTGATTCTAACTTAACAGACTCGATGAAATCAGACTATGGCTCATCATTTGATTCAAAACTTGCAATAAAGCCCTTCTCTAGCTGCCAAGTGAGGCATAGCGCCCTCGATGCATCCAAAATGCAACTAGTGAAGTCCACAACTGGTTCTTCCCCGATCATAGAAATAGTAAAGGTATCTCTCAAGTTCTCCATACTGGTCTCAAGATCTGTCAAGAGATAAGTCAATGTTGCCCCTACTCCAACTTCACTGCTGTTTGAATCGTCATATTTACTATGGCCGGTGTTAATGCTTGGATCAGCCCCCTCTTCATCAGTATCTTGGAGTTGGTGGTTGAAAAAGATTTCGAATCTGGGGAAACACTTTTTTGTTGAGGAATCCACCCAAGGCTCAAGGAAGCCGCATAAGGGGAAATCCTCTCATTCTTTGACAAAGCGCCCATTCAACATTTCCTAGATTGGCCTGTGAACCAGCTCGTAGTGTTTCTCGGCTCTCTTGGCCTTGGCCCTTTCTCTCATCTCTTCTCCCTTCCTTCTCCAGTCTTCTTTGGTGGGTACATAGCCCAGTTCAAAAGCATGTGGATTGTGTGGCACATCAGCTAGCACACAACACCTTTCCTCCCACTCCTTCTGAGTCCTATCCTGGGAATGTGTCTCAATTTATTCATAAAATAAATAGACTGAGCACTAACATACATGTCCTCATCTTCAGCCAATATTGTCTACACCACTTAAGCTTCTGCTAGACTGAAACCCGAAAGAAACACATCATCATCACCGTGACTGATTTCCAACAAAGGTGTAGTAACCTCTAGCAGTAGGTAAATAGACGAGTTTCCAAAAGCGATAGCAGCTCCTCCCTCATAAGGGTATTTCTGCATCCGGTGTAAGGAGGAGGACACAACCCTCATGTAATGCAACTAGGGTCTCCCCAGAAGTCGGTTGAAGGTAGCTGACACATCAAGCACATGGAACTCAATCTCATGCTCAGAAAGGCCCACTTGGATCTGCACTTTCATCGTTCCCATAACTTCTCTACTCATATTGTCGTACGCCCAGATCACCTGGGTTGTGGGAATGAAATCCGCCTGCCTCAGGCCTATTGCATAGGCGGTGCGAGAAGGACAGACGTTGATAGCAGAGTCTGTGTCCACTAGAACCACCGGAACTCATTTTCCTTTACACTCAACAAATATGTACAGTGGCTTGTTGTGAGCTGACCTTTCCAGTGGCAGCTCTTTATCAGAGAAAGTAAACAAAGGCTTGGTCCTACCTGGGAAGATCAGGCCGATGAGCCGCTCTGGTGTAGTAACGATGGATAACTTGTCCTTATCCATTGCAGACAAAACCACCTATCAGTGTACTCGCGAAGTCATGGGGAGGCCCCAAATGGAAATATCAGCCTGGATCTTTTTTAATTGTTTTAGAACCAGCTCTTCTTCCAGTTTTTTCTCTTTCTCCTTCTCAACCTTCCTGTCCTTTCCTGAAGGTTCAGCTTTGTCCAGGTGTGGGGGTTTGAAATACTATCCACTTCTAGTCAGGTGGTCTATTTCTTCTGCATACCAAGTACTGTCCAGGGTATGATCTCCCCAGTCTTCATTTGTGTGGACAAGATGCAAATCGTTGTCTTCCCACCATTCACTTTCACCTTCACCTTCAATCGCCAACAGGCAGTTGTCTGGCTCCACTCGAATAACTCCCAATGGACAATTATCCCTCTCAAGGTGGCAAGGTGTTGTAGCCTTCTAACTCTCTTTAATCCACTCCCGTTCAAACTGCCTCAACACTGCTTCTACCTTATCACTTTCAATTGTATCAAAACCCGATCCTGGGGTTTGTTTTTCTATACCACTGCTCTCTGGCACTTTTCCTTTCTCTTCAGTTTCCTTGGCTACCACAGCCACCACAGTCTTCTTTCCCTCAGGTTTATCTCTTGTTTCCTCCTCTTTATCAGATTCATCACTTAGCCACCCCCAATTATCAGCCGACAGGTTCAGATCAAACCAACCAATTTACACATTGCCATGGTCTTGTTCTTCGAAGAATTTGAGGTTGTCCAAATCTTCCTCAAGATCTGCAAGATCATCCAGCCCTTGGCTTGGGCCGTCTTCTCTAACCACATTAACACTAGCTGAGCTCGACAGTACTACCTTATGCTTAGGTTGACCAATAGGAATGATGTATTGGCCTGGTTCATATTCCTTCTCAGATAACTCCCCGAAAGCCTTCTCTTCTTCGGGTGTTTTCACCACATGTTTATGAGGCTCAGATTGTGGGTTGGATGTGTTCATCATGCACAAGTCTGTGCTCTCAGGAATGAATAACACCGGTTTTGGTAGATGGAAGAGGGTGCTATAGACGCTCGGGTCATAGGAAAGAGGTAGTGTATGGATGTAGTTAGTGCATAGTGGGGGTGGTACTTGGTTATGGTTGGATAGTGGGTTGGTTACGATGTTTGGCTTTTAGGGTGGAGCTATAACTTTGTTGTCGATGAGATCCTGGATCTCATGACATAGGTGATAGCACCTGTCTGTTTCGTGGCCATGTTGTTAATGGTAGGCATAATACTTCGTGGGATCATGCCTAGGTGAAAGAGGATCTGGAAGTGGTCAAGGGTCGAGGGGTTTTAGATACCCTTTTTCATTAACACTTACATGGCTCGAGATAAAGTCATGTGAAGCTGATTGAATGTCCTTTGATTTTGAGTAAGATTAGAAGTTTGTGGGCTCATATCAGCAAAGGGGTCAGCAGTTTTGGTAGTGGTGACAACACTCACCTCTGAAGGCCTCATAGCTGTGCTACCCCCGGTAGCATTGGAACTACAAATAAAAGGCCTCTTGGCCAACTAATTGTCATCTACGATGATACCTTGTTTCTTAGCATCTTCAATTTGAACCCCCATTTCATGAAGCTCTTTGAAGGTAAACAATTGGAGGACAATCATTTTCTGAAGCAGTTTACCATGAAGATTCCAAACAACCATCCAGATTTGGTCCTTTTCTAAGGGTCAGGTGGTCATCATTAATGCCTTGGCCCTCCATCTAGTCACAAACTCTAAGAAGCCCTCATTCGGTTCCTGACGCGTCACGTCAAGAACACAAGTTGTGACCTCGATCTTTGTGTTGTAGGAATATTGGGCAATGAAAGATTCGCCCAGCTCCTCCCAGCTTTGTTTCACAGAGTCCTCCAATTTAGCATACCAAATGACAGCTATACCAGACATGGTTCGGCCAAATAATGATAGCTTCTAAAGTCTGGTCAGACCTATTGGTCGCAGAATATTAGAGAAAAGGCGCAAATGTACCATTGGATCTCCAGAGCCATCGAAGCGGTCAATATGCGGTGTCTTGAACAGCTTTGGCAAAGTAACGGCGGATTCCGTACACCCATCCTCTATATCCAGAATAGAGTTAACCGCCTGCGCCCTTTTGAACACTTTTTCAAGTTTATTGACTTTGACCAGGGTCAGATCAAACTCTAACTCAAAAGGTTCCTCAATTTGGTAAACTAGGGCTCTAGACATCTGAACTAGAATTAGATCTGCTTGGATGGGAAAAGCCGAAACACCCTCGGCTGGTGGATCCTGAGCTGCAGCAACATTAGCAATAGTACCAGGCATAGGAATAACCACGGTAGGTACATATACAGAAGAAGTTACAACCAGCTACTATTATTGTTGTTGTAACCAATTCATAACCTCGGCTTGACGGGCCATGTCCTGCTGGAGTGAGTTAACTGACTACTGAAGACGAATTCGTAATTCCTCTAAGTCTGATGAGTGATATTGTGCCATTCTGGAAGTAGATGACTGTGCTTGAGGTGAACTGAGTATAGGTGAGCTGAGGGGTGATTGCTAAAATAACTGAACTAGTGAACTCTGTCTAACCTTTCTTCGCCTTGCAACTGGTGACAGTGAGTGTAAGGTCCCAGTGTCCCACATTGGGAATGGATGGGGAGTTCTTGGGCTATAAAAGTAAAAAACCTAGACCCTTATATAGTATGGAGGCCTTTTCCCAAGTAGTGAAATCCCTAGCACAACTCACCAGTTAAACGTGCTTAAGCTAGAGTAGTTCTGGGATGAGTGACCCACTAGGAAGAACAAATTCATGCGAGCGTGGCCCAAAGCAGATAATATAAATGACATGTGAAGGGTTAAGGCGTTACAAATGGTATCAGAGCTGACTCTCTAAAGTACCGAGTGTGGGCCCCTGGAGTCTCTCGGTGCATGTGGGCGGGCTTGTAAGTTGGCAAGCTACTGCATGGGGACGTGCAACCCTAAAGGGAGTGGATTGTAAGGTCCCGGTGTCCCACATCGGGAATGAAGGGGGAGTACTTGGGCTATAAAAGTAAAAGATCTAGACCCTTATATAGTATCGAGGCCTTTTTCTGGGTGGTGAAATCCCTAGCAGAACTTTGCAGTTAAGCGTGCTTAGGCTGGAGTAGCTCTGGGATGGGTGATCCACTGGGAAGAACAAATCCGTGTGGGCATGGCCCAAAGCGGACAAAATCGATGACATGTGAAGGTTAGGGCATTAGAGTGAGACAAACACTAGTTGTCCCCAAACAAGATCTTCGACCTTACAAAGTCTTCCGACACGGGTCCAAAGTACTTGGGGGATATCAAAACCTTCTAAAGCTATGGTTTTACACTACCTAGCAAAAGAAATAAAGAAAAAACAACAAAATCAATAAATGGACAGCACCTCAACACAAATTAATGTGATCATAGCTGGAAGACTGTACTTCCCATTGAATTCTACCCCATAAACCAATATCAATTGCACCACTGATATGAAGCACTCTTGTATAGTTTCACTATAAAGCATATACCAGGTAAAGAGAGCCAAAACACCCCTATGAGAGGAGAGGGTTACCCTGTCCTAGCTTTTGGCATGATCTAGGGTTTCACTACTTCAAGCAACTAGTTTCACAAAATCCTGCATATGGGCGAGCATCATGTCCTACGTTGGAACAGTCACTAGAGCTTTACTATATATGCTAGGCCAATTGGTCAACAGGGTACCTCAGCAAGGTTACCTAATATACCTCTCACAGGTAATACTGAAAAGTGAAAGGAGGATCAAGTGGTACAGCGGTAACCCAGATCAAAGGGTGTTGTGTTCCCAACGTGACATTACCTACGTCCGACCAGTCTTTTGACAAGCTTTTAGCAAGCCTCCGACAAATCGTCCAAGATATTAGATAGTAAACACAGTGACTTAGAGCACCATGAAAATGTAATTCAATGAACATATATCTGTAAATAAAATGTCACATCATGAAGTCCAAGTGAAGTTCTCTAAGTCCCCAACAGAGTCCCCAGAAACTGTGGCTGCCTTTTCGCGCTCCTTAGAGGGGTTTAGTCTCCTTAGATGAGATCACCCTACAGTTTGGACTCTCGTGGTTTTGAATCGGTTTCACCAGTGTAATGTAAAACAGAAAAACAAATGAGAATCTAAATCTGGTAAATTTTAGAAAATCCATTAATTATCAGAGATGTCAAAAATGGACTGCATTGCCAGATTTCAGAGTCACCAACTAAATATTTTGGAAAAATTTAGGAAACCTGTGACTCATGCCAAAGGCCACTTGTCCGTCATAACCAAAGTGTCTCGGCTCGAGAACTTAGGTATGAGAAGGGAAGGTCATGAATTGAGCACCCCACTCACCCGATCAAAAATTAGCCTCTACTAATCATGATATGATTTTTATGGATAGTATATGCTCATGTTCTGATTATTATGCAAACTTACTATTTGAGGCACACAAGTATAGAATACGTCAACCACTTTGGAATGCTTTGATTTCATGTTCGTTTGAAAAGAGTTTTGAATATATACTACTAGAATGAAAAACAAGCTCATATGTACAATTACCAAAGTCGTTCTAACTTAAGTGAAATAGCCTTCATCCATAAGCATTCAAGAGGTATTTCAAATAAGCACGTAGTCTCATGGTAATATGCTAAGCATGGTAACAAAAACACACATGCAATATGCTAAAGCAAAAATGCTCACCTAGTACTCAACCGAAGCAAGCCAAAGAGAAGAAATTAATTAGAAAAATGCATGTTCCTAAATATGCAAAGTAACTAATACAACACATACGAAAATGCAACTATTAAGTTCAGTTTATTTAACATGTCATATGGGCCAACTCAAAGCATGCAATAACACACGTATTCGAGTAAATAGGAAATGACAATGATATTAGAATGATGAACCAAACTCAATGCATGCAAAAATGGATACAAAGCATAGCAATGATATGAAATGAAAAATATGATGCTACCACGGTAAGCATATAAATAAAAGGGAGAAAGAAATGGGAATTGGAAGACATACAAATATTACAAGTTTGCCCTCGCACAAGAGGAAACGAACGAGTGTCCTAATTAGCTAATTATTACAACACAATTGAATGAATGAATTAATTAACTAATTATTACAAGTCTGAATGAAATCAAAGCAACTAATTAATTACAAATTATTTTCAAATATGAATATTAAGGCTACTAATCTAATGGACTCGAACGGGAGGCGTGGAACCACATGTGCACAACTGTGAACACCCTCCAGAAACCTCTCTGTTTGCTACCAGGATCCGCTCTGTCTGCAGTCAAAAAATTGTTCTGTTTTGGCCTCAGGATCTACTCTATTCTGCTACAAAAATGCCACTGTCGTATAAAAGGGATGGTCAGTCGGCCTGATTAGGTGGTCTGCCGTACATAGTAATGGTCGGCCGACCATTGTTTCTGGGGAATACCCTGCTGCAACAGAGCTGAAAACAGAGCAAGACAAAGTGTTTCCAAAAGATGTTTATCCTCTCTGCCCTTCCCCATCATGAAGATAATCAAGGGATGAGCAAGTTCGATTCTTAAATCATCAATCATTGCAAATTTGTTGCATGATGACCTTAGAAACGATGGGACAAGAGCTCAATAAATTAAACAAAAGATAAACAAACCTCCTCCCTATCATACAGTTACCTCAAGGGACGGGGGTAGACTTGCCTTATGAATCATCAAACATCACAACAATAGTATGCGATGATTTAAGATGCAATGGATTTAGTATAATGTCTGAATGAACCTAACCAAATTTTATTATATTCTACCTCTTTTACTCTAATTTATTAACCCTTTTTTACTTTACCTTTCCATTTTCTTATCTTTTCTTTATTTTTATCCAAAAGTGATGATTACATCCACTAAGTCCAAAGCAATAAAGCATAGCAAGCACGACTTAACTTGAGAAATGAGCTTTTCAAACCCTTTTCTGCAGGGGAAACTACCAAGGAAGAATCAAACTCATTTACAAGTGATAATGGATTCGGAGTCAAACTCGAAATGAGCGATAATGACTCCAAATCCAAACTCGATAATAAGCTATAATGACTCTTTCCTTTGTGATTTCCAAGGATCTAACTAGAAAAATTAGTCCTTTTGAAGTAATGCACTGGCGATAAAGGGAAGTATCAAATAAGAGATCATGCTTAGCATAAGAGAGATGTAATACCCTAATAATGAACCTCCGAAGAGATTAAACCATTTAGCATGAGAGGTCTCTTTCTTATACCTTGAGCAGTAATCTTTTGTTTGATACAACTCTTAATCAAAAAAAATAAAAAAATGAGGGAGATTGCATAGTGCTAATGAAAAGTTGGATGATTATAATGACATAAGTATATATATGAAAGCTATAAAAAAAAAATGAAAGAAAAGACTATCAACTCAAATGGATTTGAAGCTAAGGCCTATACACCAAATCTATGAGGACTTACAACAACACAACTATAATATTCAAAGTATAAATTAAATAAACACTTAAAATAGCCCCTAAAATTCAAAAAACAGTAGCTAAAACCAAAATAAACAAAGTAAAAATAAGGCAAAGCTACAAACTATGGAACAAGGCCTAAGGAAGGGTGGCTAACCCCTCTTCTTTTTGTGACTTTAAATCACATTTTTAAGCTTAAAATAGCTCTGAAATCAGTATGAAAAGGTGGAGAAAAGAGAGAGAAAATATGGTAAAAGAGCTCAAAGTATACCTCTTGAAAGAGAGGAAAAGCTCCTTAGTTAACAAACCACAAACCAATCACTTTCAAGGAGTTGAAATTAGATTCAAGAACCTCAGCAAAAGCTTCAAGTTTAAGCTTAGAAGGTGTATGTATAGTGTATGTATATTGCAAGAGAGGAGAGAAGTGTGTTGAACAAGCTATTGACTCTTATAGAGAATTTTTCTAACCCCAAACCCTTGTATTTATAGAAAAACAGGTTTTCATGTTGGAAATATGAGCAAGGGGACAGTTGGTGCAAGGCATGCACATGGGGATAGCTGGATACTGTAAAATATCTGATGTCACTGAACGTAGCTGGCCGACTATGATGATGTACGACCGGCCTACTGAAAATGTCCTGTCAGCCATCTACTGGCCAGCTATTCTCTGAATGGTTAGGCTAGGAAAAAAATAAGGTTTTGGTTCAAAAAGGGGGTACAAGGTTTACGTTTTAAAGTTTGAAACCGAGGCCTTTTGCTGAAGAAAATCGAACGTTTGCACATCTTAACAATTCATCATTGAGTGTTCAGAGTGTGGCACCCAAGTCTTAAAGGGGGTCAAAATGGGGTGTCTACAAGAGGGCGTCAGACTCCAGGCCGTTGGAGTTTACATTATTCAAGGAGGCATTTCGAGGGGGCCTGAGATTGCTGTTACCCCAGGTTGTGACTGACATTTTAAATCGTTTGGAGGTGTCACCAGGGCAACTAATGCCAAACGCGTGGAAGATTTTGTTCATGTGTGCAGTATCTTGGCTGCGACGACCAGCGAGCAAGAGATGTCTGTGGATGAGTTTTTCTCCTATTAGAAGGCGTCAGGCTAACAAGAGACATGGGTGACCCTACAAGCGGTGTTTGGGAAAGGATTAGTGGCAGGGTTACCTTCGTTGATCAAGGGATGGCGCATGAAGTAGTTTTATATGTCCATGAACGGGAGGAGAGGAGTGCAACTATTTGGAAAGTCGAAAGTCCCGACCAAATCGATCTAGCCCAAACTAAGTGTGGCGGCTGAAAGAAGAGTGAAGCAAGTAAAATAATGGAGGGAGAATGAGGGGCTAAGGTCGGACAATCTCGTGACGATGTCTGCCTTATACACGTTGAAACTACGTCCTGAGCCCATGGAGGGAGATCCCACTCCTGAGGAGGTGGAGGTGGCGAGAAAATGCAGTAAGTAGAAGAGTGGTTAGTCTTTGTGATGGCGGAGAAATATAAAGAGAAGAAGTTGGGCCCAGCTCTGAAACTAGTTGCAAAGAGGTCTATTCGTCCACAACCCAAACCCTTGGCAGAGAAGGGCTTGAGCATATTCGTGCCCTTGAAGGCCCCAACTGATCCGTTGAATGAGAGGAGCCGAGTGGAGGTAGAGCGGGTGTTGAAGAAGAGAAGGAAGTTGGTGCCTGAGGGCGCAGAAGAAGGGTCTGTGTTGAAGAGGTAAGAGAGGTAGGAGTGGGGTCAGTCGGAAAGTTGAAGCTCCCTTAGTGGGGATTCCAACCAGGCCTGGGATGGATGAGGAGGCGGAGACAGAGTGCCCGGTAGGAGCACGGTCGAGCTCGGCTAGGATGAGTGCATCGGCGAAAATGGTGAGCACCACCGCTCAATATCTAAGCACGGTGGTCAGCGCAGCCCTGACCGACACTATCGAGGTCTCCAACCTGCTGGGCAACACCAAGATAGCATACAAACGAATACTGGGGACCATTGACAATAAGGCGGTGAGAGACATCTCATGATTTGGGGAGGCAAATCTGATGAGGGCAATAGGTGCTGCCCAGATGGACTCCTTGACCCTGACCGCCGCCTTGCTTGGGAAAGGTGTATGGTGTAAGTAGAACTACAGAAATTTCACTACAACAAAAAACATTTTTGGCGACATTTTTTAGCAACCAAGCTGAAATTAGTCGCCAATTGTATATAATTGGCAACAATATACTTTTTGGTCGTCAAAAAATAAACTATTGGCGACGAGTTGAGATTTTTAGTCGCCAAAAGGTTTGGCGCCAACTTAAATTTCTGTGCGGGAGCGCCAAAAATGTTTTCGCGACCAAATTAAGATATAACGACGAAAAGTTTGGTCGCCGATTGTAATTTTTGGCGACAGAAATAAAATAATCGCAGAAAAGGCGAACGATACTTATGGCGACCGAAGGATTTTAGTCACCAATAAATTAACTATCGAAACTACGTCGTTTTGCATTTTTTCCTTTTTTTTTCTAGAGACTTGACCGACCCTTTTGGTGAATAAACAAATAAGACCTAAGCCACAACTAGTATAATTTTTGTTCATCTCATTCTCTCCCTCAAGCAGCGCACAGCAAACACAGAGGTATGTCTCTCTTCCCCTTTCCATCTCCATCTCCCTCTCCTTCTCACTCTCTCACACTGCCTCTTCCTCTTTTTCTTTTTCGTCTCTCTTCCTCTCGCTCTACCGTGCCACCGATTGAGCGCCACCGACGGCATTCCCTCAAACAATGCCTCCTCCGCCTCTTTTTCTTCTTTGTCTGCCTTTCTCACAGCCCTAATCACAACCGACGGTATTCTCTCTCTCTGATATTTTGAATTTGTGAGACTGATTTTAGGACTATTTTGGGATTGTCGCCCCTTTTCTTTCCAGATTGCTTCGTTGCTATACTGCTCCGTCTCCCTCGATTGCTCGCTTCATTGCTGTAAACATGTTTGACTTCTTCGTTAATTCAATACTGTAAAATGTGTTTGATTCCTTGGTTGTTGTAGGTGTGTTTACATATTATAATGTTTGATTGCTTTGTCTCCTTACCTCCACTTTAGATTGTGGTTTTTTTACAGTGTATGTATGTATGTATGTATGTATGTATGTATGTATCTGTAAAATATAATTAAATGAAAATTAAGTTAAAAAAGTTTGAAGTTAAGAATAAATATTAAGGATTTATGGTTAATTTGTGATGTAATTGAATTAATTTTTTATGTATATATAGGGGATGAATGTTGTTTAAGTTAGAAAATATGTATATAATAATTGAATACATAAAGAACAAAAATAAAATTAAAAGTATGATACAGATATATTAGTTTCACAATTTTGAATTTCTAATAAAAATAAAATTAAAACTGGAGTGATACTTGCGACCTTTGAATTCTACTTCTCATTCCAGTTTACCTATTAGAACTTGAACTAATTTTGGGTTTTGGAAAGAAAGTTGGTGGGGTTGAGCCAGTATTCCTAAACTTTACATGCTATCAGCATATCTCCTGTCTGCTTGGACCGTGCTACCTCTTAATTAGATAAAGTTGTTATGTTGTCTTTCACTAGATATGCTATTGTTTTTTTTTTTTTTTGGGAGATCATTTGCACCATAGGACATCTTTTATTGTTTAAAAACTGATGCATGTGTAGCTGATTGATTCATCTTTATTGTGTTGGACGTCTTGTGCACAACTGATGGCTCCATTAATTATATATTCTATCTTGCAGAAAGCTTATTTTAAATATAGAGTGAAGAGAATAAAACGTATTTGACCAAATGAAGGTTCATACCTAATGCTTAAAAGTTTCCCCATATATTATGATCATGAAGTTTTTTGATGAAAAAATTTGCAAGGTCCATGGCTTTTTTCATATTTGCAGAGGGTGAAATCCCCCCTCCGCCCCCCCCTATACGGTTGAAAGACTTTGCAAGTGTAGAGTCCATGAGGGAACAAATTAATGAACTTCTGACATTTTTGAAAAATCCTAGAGCATTTCAAGAACCTCCCTCGGTTTTTTTTTTTTTTTTTTTTTTATAAATTTTTTTGAAAGATAATCCGAGAGGGTTGATTGTATATTTTCACACTCTGAATGTTCTATGGCATTCAGCATTATAATGAATGAAGTTCTGCTCCGCCATGCATGTATCTATGCATGGTTTTAAGTTTTATATTATTCGTTGAATTTGAACGGGGATATCTTTGTGTTTTATTATTATTGTTTTCATTTTTCTCCTCTTATGAATGATTTAGTTTTCATGATAACTGTAATATTTATTAAAAAAATACTCATGTCCTCAAATATTTGACTACTAACTAGAGAATCAATTGTAGTTCTCTGTTGAATGGAAAAAAGTATATGGTTAATTACACCTACAGTACTATTTTGTTATACAACATATTATGCCTATTATTGCGAAATGACCACCGAAACTGCCGAAACTTAGCACGGGCAGCTTGCTCAAGCCTAAATAGACTTGTAGGAACAAATAGGATCTCGATTGAATTTCCGGTTAGAAAATTAGATGGCAAATTGCAAAACACAAGACTTAAAAAAACCGTTCGGGAGGCAAAATTGAGAAATGACCACCAAAACTATCGAAACTTGGCACGGGGCAACTTACTGAAGCCTAAATAGACTTGTAGGAAAAAACGGGACCTCGATTTGATTTCCGGTTAGAAAATTAGAAGGAAAATTGTAAAACACAAGACTTAAAAGGCCCGTTCGATGGCTGAAATTCCGAAATGGCCACCAAAATCATTGAAACTTGGCACAGACAGCTTTCCCAAGCCTAAATAGACACTACAAGAAAAAACACTTTTGGCGACCACCTATTTTTTTTTGGTCGCAAATAGTCCACTTTCTGTGACTAAAATTTAACTTTTGGCGACCACAATTTTTTAGTCGCGGAAAATCACCTTTTGGCGACCCAAAAAAAAAGTTGGTCGCGGAAAGTATACTATTGGCGACCAAAGGCTTTTTTTGGTCGCGGAAGATCACCTTTTGGCGACTAAAAAAAAGGTTGGTCACAGAAAGTATACCCTTTGGCGACCAAAAAAAAAAGTTGGTCGCGGAAAGTATACTATTGGCGACCAAAGGGTTTTTTTGGTCGCGGAAGATCACATTTTGGCGACCAAAAAAAAAAGTTGGTCGCAGAAAGTATACTATTGGTGACCAAAGTCTTTTTTGGTTGCAGAAGATCACCTTTTGGTGACCAAAAAAAAAAGTTGGTCGCAAAAAGTATACTATTGGCGACCAAAGGCTTTTTTTGGTCGCGGAAGATTACCCTTTGGCGACGAAAAAAAAAAGTTGGTCGCGGAAAGTTATGGCGGGAAATTTTTTTTAAAAAATGATACTACTATAATTACATGCTATTTTTTCATTTAGGCATTAAAAGTTTTATAAAATAATATATAACCCAATTTTTATGGGTTATATATATGTTTTGCCAAATATGAACAAAAAGCTTGTTATTGGCAGAGTGGATTGGGTGCATGGTGACTCCTTGGTCACGGGTTCGAGTCGCAGGTAGCACAAAAGAATTATTTTTTTTGGGTCAGGGCGCGGACTTTTGGCGACCAACTTATCTTTGGTCGCTAAAAGTTTACTTTTGGCTAATATGAATTGGACTTTCCGCGACCAAAAAAATTGGTCGCGAATGGTCACTTTTAGCGACCAAAGGCTTTTTTGGTTGCAGAAAGCTATCTGTGACGAGGCTTTGGCGACCAACTCGCGACCAACATATTTTGGTCGCGAAAAGGTTTTAGCGACCAAATATGGTACTTTTCGCGACCAAAATGTTGGTCACGGAAAGTGTTTTTTCTTGTACTGAGACTTGTGGGAACAAACATGACCTCAATTGGATTTCCAGTTAGAAAATTAGAAGGAAAATTGTAAAAAGCAAGACTTAAAAGGCCCTTTCGGAAGGCGAAATTGTGAAATGACCACCGAAACGGCCGAAACTTGGCATGTGTAGACACCCCATTTTTGACCGACCTTAAGACTCAGACATCACTGTTTGTGTACCCGGTGATTGTGCATGTTTGTGCTCGTTTTGAGTTTCCGGAGCCTTCGGTTGTGCGCCTTGTCTCGGGACCTCTTAACTTTCTCCTCTTGGCCTGGTTTTTGGACCATGCCTTGTTGCCTTTTCCTAGAGGGAAACAGAGGCCTATAGGCCAATTTTTGTAGTCGTAGACTACCTTTCCCTCTCGTAGGCCACTTTTGGTGCCCGTAGACTAGTTTTCAAGGCTTCCGACTGTATGCGTCGCCTTGCGGACTCTTGTCTTGCCTCCTTCTTGGTTTGTTTTTGAACCAAACCTTCTTACCCTTTGCCTGGAGGGTGAAGCAGGGGTGTAGACCAGTTTCTCCCCTTGTAGACCATTTTCCCTCCCTGTAGACCACTTTTGGTGGTCGGCCAGCTAGAGTTGGTGGTCTGTGGACCACGTAAGGTGGTCGACAGCCTGCTACCACCTTCCTGTCTTTGTGCAGACCCTCCTTCCCCCTTGTCGACCAGTTTTTGTTCCTGTAGACCACTTTTTCTGGTCGACTGACCAGTTGAGGTGGTCGGCCGACCACTTTAACTGGTCGGCGGCCATCCTGCATTTTCTATAGATACTTTTCTTGCCAGCTGTGCCAGCTATTGGGCACAGAAGGCATCCTCCATACACGTGTATGGAGGGATTGCTTTAAGCCTCTAGCTTGCTCAATAAGCTTGAA
This sequence comes from Camellia granthamiana, assembly GCA_036172215.1. NCBI lineage: Eukaryota > Viridiplantae > Streptophyta > Magnoliopsida > Ericales > Theaceae > Camellia > Camellia granthamiana. The sequence goes on from CM069907.1 coordinate 35,645,619, forward strand.
GCTTGGATTTCTATAAGAGGGAGGCTCTCTCTCCCTTTCCAGGGTTCAAAAAATTGCATTAGGGCTATACATATCATATCTCTCTTGATTTCTTCCTCTCTCTCTATATTTGCTCTATTTTGTGCTCAAAAGTGCCATTTCTTCACACTTTTGCACTAAAGCACCTAGTGAAACACCACAATCTTGTTGTTGAGGTACCTAAGGGTCTTGCTTGTACTCAAGAGCTGGTTTTAGCTCAGAAAAGTTGCTGGAGTTGCTGCCTTGTTCTTGTTCTTCAAGGGTAAGAAACTAATCCCTTTAAAGCTTTGTTTTGATTAAGTCTTTGGCCAACTTTGCATGCTTCTTTTGGCTTAGCTTTCAACTATAAAAAGCTTCATTTTTAAGTATTAAAAATGTTTGTTTGAGGCCTCTTTGTTGTTGAGGGTGTTCTACCCTTTTGTGTGCCTTATTTGCTTTGTTTTGTGCCACCTCTTTAGGCCTTTGAGATCACCTTCTCTTGGCCTTTTAGCCACTGAAATCCAGTGGATTTTCAATGGAAGAAAGTGTGTTTTGAGGCCCCAAATGGGTAGGGGTTGTCCCCCCCTCCTCTTCCCTTGTGTGCTTGTGTTGATGGCTCACCAAGTTAGCATGTTTTTTTCTACCTCCTTGAGGCTCCATCTTAGCATGTCTTAGGCCTTATTTTAGCATGACATAATACTATTTTGCACTACAACAAAAGTAACCTATGGTGACAAAAAGTAATGAAGAAAATAAATTTCGTCACTAAATAAGAGTAATTCATGACGAATTATAAAAAAATAAAAATAATTGGTGACGAAATTTATTTTCGTCAATAAATATTTCTTTTTAGGTGAGGAAAAATAAAATTTTGTCATCAAAGGTTTTCCCGCTAAATTTTTTTGGTGGCGCCAAAATTTTGAGACTTTTGATGAGAAACAAATTTGTCACCAATTATAAAATTTTTAATGAGGAATATAATTTCGTCACCAATAATTTTACATTTTTTTTTAAAAAAACTCGATTTTAAAAATTTTAAGATTATAAGGTGAGAAATATAATTTCGTCACTAATCAGCTTATTCGGTTTTGGGTTTCAGAAAATTCTACTTTTTTATTTTCCGAATTATGTTTTCAATAAATTTTTTTAATATTCTAATTTTTTTTATAAAAAAAATTAGACATACATAACATAAATATACTTAAAAAGTATAATATTTGTGAATTTTTTTTTAAAAAAATACAAAATTTCCGCCCTTTTTTTTACACTTGAAAATATGAATTTTTACACTAAATACGAATTCACTAATTTTGAAGGTAAAATTTTGACAAATTAGGCGGAAAAAAAATTAGACTACTAATTTTTTCCTTTTTTTCTTTTTTGGTTTTGTTTTGTTTATCAGTTTTCCTCTCATATCTCTCTCTCAAAACAAAACACAAGTTAGTCCTCCTTCCGAGTGTTCTCCTCTAGCGCCACCACTGACGTTGCTCGTTCTCCTTCTTCAGTGCCGCCGTCGACGTCGCATCTCCGAGCATGTCCACCCATCTCCTTCGGTGCCTCGTGTTCTCTTCCATCAGCACCTCCTAATGACTAAAACTAGTAAAATAATAAATTTCGTCACTAAATAAAAATAATTCGTGAGGAATTTATAAATTTTGTCATATATAATAAAAAAATAAAAATGATAAGTGATGAAATTTATTTTCGTCAATAAATACCTTCTTTTAGGTAAGGAAAAATTAAGTTTCATCACCAAAAATTTTCTCGCTAATTTTTTTGGGTGGTGCCAAAATTTTGGGACTTTTAGTAAGAAAAAAATTGATCACTAATTATAAAATTATTTATGAGGAATATGCTTTCGTTACCAAAATTTTTTAATATTTTTGAGATCTTCTGGTGAGGAAATAATGTTGTCACTAATTTTGGTGGGAAAATTTTGATGTATTAAGCGGCAATGAAAAAAAAAAAAGGGTTTTAATTTTTTTATCCCTTTTATGTTTATCCACTACTACAAAATTGGGTTTTTATAGTTTCATATCAACGATATACAGTAAATGCAAGTTGTGGTTTCTTAGTTTTACGACTTGCTTTTTTTGCATACCGTAAATAATTTCTCAACCACAACGTGTGTATTGCGTAGGTTGTAAATGCTAATAATGATGATTTTTTTACGACTTGCAATGTTAACCGTAAATAATAAAAAAATTTATGACGTGCATATGACATGCCGTTAATTCATCAACTATACACAACACTCATATACAAATTGATAAAAATATTAAATATTTCACGATGCACAAAAAATTAACCGTTAAAAATTATACTTTTCACGATGCACAAAAAATTAACCGTTTAAAATATTACAGTTTCCATAATACACAATGCTATCCTAAGAGATGTGACTAAAAAAAATAGTGCCAAAATAAAATTTTCAGAGTGTCGAACACTACCTAGCATTAGAACTCTCTGTGTCTTTCTGTTTGTCTGTCTCTCTCTCTCTATATCATTTTTTCTTTGTTTCTTCTCTAGAATGACCATCACTACAACTACAAACCCTAGATTCTCCACCGCCTGCTTCTCTAACCCCGACCCTCTTTCTGGCCAAACCCTCACCTCCGACATCCGGCAAAGATCAGTCCCAATTGGAGTGCTCTATCTCTATCTCACCCTCATCTCTATCTCCATCTCTGCCTCACCTTCGATCTCAATCTCTGCCTCACCATCTCTCTCCATCTCGATCTACCCTTTGAAACCCTAATTAAAACCCTCCTAAACCGAAACCCCAATTCAAACCCTCGATGAGTTTTATATATGGTGATCAGATGATGAGTTCTATATATGGCAATCCACTCTCACAACCGATGATGAGTTCTCTGCTTTATCAGCTAAAATTTTAAAACAAATAATGATTGATGAAGGGTTTAAATAGTCATCTAGAAGGCCCTAATTTGTTGGGGTTCAAGATCAATTCCAAGGGCTGGTTGATTTTTGATAGCCACGACAGTAATATGGCATCATTTGTTTCTTGACCAGCTCAAGTTAGTTTAGTTGGTCTACATTTTTTGCATCTCATTGGAATTAGATTTCAGATTGTATCAAAAATAAAGCTTTTATTGCTTCCTCTAGATATCTATCTTCCTTTTAGTCATGCGCGTATATAATTATGAATAAATCTGCAACACAGATATCAATTTTGTAGAATTTGACACAAAATGTATATGGATGAATAAGATTTTTCATAAATAGAGTCCCATAAGATTTTTCATCTTAAGAGTCATATGTTCTTTGCTGGAATATAGACTGTCACTTGAGAGGTGAGTTGCTTTCTATTATGAATTTTAAAGAGGGGAAGCTTCCTATGAGGTATTTGGGGGTTCCTCTTGTCTCTACTAAGTTGTGTAAAATAGATTCTAATCAATTGTGTAGACACCCCATTTTTGACCGCCCTCAAGACTTGGGCATTACTGATGGTTTGCTCGGTGTTGAGAGATGTGCAGGCCAAAGATTCAATTCCTTCGGCAAGGAGAGAGGCAAACCCTTCAAAACACTTTGTTTAGGGGTTTGGAGTTGAAGAAAAGAGGAGAGGAGGGGAGAAAATAGGTTGGAGAAGAAGTTCGCCATGAATCCGGGTAGAAGAAAGTCGAGCGGCCCTCACTGAATCAGGCTTATTCAATTGCATACTTGGAGTTAAGCTATGAGGCCACCATCGTTGGAAAGAAGACTTCCGGGGCTTCACTTTGTACTCAAGAATCTCCCAAAGCCAAGTCCGGGTGGAGGAGATATGATTGGTTGAAGCTGGGCATCATCCCGGTTGGATCGAGTCTGCGCGGCTTCACCAAAGAGGGCATAACTTTTTTCACAGGAGGAATTTTGATGCAAGGTTTGCGCCATTGGAAAGCTAACTTCCAGGGCTTCAATTTGCATACCCACTGGCCATTTTTTGACCTTGGAATCATCTATTGGAAATCTATTTTTCTGACCGGAAGAAAATAGTGCCGACCGGCACTTTATTTTGGCCGACGACCAATTTTTCTGGCCGGTTTGCACCCTTTGCACCCTCCAAGGCTGGTGCATCCCAGCTGTGCCAGTTGGAATGCACCAGCACGCTCCCCCGTGCATATATGTGGCTATTTTGCACCCTTTTGCACCTTTGAACCCCCTAAAGCTTCTAGAAGCTTGAACCCTTTGGCCAAGCTTCTTGGGGAAGCTTGGCTAGCTGTATTAGCTTCCTCTAGAAGCCTAGAACCCTTTGCCCCCTTTGCCCCTTTTGGCATAGCTTCTTGGAGAAGCTTGGAGCACTTTTTGTTGCCTATATAAGCACCCCTCCTCTTCCTTTGTGTGGGTTGGAGATTTAGAGCAAGAAAACCAGAAGATATACTGATATATCTGATATATACACATATATCCCACCTCCCTCTCTATATCTATCTTATCCAAGCCTCCAAACACCTTTGTTCTTGCACCATTTGCCCTACAACACCTAGCACAACACCTCTATCCTCCATTCCAGCACTTGGGAGGCCATTTGTAGAGCTTAGGAGCACCTAAACTTAGTCCAAGAGATGCTGGTTTACTGTTCTTCAAGGGTAAGCATCCATTTCCCGTAAACTTGCATTTTTTAGCTTCATTGGTTAGCCTCATTTACAAGTATTTTTGGGCTTCGATGTAAACTGTAAAGAAGCTTGTTTTGAGCCCTTCTTCAACATTGAAGAAAGGCTCAACACTGTTGGGGACCTCTATGTATGACTTGCTTCATTACCCTTCTTTGGTCCCCATTTTTGCATGTTTGTTTAGCTTATCTTTCTTCTGTTTTTCGGCCATTATCAGAACTGAGAGTGGCCATATTTTGACCCCCTTGTCATGTTTCATTAAGGGTCTTTGGCTGTTTGATGAATGTTTTGTATACTTCATGTTATAGCCCTTTGTTGGCCTATTTCTTGCATAGCATCTTTGGCATATTTGTACACTGATTTGGGGGTTTTCATCTACTGAAAGTAGTCATATTTTTGGTCCCTCTTCAGTGTTGTAGAAGGGTCTTTTTCTGTTTGGGCTTTGCATCTTACACTTGCTTTGTAGTGCTCTACTTTGTCTAGAAATGTGTCATGGGTTTAGCCTTGTATATCCTCATGTTTTGACTTGACTTATTGAAGCTTTTGGCCATGATTTGTCTTGTTTTAGGTCTTTTGGTCACTGGTTTTACCATTTTTGGCATGCTTAATGTAGTTGCTTTGCATTGTTGCTTGTAAGCCTTGAGGATGTGATCCATGTATATGCGTTGGATAGGTTATTTAGATGATTTGGAATCATTTAATATGTTATTTCAGTCCCTATACCAGGTTTATATGTCTCCATTTGCCATGCCTTTCATGCTTTGAAGTATTGGTCTCTTATGCTTTAAAAAAGGGTGTTGTGCATGCTTGCATGTTTAGAGCATTTTGGGGCTGTCATACCAAGGTTTTTGGGTGTATTTATGCATGATGGAACTCTGTTTTTGCTTACATAATTCATGTCATGAGTGGTCTTGGTAATGGTGGAGGAGTGTTCCCTTTTGGTGCCCTAGACTTGGCCCCATTTGGTTTGCATATTGGCATGTACATTGGTCACAATCTTGGGTGTTTTGCCACTGTTTTGGGTTGGTTTGAGGGCTGCCCCATTGTAGTTAAATCCACCATTGCATGCTTGCCTCATGTTTGTTGCTTAATTGATTCATTAAGTGTTGCCACATGTTAGTCCTATCGCCTAAATTGCCCATGTTTGTATTGCATTTGCACCTTGCATGTTGCATTACATTTGGCATGTTGGCATTTTAGTATTAGGTTGCATCATGGAGCCATGTTTGCATAACATGCATTGCATTACTTGGTTTGGGGTGTCAAACCAAGTGTAAGGGTTGAGGTGAGTTCATACTACAAGTGATGCAACTTGTCTCAACTCATGGTCACTAAGGCCCTTGATCTTGACATGATAGGGACTTAGTTCTCATTTGTGTGTTGCATGCATATTGACATTGAAATGCAATCTTGGTTCCTTAGGCTATCATGCACCAATATGCATAATTGATGGCCCAAGAATCAAGGGTCATGCTCCCTTGAGTCCCAAACATGATAGGGAAGCATTGGCCATGCTTACATATGCCTAAAAATTCATGCCATGCACTGCTTGTCTGCTGTTGCTGTCAAAACTGTCTCCTGCAGGAATTTTGTGCCGACCGGCATTATATAGTGCCGACCGGCACTATATAGGTGGCCGATAATATCATTTACAGCCGGTGACTATTGTACACGGCCGGTGGCCATCCCTCCCAGCCGATGATGTTCTGCAATGCTCATAGAAGGTTCTCTGGGACTTTGACAGTTTTCAGAAAAGAAAAGGCAATAAAACAGAGGCAACAGTGGCATGGTGCGGACTTTCCGGGCGAGTCGGATTCGAGCATGCATCATTCGTGCATCCCGAGGCAGGGCTGAGGCCCCTTCCTTTTTATATTGAATTTAATTTGATAATTAGAAATTTTGTAATAATTTATTTATTCTGTATTCGGACTGTATTATTTGGGACTGTATATTCTTTTGGTCCCTCCGTGTGAGGGCATATTTGTAATAAGTGTGTGTGAGTGTGTGTATGTCTTCCAACCCCACGTCTTTCTTCCCTTTTATTTACCTGCTTATGATGGTAGACTAGGGCATATTTAAATTAGCATACCTCATGTTATGCATGCGTGCATCATTCATCAGTATCGCATGCACCAGGCTCGGTACATCATGCTAACTGCATTGTATTTCAATTCCAAATTGAATACGTGTTATCTGTCGCATTTCACATGCCATTTTTAGGGTTAGCCGAGCCTATCTTAATTACATGATTGTATGCGATGCATTAGACACTCTAACATGAACTAGGGCATGCATGTTTGCTAACTAGCTTATTGTTTTGGCACGGAGTACGATGTAAGTATTTTTGCTTTAGCATACCACATGCGTGTGAATGCTAACATGACAGTATGCTTACCATGCGGCTAAGTGCTTATATGAGATAAACTGCTTGAATGCCTGTGGGTGGAGGTTGGATTGCCTGAGTTGGGAAAACTCGTTGAAATCCGTGTTTTAGCCTACTTGCGAGTAGCAAATTCCAATGCATTTTCAAAACCAACGGATATGCAATGTTTATTTCCAAATTAGGCAATCTAGTCTATACTTGTTTGCTGCGCGCATAACGTAGTAATTCTAGGCTAATAATTGGAATAAGAGCATGTAATGTTTTCAAAATCGGATATCACGGTTAGTAGAGGCCGGTCTTCGGACCGGGCGAAAGGGGGTGCTCATAGCTGACCTTCCCCGATCGTACCCAAGCTCCCGAGCCAAGACCACTTTGGTGATGACGGACATGTGGCCTTCGGCACCGAGTCAGGGTTTCCTAAATTTCCCATTTTAAAATATTTAGGTGGCGACTCTGTAATCTGGCAAAGCAGTCCATGTTTGGCACTACTTTTCAAAAATCTGTTTTCTCAAACGATTTGTCGGATTTGGACTCTTTGGTTCAGATTTAGAACCGTGACAACAAAAGGGAGTCCGAGCTGTAGCATCGAGGTCCCCCCGCTGACGTGTTACAAATTGGTTGCTAGGATTACTAAGAGGATTCAATCGTGGCCTAATAAAGTGATGTTGTATGCTGGTAGAGCCCAATTGATTAAAAGAATTTGTATTAATAGAATTCTTAATTTTAATATATAATAGAATTTGTATTTGTTCAATTCCACTCTCTTAATAGAATTTGTATTTGTTCAATTCATTTCTTAATGGGTTTGAATTTTGTTTTGTTTTTTTTTTATATATAAACAAATCTTTGGGTTTAGTTTGATTATTGGATTAAAAAAAGGTCGATTGATGGTGTTTGATTGCAATTCTATATTCTAGATTATTTGATTTTTTTCAGCTTATTTAACTCAGAAAAAGTGAGATTACTTGTAATTGTTTTCAACTTAAGAATGTGCCTGAATTCATTAGAAGCTAAATAGTATAATGATAGTAGAAAGAAATGAGATAAAGAGAGATTATTTTTAATTAAATTCCATGTATATATAATAATTTAGTTGCCATTTTTTTTTTTTTTTAATATTAGCAAAGATATGTATCAATACTAATATTGAGAACATCAGGAAAATGAAATCTTAGGATACCACCATAGTGTATTTGCTAATCATTTTTCACATTGGTGGAGGTTGTGCCTCTTTGGGTTGGTTCAGACCATGGTTGTTTGTTGTGGTTATACCTCTAATTGGGTTGCTTCAAGCCATTATTGTTTAGTTTGGTTGTCAGGTGGCATGAGAGGTGTCACACTCTTCATGGTTTTCATGAAAATGTTGTTGGCATTAGAATTTCGTTCTTAATTTTTTTTTTTTTAATACGACTCCAAAAGGATTTAGCCATGGCTAGAACTCTGTTTTTGTGTATATAACCTACTCTACTATATAACTATATCACTATGAGATTGAATAAATGATGGGCATGACAACCCAATACTACACACACATGAGGCAAAGAAGATCTCATTCTTATGAGGTATTCGTAAGTTTGTTGTCCCCTAGTACATGGGACTAACTAAGGATGTCATTTATATACTTTTCCAAACATAGATAGCATAGGATATCCATATGTATAAAACATTTCAATAGAGTCACTACTACAATAATGGTTAAAAGTCACACTTTTCATATTGAATTTAGACAAGAATCATGCTTAAAAGTAGCAAATTATGAGTACAAAACTCTAAAATTCTGCTCAAAGCTTGCTTTAGTCTGAATTTATGTTCAATGTTGAGAAGTATAGATAAGGAACATGAGGTTGCACCTGCCTTGCTCCATTCTACAGACTTGATGTATAGATATTATAGCTTTCTTTTGTTTTATTTTAAAGCTATTAAATATATTTTATAGTTTTTTTATTTTTTTTTAAATTTGACAATTCTAGTGGCTTCTCTGAGCTGTGTTTGCATTGCTAAATATATCTATTGAACTGTGGTTTTAACTTTGCATATCTAAACATCATTTATATTTTTTAGATTAGATATCACTCTCTTGAAGAAGAAATAGCCTTTGGACCTGGTTGTTGGTTGTGGGATTATTTAAGAAGTGGGCTTCTAGTTTTCTGCATCCACTTTCTAGTGGTGCTGGGTTCTAAGGCACATAATGGTTATGTTTACAAAATTGGAATTGTACGTGGTGTTTTTATATTATTTTTGTTATTATCAATGACATTTTGTTTTACATGTTGGCCAGCTCTTTGGTTTGGTGAACACACTTCTGGAAACTTCCAGAGACACTGCAGAGAAGGATCTTTCTATTCAAAGATATGTTGTCATTCCATTGTCTCCAAACAGAGGATTAATAGGATGGGTACCAAATTGTGACACCCTGCACCATCTCATTCGGAGTATAGAGATGCTAGAAAGGTCTGCTAAGGTTCATTTGATGCTTTGTGTGTGTGTGTGTGTGTGTGTGCGCGCGCGCGCATTTCGTTTAATTTTTTGTGCATGTTTCTGGTATATAGATCTCCTTAAATCTAGAGCACAAACATATGCTTAATTTTGCTAAAGATTATGACCATTTGCCACTTATAGCTAAAGTGGAGGTGTTTGAGTGTGCTCTGCAAAATAGTGAAAGAAATGACCTGGCAAGGGTATGTTTTCTTCAAAAAATATGCTACATCTTTGGCTCTCTCTTGGGAATTCTTTTCTCAAGTTAGTTACATTGCCTCTTGATAGGTGTTTTGGTTAAAAAATCGCACTTCTAAGAATGGGTTGGACAGGAGGACAAATTATACTAGAAACTTGGCTGTCATGAGCATGGTATCATTTTTCTTCTCGTATTATTTAGATTTTTTTCTTAAGACTAGCAGGATCCAGCTGTATATGTTTCCACAAAATCAACATAATATGGCTCCCATGTATGATCTTATTTGTCAACCTTTTATGCTTTAGAAATGTTTAGATAAGAGAATATTTCGAAGTGAATGTATGTTATTTGATTATATTTTTCTTTCTTTGGTTAGAATGATATACTAAGAAGGAACCCTGCAAATCACTAACTTAATTTGTGAATATATACCCAATACAATTGAGTGATTAGGTGTCTAAAGTATTTGAATGCTTGTGTACATATCTTTCATTGTGTAGATACATGATTTTTTGGGTACTGATATTCTTTTCGTCGTATACAGGGATTCTTTGTTATTCTTTCATAGATGCCTATATATTTTAAAACAGCAAGGCTATGGCTAGCCTAAAAGTTGTAGTTTATCAGCAATTTTGTCACATACTTAACAAGTGTACTGATTTTATGAGAAAGATGAAATACAAGTCTCTTTGTTATAGATATATCATGTCCACCTCAGACAAGCAGCTTGGTCTTTCAAAAAAGTAAAAACATAACCAAAGACAACTTCTATTAATTTTGTTTCCAAAATGTATTTACTAGTAGTCATGGTCCATGTAATGGACTCATGAACATCATGTATGGTTGTCCAACTTTTTATTTTTTTAAATTTCTTTCTAATTTTGATTCAAACAGGTAATAAACAATCATTGATGCTGGTTTCACAAAATTGCATGTAACCTAGAAAGTTTGAATTGAAATATTTCCGTCTACATTTGTTTCTTTTGTTTTACTTCTAGATTTTCCTACTAATCATGTGATACAGTAAGCATCAGGTATATCCTTACTTGCAGTCAATTGGTTTTGTTGGTCCTGGGATTGCGCTTAATGGTCTAACCATGGCAAAGCACCCATCAATAGCATCTGCTTGGCTTACTTTAGCTGTTTGGTTAAAATCATTTAGTCACTGTGGGTTCCTTGTGAGTCTTCAAGTTAGTGTACTCAGAAAAAAAAATCACTTGAAATTAAGAACAGCATAAATTCTGTTTTCACCCACGTCTGACCTTATTTTCATTCTTTTCTATGAAGCAAGGTTTCAAAGGACAATTTAAAGGAGGAGGTATCCTATGAACTCGTAGATCGCCGTTTTGGTAAGTCTCGCTTGTTTTATGTTTTTATTTTTCTAATGTTTGTTAGTATATACTAGTTAAAGCACAGCAATTTCACTAATTATTAACTAAGATTTAATAAGTTTGAAGATGTATTTAATGAAAATAGATTCATTAGTTACTTCTTACTTAGCATGACCATTGTTAAAATACACATTAACCAAAATAGTGACAAAACTATGTGTATATTTTTTTGTGTATTTTTGCTAGGCAGTGTTGGAGTTGCTCTAAGTTAGTGATGTGATTAATAGGAGCTTGTCATGTATAAAGGAACTTTTGGTTGTTAAGCTAGACTCATTGTGTACACAATTTGTATTGACATAGATAAAGATGTCTATACAATGTAATTGATAATATGTTAATATTTTTTTTGTTTATTTTCTTTGTAGATTGGTTTTTGATGATGTTTGGAAGCATACTTGCAAATCAAGATCAAGTGTTAATTTTTTTTTTCCTGAACTGATACTTGGTTCTAGTTGCAAATCAAGATCGAATGTTGATTTTTTTTGTGAACTCCATGCTAGTTCATTTTAGGATTTGCTTTGATGGTTTTTTTTGTTATACTTAATGGATTATTATTAAATTTGTTGGATGGATATATTTTGATTTATAATATAAATTGTTTAGTGAATTTTTTTATGGAGTGGTGTATAATAGCTAGTGGATTTCTTAGTACATTTAAAAGGCTATTGGGATATGAACAGGGATATTTGTGAAATAATAATTTAAATTGAAATATAAAATATGGTACAAGTTTAGTAACGAATTGTTTTCATCATTTGTATTTGTTATTATGACAAAGTGATTATTTGTCGTTAATAAATATTTTTTGTGACAATTTATTATAGTTTATATATGAAAGTTTTCATTAATTTTGTTGTTTGGTGATTAAAAATTTCGTCACGTATATATATTTTTGTTATGAAATATATTTCGTCACCCATGTATGACGTTTAGAGGCGAAAATTTTTGTCAACTTTACATTTTACTGTGACGAAATTATTTCCTCATCAATGATCAACATGTGTGACAAATTTATTCGTCAACTAAAGTTATAAATGTGGTACTGAATAACTATTTGGTGACGAAAATGGGGATTTTTGGTGACAAAATGTTGTTTTATTGGTGACAAAAAGTTTCGTCACTGAAGTAATTTCATTGGTGACGAAATTATTTTTTGTCACGATGCTTTTTAGTGACAAACATTCAATGACGAACTTGGTGACGAAAATATTTCCTCACAAATATTTATAGTGACGAAATTAGCTCTTTGGAGACAAAAAAAATTCGTCATCCAAGACCCAACTTGTTGTATTGGCTTGGTTTGATCACCTCATGCATGCTTTTTATACTTGTAGTGTAATCTTGCCATTTAGCCTTGTGTAGTCAATGCTTTGATCCATTATGCTAGCCTATTTTGGTCCTATCTCAGCATGTTTTTGGTATTATTTTAGCATGCTATAACTCTATTTGGGGTCAGTTTGATTGCCTCTTGCATGTTTCATACCCTTGTAGCGCAATCCTCCCTATAGCCTTAACATGCATCATGCTTTGGACCACCATCTCAGCATGCTTTTGGCTCCACTCCAGCAAACTTTTACTCATGTTTTTCCATGCTTAAGCTCTATTTTAAGTTGTTTTGGCCATGCATGCCTTGCTTTGTATAGCCATAGTGTAATCTTGCTCACTAGCTTTGTGTTTTGAGTCCACTAGCATGCATTGCTTGAGCTATTTGCATGATTTAGCATCATTTGTTATATGATTTCAGAGCATGTAGTGTGGTCATACTCTCCCATGCTTCACTCTTTCAATGCTTTTGGAGGGTCATGCTTTATGCTTCACTTATGAGCCAATTGGCATGCATGCTTGCCTAAGCCTTTTGGGTTGCCATCTCAATGTGTTTTGGGTCTTATTTTGCCCTAATACAACTCTGATTTTTGTTGATAAAGTCATCTAATGCTTGGTTTTGGTAGGTGTAGTGTAATCATGCTCATTGGCCTTGCATGCATTATGCTTTATGCCTCCCATTCTAGCATGTGTTAACTCTGCCCCATGCATGTTTTGGCATTGTTTTGACCTACCTTGGGACTGTTTTGAGTCACCTTGGCCCTTTGGGGCTTGCTTGATATGGCTATGGTACAAGTGCCTTTGGTAGCCTTAAGCTTTGAGCCTTCTAGCATGTTTCATTTGTGATGTGTGCATGTTTTGGCATCATTTAACATGTTATTTCAGAGCATATAGTATTGCCATATTCTTACTTCTTTCACTCCTTGAGTGCTTTAAAGAGTTGTGCCTTTGTGCCTCGCTTATGGGCCAATGCGTATGCATGCTTGTCTAGGCTTTTGAGCTCCCATCCCAGCATGTTTTAGGGCTATTTTGGGAAGATGGTTATAATCAGCTTTTTTGTGAGAGAGGAAGTGGATTATAACCCACTTCCCAAAAGGGGCCTCAGTCTTTGTTTTGACCTAATTGAGCTATGTCTATGGCTGGTTCAATCATTTGTGCCATGTATTGCATGCCTCTTGTGTAGTCCCCTTTAGTAGCCTTGTGCCTTAGGCCTTCTAACATGCCTCTTGTGTAGTCCCCTTTAGTAGCCTTGTGCCTTAGGCCTTCTAACATGCCTTATTTGTGGTGTTTATGTGATTTGGCATCATTTAACACTTGATTTCAAAACATATAGCATTGCCATATTCTCATGCATATCACTCTCTGATTGTGATTGAGAGTTGTGTTTTATACCTTATTCATGGGCCAATGCATGAGCATGCATCTTCTTGCTTTTAATGCTAGCATTTCGGAACATTTTGGCCATTGTTTTGGCATGCATGAGGTCTGTCCATAATTGGTTTAAGTCTATTGAGCATTGTATTGCATGCCTCTTGTATGATGCTCTTTACTCGCTTTGATGCTTTAGCCTTCGAACATGCCATGCATGCGTTATTCACATGATAGAATCGTGTGCATGCCATTAGCATTGATAGGTTGATCATGTTGTATGTGTTGCATTGTGTTTGGATTGGACGTCAAACCAAACACGAGAAGCGAGGGACGTTTCATACTTGAAGTGATGAAACGCGCCTCATTTCTCAGTCGCCGACCCTCTTGATCATGCATGATAGAGGCGGAGGCTCTTATGTGTTATTTGTCCATTCATTGACATTGAATTGTGCAAGCTTGGCTTCTCGGCCATCGTGCATTGCGATGCTCGATTGGTGGCCTGAGAGTCGAGTACCGAACTTCCTTGAGCTTGAGAAATGATAGGAAGGGCGATTATGCACACATATCTTGCAAATACACTGCTATGCCCCTTTTTGTCCTCTGTTGCAGCAAAACTGGAGTCTGGTAGATTTTCTGGCCGGCAGACCAAAAAAAGTGGCTGACCGACCACTTTTTCTGGTCTATAACAAGTTTTTCTAGTCTACAGGTGGTCTACAGCCACCTTTTTTGGTCGGCAGCCCACCAGGAGGTCCCTGTGTTGGAGTAAAAGCATTCTGGAAGTCTGTGCAGTGTTCTGAGATCAAACCAAATGCAAACAGAGGCAATTGAGGGCATGGTAATGGATTTCCGAGTGAAGCTGACCAAGCATGCATCATTCATTATTCCGAGGCAGAGCTGTGGTAGCCTAATTTAGCTTATTGTTCTTTCTTGGTTGGTTTTGTAACTTAGTTAATTTGTTAATTAATTAAAGTATTGTAATAATTAGTTGTAGCTAGTTATTCAATTTGTGTGGTGTAATAATTAGTCTAATTAGATTATTAGATTAGTTAAGTAGCTTAGCTTAGCATAGCTAGCATGTATTATTCATTCAGACCCTCCGTCGAGAGGGCAAATGTTGTAATAAGTGTGTGTGTGTGTGTGTGAATGTCTTTCAACCCCACGTCTTTCTTCCTTTTACTTATCAGCTTTCGATGGTTAGATTAGGGCATATTTTGATTAGCATACCTTATGCTTTGCATGCGTGCATCCATTCATCTGTCTTGCATACACCGGGCTCGGCGCATCATACAAACTGCATTGTATTTCAATACCAATTTGAATACATGTTATCTAGTTGCATTCACATGACATCTTAGAATAGTCGGGCCTATCTTAGTTGCATTTTGCATGTGTTGCGTTAGGCATCTTAACATAGCTAGGATCATGCATGATTTCTAACTAGCTTCTATTTTGGCTCGGAGTACACAATGAGTGTTTACGTTTTAGCATCCTTGCATGTGTGTAAAGTGACTGCCAGATAGCATGCTTTCCACGAGGCTATGTACTTATGTGTTTAAATGCATGAATGCCTGTGGATGAAAGTTTTATCGCCTGAATTGAAACAACTCGATGATTGTGAGTTTTAAGCCCACTTGAAGTGGCAAAATCATGTTTTTCTAAGCCCACTTGAGGGTGGCAAATCCGCGCTTTAGCCTACTTGCGAGTAGCACTTTCAAACCACTTTCAAAAACAAACATGAGTTGTTTTGTTCCAATCCGCGTGATTGAGTCTATACTTGTGTGCTGCGCGCATCACGTAGTAAGTTAAATTAATAACCAGAATAAGAACACATGTGTTTTCAAAAACAATATATCATGTTAGTAAAGGCCGATCCTTTGATCGGGCGAGCGGGGGTGCTCATTTCAGGACCTTCCCCTCTCGTACCCAAGTTCTCGAGCCGAGGCAACTTTGGTGATGACGGACACGTGACCTTAGGCATGAGTTAGGGTTTCCTAAATTTCCCAGAAACAAAATATTTAGGTAGCGACTCTGAAATCTGGCAAAGCAGTCCATGTTTGGCACTTCTTGATCAAAATCAATTTTCCAAAAATGTGGGGAAGTGGTTTGGAAATACTCTTCAGATCCTGGGGAACGCTCGCGATTCTCAGATTGTCACCTGAAAAGAAATGAACACTCCAGTCGGGGGTGCCAGAATTAGCACTCCGACGGACAAGTTAGTCTCTACTATCTCTAGATTACTTGTATTTTAAGTTAAGCATATTGATTCTCACATACCTCTTTCTGGCTGATGTTCTTTTATTTATATATTTTCTTTCTTGGGCCTCGGGATTGGGCCCACTTTCAATTCGCCATTTGGCTTCTTCTATAGCAAACTGCTTTTCACTCGGCCCCTTGCTCAACCGGCTATTTGGCAGAATAGGGTAGGATTTGAACGTGCGAGACGGGGCCGAGTGCTATATATATTTTGACTCTCCAAGTTCAACTATTCGGCCTCTTTACGATTCCCAGTATTCGGCCCCCACAAAGATCTCCTCTCCTCGGATCGAATTTCTGGCTTCCGATGCCATTTTTCCATTCCTGATGACGTTCGTCTGTCACTCGTGACAGACGGCACCCTCGATATGGAGAGGGCTGATGAAACCACGATCATCTTCCCTCTCCTATCAATCACAGAGGGTGGAGTCCGTTCCCCCTTCACCCATTCCTTAGGGTTGTGCTTTGCCATTGGGGTCTAATCCCTTCCCAACCCAATGTTAACTTTTTTAGAATTGTAATGGGGATTATAGAGCTAAACCGTCGCCTTAGGATTAACCTCGGCATTCCTGCTATTCGGCATTGTTATGCCTTGGCCAAGTCTTCTGGTCGGCACGGACGTTATTTCCTTAGGGCCAAGGACACCGACCATCAATTAGTGACTATGCTTTCCAGTTCTGGGAAGCGAGTCGATGATGTTATGGTCGTTGTCCAAGGTAACTGGGAATTCGGCGAAGGTGAGGATCGCCTCGATCCTATTCCTAGACGGAGGGGCGAACCAGGTGGCTGTATAGCTTCTTGTGTTTATTTTTTGTTATATTTGTAAAGCTTCATTTTTTAGACCTCATGGTTTTGCTTGTGCAGGAAACGATTTAAAGAAAGTCCTGACTTCAACCGACGCCGCCGTTCTTTCGGAAATCAAAGTCGCGCTCAAATATTTCGATCGTCCGAGTCTTCAGAAATAGGGGAGGGCGGCCCACGTTCTGCTTCGCTACAAGCCGACATATACGACCTTCTCGACAGCAGAAAACATTCCAATTCCGAAGGGTGAAGAGTTTCTTATCGCTTTTATTTTGACCGACTTCAAAAACTTGCGGCAAATTGGTTTCGAGGGGTCCGATTCGGAGCGGGCGGAAGTAGCTGAGGTCGCCGAGTCAGATCAGTCCGAAGCGGAAGTAGACGAGGCTTTGATGTTGGCCTTTGAGGAAGCCGGCCTCAATTCAGCCGACCCTCCGTCCACTTCGGGCTGAGGGGACCTTCCCTTTGATGACGTTTTTAACGGTTTAGAGGACCTTCCCGGCGCATACCCCAAAGACATGGCTGGGTTAAGCCTCACACAACTTGCCAAAAATAAAAACGCGGAAAGGATGGCCGTGCGGCGAAGAGCAGAGGCCATTCGATCTAAAGTGCCACCTACCGCCGAATCCGAATCTTAGCCCTACTTGCCTATTATTAAGGAGGAAATGGCAAAAAACTGAAGTGCCGAGTCCGAGGTGGTTGTGTAGGCCGATCAAGAGGCTGAGCAAAGGGCAAAGAAGCGTCCTGCCGAGGTCGAGGCCAGCTCAGAAGAAAACCATGCTGACAAACGGCCACGTTTAGAGGAATCGGATGTGATTGTGCCTTTTGTCATTCAACCGAAGATAAAAAAAACACGCCGATCTCCTCTGATGCTTCGGCAATTAAAGACCCAGCCGTCGCACTCAGCATGGCTACGTCCGTCTCATTGCCGGCTGACAAGGCGGCTTTCCGGGCGGAGCCGGATCTGCTGGCAATAGCACTAGCTGCTCAATCGGCTCTCTTGGTATATACCTTGACCTTGTCTTTCCCTTTTATGCAAATATTGTTTTGGTTTTAATTTCCTATTTCGCAGACGGTCGGGAGAATAGCCGAGATAGGTCGTCGCCAGCATGACGCCGTCGAATGACTTGGTCGTTTACAAATGGAAGTAGAGGGCCAAAGGAGCAGGGCTGATTTCGAGGCGGTGAGGGCGAAAATGGAAAGCGCCAGGGCCGAGGCCGAGATGGAGAGGGCGAGAAATGCGGATCAGCTGAGATTGGCCACCGAGAAGAGGGCAGACGCGAGCGAAGACATGCTCAAGTTAGCCCAAGAGGCGATCGCCAAACTAGAGGCTGAGTTGGAAGAATTAAAGAAGGTGAAGGAACCAGCCGACTCGAAGGCTTCCAAGGCGTTCGAGGCTGGGCAAAGTGCTGCTCTCGCTAACTATGTGGAAGAAGTCCCCAAGTTTGAAAATCGAGGATTCAAACACGGCTGGCTCAAAGCCCTTGCTGCTGCTGATGTGACATTGGCTATGCCGATTCCATACAAGAAGTGGATGTTGAGCCGCTGGAGTCTGACTCCAAGGATTAAGTTGGGCGACACTTGTTTTTGTTTTAGGATTTTGAATGAATTCTTACAGCTTTTTGTTTAGTAGTTTTCATGTATTGCTATAGTCATAGTTTTTTGCTAGGCATTTTCATGCGAACTTGTAGCTTTTTGTTTAGTAGTTTTCATATGTAAAATAGTTACAATTTGTGCCCAATTTACTAATGAAAATTTCCTTTGTACTTTGCTATTATTTGTGCTAAATTTTGTTATTGATGAATGGTATTGTTTTTTTTCTATTTTGGATAAAACATTCATGTATACTTGCCGATTAGATAACTAGGCAATTTTAATTTATCCTTGTTGAATAGCCGATCAGATTACTAAATCTGCCCTTGCCCCAACCAATGCATGAACTCCAAAAACTCGAATGCTAATAGTTCATGGAGTGGCTGTGGCACACAATAATCGGCATCGGGCTTAGGTGCTAGGCCGATCAGATTAATAAATCTGCCCTTGCCCCAGCCAATGCATCAACTCTAAAAAGCCGAATGCTAATAGTTCATGGAATGGCTGTGGCACACATCGATCGACATCGGGCTTAGATGCTTGGCCGATCAGATTAATAAATATGCCCTTGCCCTGGCCAATGCATGAACTCCAAAAAGCCGAATGCTAATAATTCATGGAGTGGCTGTGGCACACATCGATCGGCATCGGGCTTAGATGCTTGGCAGATCAGATTAATAAATCTGCCCTTGCCTTGGCCAATGCATGAACTCCAAAAGGCCGAATGCTAATAGTTCATGGAGTGGCTGTGGCACACATCGATCGGCATCGGGCTTAGATGCTTGGCCGATCAGATTAATAAATCTGCCATTGCCCTGGCCAATGCATGAACTCCAAAAAGCCAAATACTAATAGTTTATGGACTGGTTGCGGTGCATGTCGATCGGCATCAGTCTTTTGGAGTTTAGCGTTAATGAAATTGCCTCGGGGGCGCTGCAAGCATTAGAAATAAATGGGATGGACTCTTCGCACCAGTGACTCCACTTATTGTGTTCAAACTCAATTTAAAACAATTTTTTGTGTAAGGTTAGAAAAGTGCGAATGTCAAATAGACTGTTCTTCAACAGCAGAGGAGAAGTGCGAACATTGGCTGAGCTTGACACTGCAATGAATCGCAGCAGCGAACCCACCCGTGCGGGAGGTAGGACGTCTAAAGAACGGGAAAAACGTCAGCCTCCAAGTCGTCGAAGTAGATCACCCCGAAAGGAAAAACAGCAACGGGGAAGCTCCCCACGACCGCGACCGAGAAATGAGGCCGACACGACGCCGCGACAGTTGAATTTTGCGGTTTTTGTGGGGAATAAACCGATGACGGAAGCGGACTCCATTGTCAACGACCCAGGTGTAGCGGTCGAGTTTGCTCGACAGATTTTTCCACCAGAAGTAAAGCAGTCGATGGTTGGTCGACAGGATTTTGAAGTATTTCGAGACGGCGTCCACAGGGCGGTGAAAGGGCTGTATACCGCTTCTGAAGTCGGCATGCGCCTGTGCGCCGCGTGGCGAGAAATAGAGAAAAAGGACGAACGAATTCGGAACTTGGAGACTTGCGCGGAGAAGGCCAAGCGTGAGCTTAGGGAACTTAGGAAGGCTCAAACCACCGAGCAGCGTGCAGTAGGTCAATCTAACCCGGTCGTGGAGGAGAGAGTGACCCAACGGCTGTTAAGTCACGCAATAGCCGATCGGGATATGGCAAGCATGTTTGCTTTGGAAAATGCAAGGATCGTGGGTTATGAAAAAGGCTTCCACAACGGCCGAAGAGTCGGGATAGACAAGACCAAGGACAAACTCGCAGAGGAGGTGTGCTGATGCGAGAATCGGGGCTTTAGGCACGGGTGGATTAAGGCTCTCCAAGCCTCTGAGGCCCTCCAAGGAGCAGGAGTTGAATCGGCCTCGCCATTATATCATCGCTACGACTTTCCTTTTGACGCTTTCGAAATTGAGAAGAGCGATGACGAGGTGTAGACACCCCATTTTTGACCGTCCTCAAGACTTGGACGTCACCGCTTGAACACCCGGTGATTATCCTTGTTTGTGTTTGTCTTGAGTTCTCGGAGGACTCGGCTACGCGCCTTGCCTCAAGATCTCTCGACTCGACTGTTTTGTGTCTGGTTTTGCACCAAACACTTGTGTTTTGCCTTGGAGGGGCAGGGAATGGCTTGTGGGCCATCCCCACACATCACCGGCTATGGCTTGAGGCCACCGGCCAAATGTTTGGCCGGCCGGCACTATAGATGGTCGCCCGACCATCTTTTTTGGTCCAATTGCATTTTTGGCCGGCCGACCGCTGTGCATCTGCTTTTACAGATATTTTATGCTAGCTGGCATATACTTTGTTCCCCTCCATACACGTGTATGGAGGGATCTTCCTCTTGGCTAGCTTGTCTTGTAAGCTTGCAAGATTGAACCTTCTATAAGAGGAGGCCTCTTCTCCCTCTTTTAGGTGAGACAAGATTTTCATAGAGAGCTATGGTTTTAGGGTTTGAGTTGTGTATCTATCCTATATCTATATCTCTCTCTTGTATTTGTGTGTGTTTAGCCTTAGTATTGCCCACAAACACCCACCATCACACCTTACCTTGATTGCTGAGGGGCTAGAGGTCTTTTCTTGAAGTTTTTAGACTGGTTTGGAGCCAAAGAAGCAGCTGGAGTGCTGTTCTTGAAAGAGGTCTTCAAGGGTAAGGACTTTACCTTTAAATACCCCATTTTTGCAGAGCTTTTTTACCTATCTTGCAACTGTTTTTAGGCTTTGCATGTAACATATAAAAGTTCTGTTTTTGAGTCCTTTAAATAGTTGTTTAAGAGTGTTTTGAGCTTTGAGGTTGTTTGACACCTCTTAAGACTTGTTTGGCCTTTGTTTTTGTGTTATTTTGGTGAGCTCCGGGACCATTGTGTTTGGGCCTCCTCACCACTGAAATCTTGAGGGATTTCAGTGGTGAGGATGGTGCCTTGAGGTCCCAAGAAGGAAAGGGCCACCCCCTCTCCTGGTTGTCCTTGAAAAGGGCTATTTTTGCCTCTTGAGGGAGCATCTAATTTAGGTTCATGTTGGCCATGTCTTAACTGATTTTTATGCTTATTATGTCATAATATAGCTCTGTTTTTTTTTACTTGGCTTAGGTACACCATGCTTGCTTAGCATACATACCTTGTAATGCCTTGTTTAGGTCTTAACATGCTTTAGGTTTTGATCCTTGTTCTAGCATGATTTTGGCCAAGCTTTGTGAAGCTTTTGTGTTTGTTTTAGCATGCTTAAGTTCTGTTTTTGGTTGTTTTGGTCGACCATAGCATGCTTAGTATAGCCACCTTGCATTTTGGCTTGTTAGCCTTAGGTGTGTGAGTGTGTAGCATGCATTACTTGCATTATTTCAGTGGTTTGGAACCACTTACCATGTTATTTCAGTCCTTATAACATGCTTGCATACTTGCATTTGATACTCCTTTGTTGCTTTAAAAGGTTGTTGCCTTATGCTACATGAATGTGCTTCTTTGTATGCTTGCATGTTTAAGCCACTTAGATGCCATCTAGGTGTTCCCTTAGCATTGTCTAGGTCTGCCTTGAACCTGTTTTAAGTCCTCTTGGCCTTGTGAGGCTTGGTTGACTTAGCCATGGTTTAAGTCTCCTTGGCTTGCCTCAAGTACTTGGACCAATTGCATGCCATGTTTGTTTTGTTTAAATTGGTTTGGCACCATCATTAACATGATTTTCAAAGTTTACATTGCATGCTAATTGTCCATGTTTAGGCTCTTTTAAGTGTGCTTAAAGGTTGCTTGTTTGATGCTTAAGTGTTGGCCCATCAACATGTACATGTGTGTGTGTGTGTGTAGGCCCTCATTTCCATAGCATTGGCCACTGTTTTAGGCTTGTTTGAGGGCTGCCTAAATTAGTTTAAGTTCACCCCTTTGCATGTTGTTGCATGCTCACCTTGTGTGTTGTTGCATGATTGAATGAAGTCACATGCTTGCTTGCATGCTTGAACATCGACATTGTGTCATACTTGTAGGTTGCATTGCTTCATGCCTTACATGCTTCTTTACTTAGGTTGTGTACCTAACCTACATTACACATTGCATTGCCATGTTGCATACTAGCCTCCATACCTAGGATGCATTGCATTGGCATTCATGCTTCACCTCTTGAGTTGAGTATGATAGAGGTTGAGCCCCCTTTGTTTGATTATGTGCATTGCATTCCATATCGAAATGCATACTTGGTTTCTTGGGCCATCATGCATGGAAATGCGCGATTGGTGGTCCGAGAATCGAGAACCATATCCCTTTGAGTCATGAATATGATAAGGGGTGTGATTGGTGCATACATTGCTTGAAATGCATTGCCATGCTATGTTTTGCCCTCTGCTGCTGTCAAAAACAGATTCTGTAGGAAGATTTGGCCGGCCGGCCATCTGCAGTGCCGACCGGCCATCCATAAGTGGCCGATGTATTAATTTGTGGCCGGTGACCATTCTCCATGGCCAGTGACCAATTCCCTCAGCCGGTGGTGTTCCACAGCATTCAGAGAAGCAACCTTGAGATTTGTGCAGTCTTCAGAGAACGATAACAGTCAAAGCAGAGGCAACTTGTGCATGGCAGTGGCTTTTCGGGCAAAGCCGAGCGCGCATTGCATTGGGCCCTCTTCCCGAGGCTGTTTACTGCTTTCATTAGATTAGTTAATTTGTTAATTAATTAATTGGTCTGTAATATTTAATTAGCTTGTAGGTATAATTAAATTGTATTATTCTTTCGGTCCCTCCGAGCGAGGGCAAATTTGTAATAAGTGTGGGTGCGTGGGTGCATGTCTTCCAACCCCCACTTCTTTCTCCCTTTTACTTACCTGCTTTTGATGGTTAGTATTAGGACATGTTTACTTTAGCATACCTTATGCTATGCATGCGTGCATCATTCATTAGTATTGCATGCACCGGGCTCGGCGCATCATGCTAACTGCATAAAGTATTTCAAGTCCAACTTGAATACATGCTATCTGTGCATTTTCACATGTCATCCTTAGATTAGCCGAGCCTATTCTAGATTGCATTCTGTATGCGTTGCATTAGCCACTTAATATGGACTTGGATCATGCATTGATTGTTAACATGTTCTTGTCTTGGCTCGGAGTACATTGTAAGTATTTTATGCCTTAGCATCTCGCATGAGTGTAAATGTTAACATGACAGCATGCTTACCATGTGGCCAGCTGCTTATGTGATATAAACTGCGTGAATGCCTGTGGGTGAAGGTTGGATTGTTTGAGTTGGAACAACTCATTGAAATCCGTGTTTTAGCCTACTTGCGAGTAGCAACTTTCAAACGTTTTTCAGACAAACGGATATGCAATGCTTCATTCCAAATTAGGCAATCTAGTCTATACTTTTGTGTTGTGCGCATCACATAGTAATTCTAGCTAATTAACTGGAATAAGAACACATAACGTTTTCAAAATCGGATATCA
The DNA here is from genome assembly GCA_036172215.1 of Camellia granthamiana. NCBI lineage: Eukaryota > Viridiplantae > Streptophyta > Magnoliopsida > Ericales > Theaceae > Camellia > Camellia granthamiana. The sequence continues at coordinate 35,669,458 of CM069907.1, forward strand.
TGGTTAGTAGAGGCCGATCTTCGGATCGGGCAAGAGGGGGTGCAAATAGCTGACCTTCCCCAATCGTACCCAAGTTCCCGAGCCGAGGCAACTTTGGTGATGACGAACACGTGGCCTTTGGCACCGAGTCAGGGTTTCCTAAATTCCCCCATTAAAAAATATTTAGGTGGCGACTCTGTATCTGGCAAAGCAGTCCATGTTTGGCACTTGTTTCAAAAATCTATTTCTCAAAACGATTTGCCGGATTTGGACTCTTTGGTTCAGATTAAGAACCGTGAAAAAACAAGTCTGAACTGTGGTAGCATAAGTCCCTCAGGGCGCATCCACAGTTTCTGGCAACTTTGCTGGGGAGATTAGAGAACTTGACTCGAACTCGTGATATCTTGTTTTGACTACACTTATGTGTTTCTTTGCATTGCATGTGCATTAGTGCGCCTAGGACACTGTGTTTGCCGTCTGCTATTCCTGATTCCTGAACGGTTTGCCGGAGGCCTGCTTTGTTAAGCGTGCCATAAGGCTGACCGGTTACGGGCTCTACCACGATGGGAACACAAACCCCGGTTTTACCAAGGCACCCTTTTCGACCATTTGACCTAGTGCATATTCGGAATCCATAGTGACCATTCCAAGCTAGGACAGGTTGTTTACCCGATATAGGTTGTTTGAAACCGCTGCCTGCATAGTGAAACCCTAGCTCCTGACAAAATAGGACAGGGAAACCCTACCCCAACATAGAGGTGTTTTGGCTCTTTTACTTGCTATGTGCTTTTAGAGTGTATCTCTACAGGAACGCGCATATCAGTTTGCAAGTTTGAGTATCAGGCCTGAGGGCACTAGAATCAGTGTTCGTGAGAATCAGTTATATCTGTGGGTATCCGATTCAGTGTTTTGGGGCAGTGATTTTGGGGAACAGTAATCAGTAGTAGGGTACAGTTGTTCGGCTACGCCTGTGTTTGATCCGTTTGGGCTGAAATGCTGCTTGTTTTTTCTTTTCAGTTCAGAGAGTTGATACAGAATAGCCAGTGTTCCCCCTTACCGAGGCAAGACAGATATCTGAACCGTCAGTCACCGTTCAGTACAACGGACTTATGATGACGCAGAATTCGGAGGAGATTATGGTTATGACAGCCGCATTGGATCAAGGAATCACCCTGCAAAGTGAGACCAGTGTTGAAATGCCGCATCCACCCAGGTCGCCTGCTGCGCACCCGGTCTGGGCCCCCCAATTGTATCAGGTTCGTGAGCCCACCACATTCAAATTGATGGGGATGATAGGCGACCTCCAGAGGTCCGTGGCAAATCTTGCTTACGGAATATCGGCTTTGCCACCAACTGCACCATATGCCGCAAATTTTGTGTCACAGGAGCCCCCGCTATTGGGATGGATTATAATCGAGCTTAGCCAGCCGGAGGTTGCCTCTAGCTATGGCAATGACGTGTCAACATCAACCCAAACCCTCGATCAAGCCGAGGCCAGAGGCAAGTACAAAATGGAGGCAGATGCCGATCCCATTGAACAACTGCTGTGGGCAGTCGACGCTTTGAAAGCCGGGGGAATGAGTAAACAACAAGTGTTCGCAGTCGTAGCTAAGACTGTGGATGATACCTTCCCCACTCCAACTGAAGGCAGTACAAGTCAGTCAGAAAACCGGGATAGGCTCCGTCATGCCAGAACAGTTCCTTCCACTCCCAACCCTGCACCTGGGAAAGATTAGAAAGTCAAGCCAGTGCCTGCCGACCCTTTCGCTAGTGCGTCTAGCAAGAATACTCACACTTCAAAGTACCTGCCCCGAGGGCGCAGGATCTTTCACGCTTTCTACATGCCGTTGTCCAAGGCACTTCAGATCCTGGCCGAAAGAGGGCATCTTAAACCCTTGGAGCCTCGACCTCTCCCGAAGAATCTCCCTCTCACACATGATGCTGCCTTGTACTGCGCATAACACCAGCAAACCGGTCACGCTACCAATAACTGTTTTTGCCTCCATCATGAGGTGCCAGATTTGATCGATAATGAGGTTATGCTCCCACCCACCTCAGCCAAGTCTGTTACTACCCAACTATTGGATTTTGAGGATACTGCGAGTATGTAATCGGGGAGTGAACCACCTGCGGGCGGCACTTGGTGTATTTCGGATGTGGTGTCTGGCACGCATTTTTGAGCATCCGCGAATGCTAGTTTTGTAATTTCTGGCTCGGGTATCGAGTCAGTCCTTTGTTTTGTTTTGAATCTGTCTCATCGTCTTGAGTCAGTTCCTTTTTTGCTTAAGGGTCTGTCTGGTGGTAACGAGTCAGTCCCCTTGTATATAATGTCAGGTGATTCCGGGGTTGTTGCCTCGAACGCCGTTTTGTTTTACAATTACCCTTTTGCTTTCCTTTTGAGTCTGTCTCTACTGTGGAGCCAGTTGTAACCAGGAAATCTGAATGAAACAGCTGCGGCTATCATGTTTCCGTGCTTATTGCTGTTTTGAGCTAGTTGTCCTAGAGGATTTGAATGGAACGACAATACATTCCACCTGCTCCCTTGTGCCCTGAAAATCATTGTAATGACTGAAGCTTTTTTCAAAAACCTTTTTGAACACTGCGGTGAAAACAAAGAGGAAGGAATTCCTCAGGTTTTACAAAACTTTGATCAATTTGAGAGAAAGATAGGCATGCTAAGCCTTTTTATGAATGAAATCATGCTTGTTAGCGTGAGTACTGAGAAGGACCCTGGTTTGATCCAGATTGGTTCCACACTATCTTCAGCGCGAGCGATTTGTCGCTTTCTTAAAAACTTTCAAAAACAAAATGTTTTGCGCGGTCCTGTGAAGACCTTTGTGTGGAATCGCTCTTGAGATTGTGCAGCCCAGCATCACTCTCAGCCTCAAGATTCAATCCGTTTGTTTTCGAACCTTGAACCCATTCAGAACGTTCAACGGTCAACCGCCATGTGAGACCTGTGTGGCCAGATCAGAAGCACCCCTCGAACTAGGGGCAAAAATGTCCGATGTGCTCGAAGAGCCGAAGATGAATCCTTCTACAAATCAATACAACAGACACTCTCCTGGATACAGAGGGCTTCAATCTCAAAACCATTTGGCATGGACTTGCTATACTTTTACCCTTTGAGAGGCTCGCTGGGCCGAAAACCTGGAAAGGCGACCCAGGCAAAAGTTAGAGTGAAAAAAAAGAAAAGAAAAAAAAAAGAGAAGAAAAAAATGCAAAAACATATATAAAAAAAACAAAGCAAAAAAATTGAAAAGAAAAAGAAAAAAGAACCTCGCGAGGTCGAAAACCCGCATCGGGCGCCTTCGCAAAAGTTAGAGCCTAAAAAGTGAAGGTTAAAATACCCGAGTGTACCTTAGCCGGAACTATGTAAGGCTTGATTCCCATGATTGGGATACGTAGGCAACTTCATCCTGAAGTCCAGCCCCCAACGCTTTCATAGCGACTTTGTCCATGTAATGGCTTTGATCATCCTTGCCTTCTTTGAATCCGATAGTGCGGTTGTGACACCGTGAACTACGTAGGCTTGATTCCCATAATTGGGATACGTAGGCAGCTTCATCTTGAAGTCCAGCCCCAACACTTTCAAAGTGACTGTGTCCATATATTAGTTCTAGCCGCCTTTGTCTTCTTCCTGTCCGAGAGTTCGGTCGTGATCGTCATCAATGAGGACTGCTTACGAAATGCTTTGGCATCATCCAAACAAGGGGCAACTTTCCGTTGCCATGCATTGCCATGAGTCGCCTTTCAAACCAAGGGCAACTTTCCATTGCCATGCAGTGCCATCCAAACAAGGGGCAATTTTCCATCGCCTCCGATCCAAGGTTATGCATCTCAACAGTAAGTTCCGTGCTCGTTGAGCATTGACCGTTTGCAAAAATAGTTTTTGAGTTTTTTTTACTGAGGTTGACTATTTCTCGAAAACTATTCCATCTTTTCCAAAAACTGGACCACTTTTTGGACCCAAAAAAGGGAAAATTTTCAGTGCTCACAGCCTGACTTTTATGATTTTCAAATCAAAAATCGAACAAGTATGTTAATCTAACTCTCGCCTTGGTCAAATTTGTTTTAGTAGAAAACCAAAACAAAAAATGGTCAAAGTGATGAACTAGGGGCACAGTTGAGTCAGGCTTCTTGTCTTTTCTCCGTCGCTAGCATACTTGCCAGAAAGGGCACAACTGAAGCTTTCAGTAAAGGGTCGAAAGCTCTCTCACCCTCCAAGCAACGAGGTATCAAGCCAAGTGCGAAGCACAAATCGGAATGAATCAAGATACTCCATTCTCCATCCGGAACATCGACTAAACGTCGCCGGAAGAAATAGCTGCGAGCTAATAATGTTGGGCTTGAACCCACGACTTCCTATTCATCTATCAATCACCCTAGGGAGGGATGGAAAATGAGAGAATAAAGAATAGAGAGATGTGCGATGAGAAAAAAAAGTGAGCAAAAGGGTTTTGAGAGAAAAACCGAGCCTGAAGGCCGAGTGATGTGAGAATCACAAATGAGAAAGGGTAGGAAATAATACCCGGAGGAACTGGCTCCTCGCGATTTGAGGTCTCTCATTTTTGTAACACGCCGTGTGTCGTGTCTTTTGTTTTGTTTACCTCAACTTTTGTTTTGAGTCTTTTCCGAGCATGTCTTGTTGTGATTAGGTCGTGTACGTTTTGTTTGAGTCGTTCTCGCTGCGTTCAGTTGTAGGCTCGATACCTCGGTTGAAAAACCCTTTTTCAATTTCAAAAGTCGTTTATGCCCAGAGTGCTGTGCCATTCTCTACGTTTATGCGAAGCAAAAGAAGAAAATGGGAAATTTTGGGACATCTGAGTGTGCTTCAACTTCAGCCGGTTCCACCTCCGTATGCCGTCTTATTGGACTGTTGTTCAGGGTTTGCCATGTGCAGAATGAACCAAGCGTTGTGTTACGAGCTGTATGCAGATTAATCCTCAGCAGAGTACGGGCTGTGTGTTCAGGTTGAGCAGTGGTTTGTATGGGTTGTTTTGCTGTTGGCTGGTTTGTTATCTGATTATTACAATGCAAGTGTTCAATTTTCAGACAACAGATCAATTTCATTTACATTGAGGTGCAACATGATGCAATGCGATGCAATATATGAAATGTACAAATGTAACACTTTTTCAGATAAAAAGTTTGTTTCATTTCATCATCTTTTTCAAGTACATAGTTTTGGAAACAAAAATCTGCCTGCGGCAGTACAAGGTACTCTAGCTACTAGTAACGTACAAAAAAGAAGAAAAATAGCAAAAATCTGGATCAATGTCAAAAGGGCTCAGGCCTAGGGGTCCATCCTCGTCCTCTTCCTGGACGAAGGTCCAGGAGCATCATCATCAGCATCGTCATCTGAGTCTGAGCCCGAGCCGTCTCCGGTCTCCTCCTCGGATAACTCTGCCTCAGCCTCAGCCTCAGACTGATCAGCATCATCAGGAATGGGTGCCCGTGAGCTACTCCCAACATGGGTGCGCCCCGCTTTGGTGCGGGGGTATACTCTGCCATCTCGAGTGGAAATGGAAGGTCCAGCCTGAGCACCTCCCACAGGAGGAATCTGGAAGGGATGCTGAAAAGTACAAAAGGCAAACGCATCAGTATACTGTGAGCAGTTTATCAGTGCAGAATGCAGTGTATGAGTACAGCGTGTGAATACTGTGAGCAGTTTATCAGTGCAGAATGCAGTGTATGAGTACAGTGTGTGAATACTGTGAATAGAGTATCATTACAGAATGCAGTGTATGAGTATAGTGCGTGAATACTGTAAGTAGAGTATCGGTACAGAATACAGTGTTTGAGTGCAGTGTATGAATGCCGTGAATAATGATGAGAACAGTCTGTGGGCTACAGTATATCAGATGCCGCGAGGGCAGTGTATCAGGTGTTGTACTGCGCATCAGAGTATATGAAGCAGCTTATGTATGGTTCGAGACCGTGGCCAGAAGAACATACCGGAATGCCATAGATGGCTAGAAGATCAAGGCTCTGCTGGAACATCCCCATCACAGAGGTGGTCAGCTCCAAGGACTGGCGGGTATACTCGGAAGAGGCCTGCGAAAGGGTTAGATGCATCAGTATTCTGCAGAATATCAATAAACTGAAATGAAATGACAATGCAAGATGCAAGATGAAGTAGTACATACCGGAGGTAAGTCGTAGAACCCGACTAACTCATGATCAGCCGGAGGGGGAGCAATGGGAATCTGGTAAGTCGCCCCACCCTGTCCTCGGCATGTCATTGAAGTGGGGAGCGCTGGCCAACTAGCCCCCCGTCCCCTCCGAGCTCCACCCCTGCCACGGACTCGAGCTGTCCTCGATGTCCCTGCCCCTACTCCCGCTCCGGCCACTGGCGCCGCAGGCCTCTCTCGCTCAGCTCGGCGGCCACTGCTCAGAGGCTGCATAATGAAGGTCCGAACGTACTCCGAGTAGTCGCCCTCGCCTTTGAAACCATCTACCTCCCAGCCGATCGTATAGTCAGTCATCTGCTCGGGAGTAAACCTCTCTGTCTCTCTCACATGCTCAGGAGGGTGAACCGGGACTATCTGCTCAGGTAAACCTAGGATCTGGCGTAGGAAACGCTTACCCAGGTGCCAAGCCCGACAGACCGGGCCCTCTAGCAAAATCCTAAAGCGCGAGGTCTCCTCAGCACCGACGAACCGCGCCCGCATCGTCGCTGGCAATGGAGCCCAAGGCTGCCAGGTGATCTGAAAATGAAATGCAGTTTGTTATCTACTATTATTAAAAATACAGTGTAAAGCAAAGCTTAAATGTACTGCAAGTTGAACATACCTCTGCGGGGGTGATGGTGTCGAAGTAGCGGCAGAAAAAGATGAACGTCTCCCGGGGCCTCCGCACACACCTCACGTCAAAACGGCACGAGAACGGAACGACAAGAGGGGTCTCTACGTCTGGCACAGGCGCAAGTCTCAGAAAGTAGGCGTAGACCCACAACTGCAGAGTAAATACTAGTATGCTTATCAGATAAAGCAGAATGCAGAATAAAATAGAAATTGCAGAACCGTGTATTGTGCAGTGTATTGTGCAGAGTGTACAGTGTGACCAGTGTACAGTCGGTGTAAAGCAGAGCATGTGTGTGCCGGGTGTGCAGTATACAGTCAGCGTGAAGCAGAGAGTACAGTGTGTACAGTGTGCAGAGTACAGAAAATATAAAGCAGAAAATGTAGAGCAGCAATGAAAAACAAAAAAAGGAAACGTACCTCCCAAGCTCGCCAGTAGCCCCCGAGCAGCTGTCCGCTGCAACGGGAGGCTGAGCTCATGTATCCGTATAGAGTGGCCAAGGCAGCGCCACCCCAGTCGTAGCGTAAGATCTGTGTGACATCCACAAGAGCGCTCAGCAGACAGAGGGGCACGGTGTTCGCCCGATCGGCGAAAACGGTCGTCCCCAGCAGAAACATGAGGAAGCCGCACGCATATCGCTCCACCGCCTCCTGGGTCATCGGAGCCTCCTCAACTAAGGCTGGCTGAACCCTGAATTGGACCTTGAACCATGAGTACCTGACGAAGCCGGGACGCGCGAGAGGTGGCACCTCACCAAGCAAGTAGATCTGAGCGGCCTCCCACTCATCCATGTCGGTATCGAAGGGGATCGGATCACCCCCCACCTCGATGCCGGTTAGCATCGAGAAGTCATAGGGAGTCATCGTCATGTCTCTCGTAGTAGAGAAGTGGAAGGAATCGGTGGTGTCCCACCACCTCTCCGCTAGAGCGGCAAGGAGAGGCCTACTCGCAGTGAGGCGCGAGAGTCCCCTGCAGAATGTGCCGAAGCCGGCCTGATCCACGATGTGGCGAACCGCATCGGGTAGCTCCGTGTACCAATCTCGAGTGGCAATGTTCCCATACCCCTGGACGGCATGGGAATCTCCCTGTATTCGAAAACAACACCGTTGCGAAGCAATATAAAATGTACAGTTTTGAAGAACAGTCAAAATTGATGCAAATATAGCGTGTGTGCACGTTTTCAAATTCAAACAAACATCGGGTGCCGGTGTGATTGCAGTAAACTACAGTGTGTGCTGTGTCAGTGTGTGTGTACGTGTCAGATTCAAACAGATATTAGTTGCAAGTGTGTTCACAGTCAACTACAGTAAACAGTGTATAGGTGTATCCGGGCAAAGCAGTTAAAGAACATAATCAGCTACGGCAGTTAAGTGTTCTACATCGCGAAAAATAAAACAGAGGGAAGAATATACCTCGGAAGCACCAAAAGACAGATGAGACGTCGGCTCGCGCAAGAGAAGCTCTGGAGGCACCGCCCTATCGAAGCTCCTGAACTGACGGAGTCCGTCGGGAGGCAGGATGTGAATCGCCGGCCGGTAGGTCGCCGGGTCGAACGGGCGGACGCTCAAGGGGAGAAGCTCAGCCCCAGGATCCATCTCATGATCCGGAGGAGTGGAATATCATCCGCCATGTCAAAGGTGGTGTGAAAATGACCGGGAAAGTGGAAACCGGATGAGAATGCAAAAGGTAAACTAAAAAGTCAACCCCGAGAGGGCAGAAAATGGCCGGAAAAGGTGGGAAATGAAAGAGACAAGGAAATCAAGAGAAACTCGAGGGGAACAAACCCTAAAAGGTGGAAATAGCAAAAGAAACACCGAAACGAAGAAATGTTTGGTTCAAAATGTTCAAAACGCGAAGAACTTCGCGAATCGAACGATGAAACGGGCGCGAAACGCAAGAAAATGGAGGATCGAAGGGAAGAAAGTATCCTAGAGAGAGAGAGGGTGAAATTTCGGCCAAGGAAAATGAAAAGAATAGGGTTTCAAACCCTATTTAAAAGACCCAAGACGAAAGGACAAAACTGTCCCGATTCAGCAAGATTTGGCCGGTCGGCTACATTTTTGGCCGGTCGGCCAAATATTTGGCCGATGAGGTGTTCTAATGGCCGGTGGATGGCTGGTGACCTCCCCTCATGGCCGGTGAGCCTCCTACAACCTTGTTTGGGTCAGATGTGTAGTTTGGGGCCTTCATTTCTCAAGACAGTGCAAGAAATGGCATTTCCGAAGCTCAACCGGCCTCCGTTTTGACCTCGGACTGTGTCTTCTGTGCGTGGCACTCGAATATGTGCAAGGCGTATCCTTTTGTCTCTTACAAGATTCAAAAGTTGCCCCACATGCGTTGCGTTACAACACTTTTTTGTTAACGCGCGCTGATTATGCGTCATTTCATTCGCGTTATTGCGCACACATCTCACATTGTCATGTGCATGGCATACTCGCATCTTCATGCATTTTCGTCATGGTCTGGCGAGACCTTAAACACGCATGGTCTGGCGAGACCTTAAACACGCACGGTCTGGCGAGACCTTAAATACGCTCGGTCTAGGAGACCTTAAATCCATCGGTCTACATTGTCATGCATGATCCTCATCACGCGTTGTCATACGCGCCTTACCTGTGTTGTTATGCATCTTCCTCATTTGCATTTTCATGCATTTCGAAAGCCGCGCGTTGTCGCGCATTTAAAGTTCATGTGTTTTCATGCATTTCAAGCGACTTGCGTTGTCGCGCATTCCATGCAACATGCATTTCAAAAAACATGCATCTCAAAAAACAAAAACAAAAAAAATAGTGCATATGTCATGCATTACATTGTATATAGTGCATATGTCATGCATTACATTGTATATAGTGCATATGTCATGCATTACATTGTAGATAGTGCATATGTCATGCATTTCATTGTATATAGTGCATATGTCATGCATTTCATTATAATATAGTGCATATGTCATGCATTTCCACTGTAAATATCATATTCCATTCCGGTGCATATTGTATATATTGCATTGTAGTTTGCATGCATTCACTGCATCACCTCCATCTATGGCTTGCACCTTTCCATGTTGAGCTTGGTCTGGTATGTGCCCATACTTCTCACGTTAAAGCACAGTTCTGCATGTGTACGCGCCTATTCCATGTTGAACTTGGTTTGAGGGTGGTGGCACCGTTTCCGTGTTAGACGTGGCTTGTATGTGTCCATGCCTTTCCTAGGCAAGATACGGTTTGGCCTGCGTGCCTTATCCTAGGCAAGATACGGTTTGGCCTGTGTCCATGCCTTTCCTAGGCAATATATGTTTGGCTGCATGCCATATCCATTGTATATATTACATTGTAGTGTAATTTTCGCATCCAGCATTAGGATCATGTTCTTTCGTTAGCGGGTTGTTTCCCCACTTATGTCATTCCACCCAATTACTTGTTCTTGTGTCCGTCTACATTACTCATAGTTCTGCATGTGTACGCGCCTATTCCACGCTGGTATGTTGGTTTGAGGGTTGCGGCACCTTTTCTATGGTAGACGGATTTTGCATCTCCATCAATCTATTTGACATTTGTGTGGTTTTGAACCGCTCATGATTTGATCATGATTCAATTGTATTGCGTTTTCATTTACATTATTATACATAGTTTTGTATATATTGCATATCATTTTGCATTCATTTTGCATGTTATGCATGTTGCTAACGGTATCGTACCTGTTAAGTTGCTTTCTTTTGCAGGCACGATATTGTATGTACAGTTCATTTGAGGCTGGTGCAACCAGACGAACCGGACAGGTATTGTATCCTCCAAGTGAGACGTATTGAGAATTGCAAAATTCTCTTACATCCTTTCTGCATTGTAGCGTAGTTTGGTGTATGCTTGCTTAAAACTGTCGCGTGTTATGCTTCGTTACAGCTTTCTTTGCATAATCATAAGTTATGTTCAGCTTTGTGCATTGTCTTGCATTTTGCCCCTGCCTTCGGGCGCATATCTTGTCTGTCTTGCATGCTTTGTCTAAGTCTTCGGCCTTGTCAAAAATGGGTCGTCTCTAGGCTTTGACACGCACTCCCGTCATTGTTATGACTTTCGAGTTCTGTCAAAGAGGGCCAACTGTAGACACCCCATTTCTGACCGTCCTCAAGGCTTGGACGTCACCGCTTGAACACCCGGTGATTATCCTTGTTTGTGTTTGTCTTGAGTTCTCGGAGGACTCGGCTACGCGCCTTGCCTCAGGATCTCTCGACTCGACTGTTTTGTGTCTGGTTTTGCACCAAACACTTGTGTTTTGCCTTGGAGGGGCAGGGAATGGCTTGTGGGCCATCCCCACACATCACCGGCAATGGCTTGAGGCCACCAGCCAAATGTTTGGCCGGCCGGCACTATAGATGGTCGACCGGCCATCTTTTTTGGTCAAATTGCATTTTTGGCAGGCCGACCACTGTGCATCTGCTTTTACAGATATTTTATGCTAGCTGGCATACACTTTGTTCCCCTCCATACACGTGTATGGAGGGATCTCCCTTTTGGCTAGCTTGTCTTGTAAGCTTGCAAGATTGAACCTTCTATAAGAGGAGGCCTCTTCTCCCTCTTTTAGGTGAGACAAGATTTTCATAGAGAGCTCTGGTTTTAGGGTTTGAGTTGTGTATCTATCCTATATCTATATCTCTCTTTCTTGTATTTGTGTGTTTTTAGCCTTAGTATTGCACACAAACACCCACCATCACACCTTACCTTGATTGCTGAGGGGCCAGAGGTCTTTTCTTGAAGTTTTTAGACTGGTTTGGAGCCAAAGAAGCAGCTGGAGTGCTGTTCTTGAAAGAGGTCTTCAAGGGTAAGGACTTTACCTTTAAATACCCCATTTTTGCATAGCTTTTTTACCTATCTTGAAACTGTTTTTAGGCTTTGCATATAACATATAAAAGTTCTATTTTTGAGTCCTTTAAATAGTTGTTTAAGAGTGTTTTGAGCTTTGAGGTTGTTTGACCCCTCTTAAGGCTTGTTTGGCCTTTGTTTTTGTGCTATTTTGGTGAGCTCCGGGACCATTGTGTTTGGGCCTCCTCACCACTGAAATCTTAAGGGATTTCAGTGGTGAGGATGGTGCCTTGAGGTCCCAAGAAGGAGAGGGCCACCCCCTCTCCTGGTTGTCCTTGAAAAGGGCTATTTTTGCCTCTTGAGGGAGCATCTAATTTAGGTTCATGTTGGCCATGCCTTAACTGATTTTTATGCTTATTATGTCATAATATAGCTCTGTTTTTTTACTTGGTTTAGGTACACCATGCTTGCTTAGCATACATGCCTTGTAATGCCTTGTTTAGGTCTTAACATGCTTTAGGTTTTGATCCTTGTTCTAGCATGATTTTGGCCAAGCTTTGTGAAGCTTTTGTGTTTGTTTTAGCATGCTTAAGTTCTGTTTTTGGTTGTTTTGGTCGACCATAGCATGCTTAGTATAGCCACCTTGCATTTTGGCTTGTTAGCCTTAGGTGTGTGAGTGTGTAGCATGCATTACTTGCATTATTTCAGTGGTTTGGAACCACTTACCATGTTATTTCAGTCCTTATAACATGCTTGCATACTTGCATTTGATACTCCTTTGTTGCTTTAAAAGGTTGTTGCCTTATGCTCCATGAATGTGCTTCTTTGTATGCTTGCATGTTTAAGCCACTTAGATGCCATCTAGGTGTTCCCTTAGCATTGTCTAGGTCTGCCTTGAACCTGTTTTAAGTCCTCTTGGCCTTGTGAGGCTTGGTTGACTTAGCCATGGTTTAAGTCTCCTTGGCTTGCCTCAAGTACATGGACCAATTGCATGCCATGTTTGTCTTGTTTAAATTGGTTTGGCACCATCATTAACATGATTTTCAGAGTTTACATTGCATGCTAATTGTCCATGTTTAGGCTCTTTTAAGTGTGCTTAAAGGTTGCTTGTTTGATGCTTAAGTGTTGGCCCATCAACATGTACATGTGTGTATGTGTGTGTGTGTGTGTGTGTGTAGGCCCTCATTTCCATAGCATTGGCCACTGTTTTAGGCTTGTTTGAGGGCTGCCTAAATTAGTTTAAGTCCACCCCTTTGCATGTTGTTGCATGATTGAATGAAGTCACATGCTTGCTTGCATGCTTGAACATCCACATTGTGTCTTGCATACTTGTAGGTTGCATTGCTTCATGCCTTACATGCTTCTTTACTTAGGTTGTATGCCTAACCTACATTACGCATTGCATTGCCATGTTGGATACTAGCCTCCATACCTGGGATGCATTGCATTGGCACACATGCTTCACCCCTTGAGTTGAGTATGATAGAGGTTGAGCCCTCTTTGTTTGATTATGTGCATTGCATTCCATATCGAAATGCATACTTGGTTTCTTGGGCCATCATGCATGGAAATGCGCGATTGGTGGTCCGAGAATCGAGAACCATATCCCTTTGAGTCATGAATACGATAAGGGGTGTGATTGGTGCATACATTGCTTGAAATGCATTGCCATGCTATGTTTTGCCCTCTGCTGCTATCAAAAACAGATTTTGCAGGAAGATTTGGCCGGCCGGCCATCTGCAGTGCCGACCGGCCATCCATAAGTGGCCTATGGATTAATTTGTGGCCGGTGACCATTCTCCATGGCCGGTGGTGTTCCACAGCATTAAGAGAAACAACCCTGAGATTTGCGCAGTCTTCAGAGAAAGATAACAGTCAAAGCAGAGGCAACTTGTGCATGGCAGTGGCTTTCCGAGCGGCGCCGAGCGCACATTGCATTGGGCCCTCTTCCCGAGGTTGTTTACTGCTTTCATTAGATTAGTTAATTTGTTATTAATTAATTGGTCTATAATATTTAATTAGCTTGTAGGTTTAATTAAATTGTATTATTCTTTTGGTCCCTCCGAGCGAGGGCAAATTTGTAATAAGTGTGGGTGCGTGGGTGCATGTCTTCCAACCCCCACTTCTTTCTCCCTTTTACTTACCTACTTTTGATGGTTAGTATTCGGACATGTTTACTTTAGCATACCTTATGCTATGCATGCGTGCATCATTCATTAGTATTGCATGCACCGGGCTCGGCGCATCATGCTAAATGCATAAAGTATTTCAAGTCTAACTTGAATACATGCTATTTGTGCATTTTCACATGTCATCCTTAGATTAGCCGAGCCTATTCTAGATTGTATTCTGTATGCGTTGCATTAGCCACTTAATATGGACTTGGATCATGCATTGATTATTAACATGTTCTTGTCTTGGCTCGGAGTACATTGTAAGTATTTTATGCCTTAGCATCTCGCATGAGTGTGAATGTTAACATGACAGCATGCTTACCATGTGGCTAGCTGCTTATGTGATATAAACTGCCTGAATGCCTGTGGGTGAAGGTTGGATTGTTTGTGTTGGAACAACTCATTGAAATCTATGTTTTAGCCTACTTGCGAGTAGCAACTTTCAAACGTTTTTCAAACAAATGGATATACAATGCTTCATTCCAAATTAGGCAATCTAGTCTATACTTTTGTGTTGTGCGCATCACATAGTAATTCTAGCTAATTAACTGGAATAAGAACACATAACGTTTTCAAAATTGGATATCATGGTTAGTAGAGGCCGATCTTCGGATCGGGCGAGAGGGGGTGCTCATAGCTGACCTTCCCCAATCGTACCTAAGTTCCCGAGCCGAGGCAACTTTGGTGATGATGGACACGTGGCCTCTGGCACCGAGTCAGGGTTTCCTAAATTCCCCCATTAAAAAATATTTAGGTGGCGACTCTGTATCTGGCAAAACAGTCCATGTTTGGCACTTCTTTCAAAAATCTGTTTCTCAAAACGATTTGCCGGATTTGGACTCTTTGGTTCAGATTAAGAACCGTGACAAAACAAGTCCGAACTGTGGTAGCATAAGTCCCTCGGGGCGCGTCCACATGAGGGCGATGCCGAATAGAACTAAACATATATTGTAAACGTTCCAACACAGATTGGGCGTCAGCTATGTATCTATTGCATAATTTAATAAAATATTTCATTTTAAATGTTTGTGTTTGATTTTGAATGTTTACATGCCTGATTGGGCATCTCGTTTCGAATGTTTGCATATTTTAATTTTGTTTATGCGGTTGCGCCAGCCCAACTTATTCAAGCATTTCATTTTCAATGTTTGTATGCTTTTAAAGTGTAAACGGTTTTTGCCGGCTCAGCTTAACAAAACATTCCACTTTGAATATTTATATGCCTTTACCTTTGTCGTGAAGGGCGCTCCGAATTCGGAGTCTTAATTGGCCCAAACGTGTTATGCACAACTGGGGCTCCGGATTCGGAGGCTTTATTTAGTCAATCGTGATATCCACGAAGGGCGCTTCGAATCTGGAGTCGTATTCGGCCCAAAAGTGTCATGCACCGATATGGCTCCAAATCCGAAGACTTAATTTGGCCAATCGTGATATCCACGAAGGGCGCTCCGAATCCGGAGGCTTAATCGGCCCAAGGGTTCACCGATGGGGCTCCGAGTCCGGAGACTTAATTTGGCCAATCGTGATATCCACGAAGGGCACTCCGAATCCGGAGGCTTAATCGGCCCAAGGATGTCATTCATTGATGGGGCTCCGAATCCAGAGACTTAATTTGGCCAATCGTGATATCCACGAAGGGTGCTCCGAATCCGGAGGCTTAATCAGCCCAAGGGTGTTATTCACTGATAGGGCTCCGAAAATCGGCCCAAGGGTGTCATTCGCTGATGGGGCTCCGAATCCGGAGACAATTTGTCCAATCGTGATATCCACGAAGGCCGCTCCGAATCCGGAGGCTTAATCGGCCCAAGGGTGTCATTCACCGATGGGGCTCCGAATCCGGAGACTTAATTTGACCAATCGTGACATCCACGAAGGGCGCTCCGAATCTGGAGGCTTTAATCGGCCCAAAGGTGTCATTCACCGATGGGGCTCCGAATTCGGAGACAATTTGGCCAATCGTGATATCCACAAAGGACGCTCCGAATCCGGAGGCTTAATCGACCCAAGGGTGTCATTCACCGATAGGGCTCCAAATCCAGAGACTTAATTTGGCCAATCGTGATATCTACGAAGGGTGCTCCGAATCCGGAGCCTTTAATCGGCCCAAAGGTGTCTTGCGCCGATGGGGCTCCGAATCCGGAGACTTGAACTGAATTGCGCGATGAGGAAATGAGAGACTTTGCATTGCAAGAGTGAAATATATACATGGTGAACCATTCAAAACTAGTATCATTCCCCACAGGTCGGGTTTAATGATAAAATTTACGCAAGTGCGTTGAATTCCAAGGCTGTGGCAGGCTCCTTCCAGACATGTCTTTGAGCCGATATGCCCCTACTCCAGCGATCGAATCGACCTGATATGGGCCGTCCCAGTTTGGACCCAACTTTCCATTAGCCGGTTTTCTAGCAGCTGGGAGTACTTTTTTCAGGACCAACTCTCCTAGTGTGTAGCGGCGTAGCTGTACACGTTGATTATACGACTTAGCAAGCTGCTGCTGGTATCGTGCCATGGACACAAGGGCACGGTCTCTTCGTTCTTCAATCAGAGTCAAATCCAAGGCCAATATCATGTTGTTTTGGCCCATGTCAAAAACTTTCGACTTCAAGGTTGGAAGGCCGATCTCCAAGGGTATAATCGCCTGGGTTCCAAAGCACAAAACAAATGGCGTTTCCCCAGTGGATCGCCTCGGCGTAGTTCGATGAGCCCACAGCACACTCGGCAATTCTTCTACCCATTTGCATTTAGCTTTCTCCAGTCTCTTCTTGATGTCGTCCAAGATGGATTTGTTAGAGGCTTCAGCTTAACCATTGCTTTGTGGGTAAGCCGGCGTGGAAAAGTAAGGCCGGATACCATGCTTTCTGCACAAATCTCGGTAGACGCCGCAATCAAATTGGGTGCTGTTGTCTAAGATAAGTGCTCTTGGAATGCCGAATCGTGTTATGATATTTCTCCGTACAAAGCGCTTAACATCAGCATCTCAAATGTGTGTTAATGCCTCTGCTTCGACTCATTTTGTGAAGTAATCTGTCGCGACAATCAAGTATCGTTTGTTCCCTGGGGCCCTCGGCAATGGTCCGATGATGTCAAGTCCTCCTTGGGTGAATGGCCAAGGACTGGTTATGGAGCTTAGCTCTTCAGCAGGCAGGTGGGTCAAGGGAGAGAACTTCTGGCACTGTTCACACTTTTTCACGTAACATTCGGCATCGGCTCTCATTGTCAACTAGTAATACCCCTGTGTCACGGCTCGATGACCCAAAGAGCGCCTGCTAGAATGGGCCCCACAGCTGCCTTCATGTATTTCAGTTAGAAGCTCTTCAACTTTGTCCGGATGCACGCATTCCAAATATGTACCAGAAAGGGATTTTTTATAAAGCTTTCCTTGCGGATCCAAATAGTATCGTAGGGCTTTGTTTCGCAGCTTGTGCGCTTCTTTCTTGTCCTCTGGGAGCTGTTCGGAAAACAGGAATGCAGCAATGGGATCCATCCAACTCGGTCCATATTCTATGACATTGACCTGGATTTCCTCCGAAGGGCCAATGCTCGGCTCCGAGATGAAACCTACTTCGATGGTCCGTTTAATCTCTGAGTTAATAGCGGAGGCTAGGCAAGCCAGGGCATCTGCTTGTGTGTTCTAATCACGTGTTATCTGATTCAATTCATGATGGTCAAATTTTGCCAGCAAGGAGTTAGTCGTTTTCATGTAAGCCGCCATACGGTCGTTTCTTGTCGCGTACTCCCCCTTTAGCTGATTGATCACCAGTTTTGAATCGCAAAATACAAGCAAATGCCGGCATTCCACAAACCGGTTAGAAGGGCTTCGTATTCAGCTTCGTTATTTGAAGCTTCGAAACCGAGCTTGATGGCCTGCTCAATTATTACGCCGTCGAGAGCCATGATTACTACTCCGACTCCACTGCCCCGCTGATTGGATGATCCATCACAGTACAACTGCCAAATGTCCCCAACATAAATTCTCCAGTTCGGCTTCAGTCGAATTTCATCAGACTTGAAGTCGGCAAGACCCCCAGTGAATTCAGCAACAAAGTCGGCAAGCATCTGTCCCTTGATTGAGGTTCTCGGTAGAAACTGAATATTGTACTGGCCGAGTTCAAGAGCCCACTTTGAAACACGTCCTGATGCTTCTGCACTACGTAGTACTGATCGGAGGGGATAATCTATTAGCACCCCGATGCTATGCCCCTGGAAGTAATGCATCAGTTTTCTTGCCGCCATGACTAGGGCTAGGATGAGTTTTTCCAGCGAAAGGTAGCGTATTTCGGCGTCAACCATTGCCTTGCTCACATAATACACTGGCCGCTGCTCCCCCAGCTCTTCCTTTATCAGTACGGCGCTGACGGCCCAGTCGGAAACTGCCAAATACAAAATAAGCGGGTCGCTAGCCGATGGTGTTGTCAAGAGTGGAACTAATCGGAGGTAGGTTTTGAGGCCATTGAAAGCGACTTCGCACTCGACGGACCATTCAAAAGCCTTGCCCTACCGTAGTGTATGGAAAAATTGTCGGTAGCGATCTGTAGACCGACTGATGAACCTGTTGAGTGCGGCAGCTATCCCCATCAACTTTTGAACCTCTTTTACTGAATGAGGGGAGCCGAGCTCCAAGATTGCTGTGATTTGCCTCGGGTTGGCTTCGATTCCACAGTGGCTGACAATGTAACCCAAGAATTTTCCAGAGCCGATCCCAAACGCACATTTGGAAGCGTTCAGCTTCATTTTGTATTTGCGTAGAATGCCGAATGTCTCTTCCAAATCGGCTAGATGAGTTTGCTCTTCTTTGGACTTGACCACCATGTCATCAATGTACACTTCCATAGTGTGGCCGAGTTGCTCCTTGAACATAGCAGTGACCAATCTTTGGTAAGTTGCCCCCGTATTCTTCAGCCCAAAAGGCATAACCTTATAACAGTAGGTTCCTCTTGGGGTGAGGAATGCAATTTTGTCTTGGTCCTCCGAATGCATGGTGCTTTGATAGTAGCCTCTGTAAGCATCAAGGAAGCTCATACGCTGATGGCGTGCCGTCGCATCTACAAGCTAGTGAATTCTAGGCAGGGGAAAACAATCCTTGGGGCAGGCTTTGTTTAGGTCCGTGAAATCAAGGCACACTCGCCAAGTCCCATTTTTCTTCTTCACAACCACAGTATTAGAGAGCCATGTAGGGTAGGTCACTTTCCTGATTGCCCCGGCGTCAAGCAACCTATCAACCTCTTCAACAATGGCGGCTGTATGCTCTGCGGCTGACCGCCGGCTTTTCTGAATGATTGGCTTGCATTTATGGTCAAAATTCAAACAGTGCTGCGAAACAAACGGATCTATACCCGGCATCTCGTATGGAGTCCACGCAAAGACATCAAGGTTACTGAGCAGGAAGGAAATTAGTTGCTATCTGTCGGCTTGATTTAGGGAGGCGCTGACCATGAAGAACCTGTTTGGGTTTCCGTCAATTTCAACTCGATCTAGGGCTTCCGTGGCCTTTTCACTTGGGAGCTGCCCAATATCATCGAGGCTCTCCCGATCTGGCACCTCGATAGAATTCACTTGCAACTCCTTTGGCGTCTTTCCAGCAAGGAGATAGCATGCTTGTGTCGACTTCTGGGAGCCACGGATTTGCTCAATGCCACTTTCTGTCGGTAAGCGTAGCAGCTGATAATAGGTGCTTGGCACGGCCTGCATAGTATGCAACCAAGTTCGCCCCATGATGAGATTATACGGCGATGGCAGTTTGACGACTAAGAACTCCACATCCACTGTTCGGAAGCCCACTAGAACGGGTAGTGTGATTTTGCCCAACGGGTATTCTAGATTGGCGTTGAAGCCGAATAGTGGATAAAGAGCCGGAGAGAGATCCGATTCAGAAAAGCCGAGTTTGGTGAATGTCTTGTAATACATAACTTCTGATGTGCCTCCTAGGTCGATGAGTACGCACTCAACGGTGAATCGGTTTACACGTAACTCGATTACCAAGGGATCAATGTGGGGAAGCATCACTCTGGCCAAATCTGAATCATCAAAAGTAATGCTCGCAGCTTCATGGGGCCGTTTAGCCGGAGTGAGTTGATTTTGAGGGTCGGGATTCGACTGAATCGTATGCACTGCAGATGACATTGGCAGGCTGTATATCATGTGGATCACGCCGAGTGGAGGTGAATCCTGTCTTAAAGTTATTGCTTTGGTTGAGTTGCCTTTTCGGACGTAGTGTTGTAGCCGACCATCTTGTACCAATTTCTCCAGGTGATCCTTCAATGCATAACAACTCTCAGTATCATGGCCATGATCCTTGTGATACTCGCACCGCCTATCCCGTCTTCGCGTGTCGGGAGGTCCCACCATTTTCGACAGCCATTTGAAGAATGGAAGATGTTGAATTTTGGACATGACCGCGCTGATCGGCTCTGACAAGTCCGTATATTTCTTGTCGGCGCGCCTTGTGCGCCTGCTATCAACTTGCAATTGTTCATTTGCTCGATGGGAGCATTGGTCGCTTGATCGGCGAGAATCCTGTCTCTTATCTCATTTAGCCCGATGCCGTGGTTCAGGGCTCTGAGGTGGTACAGAATTTAATGGCTAAGTAATTTCAGAAGGAGCCGTCTTGTTGGTCACATTTCCAGATTTAACCCGCAAAGCGTCATCTTCCACTTTGCAGTATTCCTCAACTTTCTTCATCAATGACCAGACTATTTTGGGGGGCCGTCTAGTCAAAGAGTTGCGGAGGGCGCTGTCGGGATGCAGCCCCATCTTGAAGGCAGTAATGGCCATGGAGTCTTTGCAAGCATCATCTACCAGATTAAAGCACTCCCAATACCGCACCGAATACGCACGAAGGGTTTCCCCCGGTTGAATCTGCATTGCCCAAAGGGAATCGGTTTGCTTTGGCTGGACCTCATTAGTGATAAACCTTGTCCTGAAGGATTTTTGGAGTTGGTGGAAGCTCTTGATCGAAGCCGGCTCCAGTTTATAATACCACCTGACAGCCAATGGTCCCAGACTGCTCGAAAATATTCTGCACATGAGAGCCTCGTCGTCTGCATGCAGCATCATGGCTTGCTTGTAATGGCGGATGTGATCGGTGCGGTCTGATTTACCGTCGTACAAGATGAATGATGGTGCTTTGAATTTCTTAGGTAGCACTGCCCTTGCAATCCGTCGTACAAAGGGATCGTGCTGGTCTTTTTCGTCTGAACTGTTTCTTTTTCGCTTATGCCTTATACGTGAAATTTCTTCAGAGGAACTGGTAGTTTCGGGTCGCCCCTTCTTCTTGGGCTCCGGGGATAATGAGTCGGAGTCGCTATCAGTGTCTTGTTGTCGGGCTCGAGGTTGTCGACCACCTGCCCTCAGAGGTCCTTCCGGATCTTGGCGTACAGCTTGTTTGGACTTCGCCACTTCCAAGGCCAAATCCTGATAGAGACGTTTGTTCTCAGCGATCATGTTCTCCAACCTCTGTTTGTTTTGCTTTGCTTGTTCCATGATCGCTTGCATTATCTCATGCGCTGAAGTAGAGGGTGAGGCGAAGTTCAAGGCGCGTCTTGCAGCGATAATCTCTGGTCCAAGCATGTTTCTTGGAGTGAGGTCGTCTCTCTGTGTGGTTTCATCAGTGACTATCGAAGGGTCTTCCGTTATGCCTGCCACGGATGTATTTGAGTATTCCCACAGACGGCGCCAATTGTGGGGAAGTGGTTTGGAAATACTCTTCAGATTCTGGGGGACACTCGTGATCCTCAGATTGTCACCTGAAAAGAAATGAACACTCCGGTCGAGGTGCCGAAATTAGCACTCCGACGGACAAGTTAGTCTTTACTCTCTCTGGATTACTTGTATTTTAAGTAAGCAATATTGATTCTCACATACCTCTTTCTGGCTGATGTTCTTCTATTTATATCTTTTGTTTCTTGGGCCTCGTGATTGGGCCCACTTTCAATTCGCCATTCGACTTCTTTTGTAGCAAACCGCTTTTCACTCGGCCCCTTGCTTAACCGGCTATTTGGCCGAATAGGGTAGGATTTGAACGTGTGAGACGGGGCCGAGTGCTATATATATTTCGACTCTCCAAGTTCAACTATTTGGCATCTTTACGACTCCCAGTATTCGGCCCCCATAAAAATGATTTGCCAGATTTGGGCTCTTTGGTGATTTATTAGTCTTACATTGCACTTTGTGAGACTAGATTCAGAATCGTGACAGGAGTCCAAACTATAGTAGCTAGAACTACAATTCGCGCCCTTGTGCACGGAGCGGAGTTCGGGCAGTCTACAGCATGGCCAGCTTGCTCAAGCCTAAATAGACTTGTAGGAACAAATAGGACCTTGATTAGACTTCTAGTTAGAAAGTTAGCAGAAAAATTGTAAAACACAAGACTTAAAAGGCCCGTTCGGGGGCCGAAATGCAAAATGACCATTGAAACAACCGAAACTTGGCACGGGCAACTTGCTCAAGCCTAAATACACTTGTAGGAACAAACAAGACGTCGATTGGATTTCCGATTAGAAAATTAGAAGGAAATTTGTAAAACACAAAACTTAAAAGGCCCGTTCAGGGGCCGAAATTGCGAATTGACCACCGAAACCGCCGAAACTTGGCATGGGCAGCTTGCTCAAGCCTAAATCGACTTGTAGGAACAAACGGGACCTTGATTGGATTTCCGGTTAGAAAATTAGAAGGAAAATTGTAAAACACAAGACTTAAAAAGCCCGTTTAGGGGGCGAAATTACGAAATGACCATCGAAGCCACCGAAACTTAGCACGGGCAGCTTGCTCAAGACTAAATAAACTTGTATGAGCAAACGGCACACTGATTGGGCTTCCCGTTACAAAATTAAAATCAAAATTGTAAATTCATACCGAGTTTTTTTTTTTTTTTTTGTCAATCTAATATTGTTTTTTCTTTTTCATGTGACAGATTGGCAATGGTGGAAAATAGTTCGGGTTGCATCAGAAGATTTGATTTTGTGTTTTTGAAAATATTTTGACATAGGATTTTGATAAATGACTTATGGGTTAAATGTTTAGCATCAAAATATTTGGTATTGTGTTTTTGCAAATATTTTGACATAGGATTTTGGTAAATGACTTGTGGGTTAGATGTTTAGCATCAAAATATTTGGTTTTGTGTTTTTGAAAATATTTTGACATAGGATTTGGTAATGGATTTGTGGGTTTGATGTTAATAGTTTGTAAGTACTTTGGTATGAATGTTTTAGATTGTTAGAGAATTGTAATTATATTTATTGAGATGTTTAATAGCTATTAATTTTGAATTATTATGAATGTCTTGCACATGTGTATTATTATTTACATTACATTTGTGTATATATTGTGTAGAGAAAAACAAATGCTTTGGATTATTTTGAATAGGGAAATTATTAAAATCAAAATTTGTGCAGTGAATTTTTAGTTACAAGTGATATTTTGGTCGCTGTTAATATATTTGGCGACAACATATTGTTTTGTCGCTAAAAGTTAGTGGCTAGTCCAAGAACTTTTAGCAACCAAAACTTAGTCGTCACTAAAAACTTGATTTTTAGCAACCAAATTAATTTTGTTGCTAAATAGTACTTTTGGCGACGCATTTATTTGTCGCTAAAACTGCATAGCCTATCCAAATTTTAACCTTCTAGTGACAAATTAGAATTTTACAGCGATAAAATATATGATTTTTGGCGACCATTTTTGCTTGTCGCTAAATCTCTACATACGGTGACAACTTATGATTTGGTTGCCAATACTTTTAGTGACAGGCCTTTGGCGACCAGTTGTGTACTTGTCGCCGATTCTTTTAGCAACGAAATTTGTATTTTTGGTGACCAATTTTTTGGTCACCAAATGTGCTTTTTGTTGTAGTGGTTTTAGCCTGATCAAAACAGGCGACTATGAAAGCGCAAGTAGCCGAAGCTGAAGCCAAAAGTTTGTGCATGATGGCTCGGAGTGCCTGCGCCAAAGGAATGCTACAAGCTTAGAATTATAAAAATTTTGAAGTATTAGCCCTAGTGCAGAATCATTTAGCTGATCGTGCAAAGTTAGATGTGGCTGAGGCCGAAGCCAAATTGACAATTGTCAGAACACAAGCAGATAGCTCCTTGAAGGACCTGGAGATCGCTCATTGTAGGACAATTGAGTTGGAAGCGGAGCAGAAGAAGAGGGCGGAGGCTGAGCAGGCATGCTAGACTGCTAGGGATTGATTAGAAGAGGCTCTGAGCAATAACGAGGAATTACACGATGCATCATTGAAGGAGAAAGAGGAGCTAGAGATGCTAATTGCAGAGTTGGAGAGGGCGTTGGGTATGGAGAAGAGAGCCTTGGAAGAGGAGAATAGTAGGTCAGTAGATTTGGAGGAACAATGGCGACAGAGAGAGCGGCCTATCCGGTCCTATATGGCGCAGCTGTGGAGCAGTATAAGCAATTAAAGGAATTCCAAATAGCCATAGATGCTGTTGTAGCAGCTTAGCCAGAAGGGAAGGAAGTGAAGCTAGCCTTTCAAACATAGTGACAACTGTAACGACACCACCATGTATAATGATTAGCACTCAATTAATTAAGGAGATTTGAAATTTAATTGCCAATTATTCCAAATTAATCTGGGATTTACGAAAATTATGGAGATTGATTCATATATGATTATATTGAGGATTTATTTTGAAATTTGAAATTGAAAGCCTAAATGGCACAAAAGAGTATAATTGGTGAATTGAATTATTTAAATTTCGAGTATCAGACCATATGGGAGTTTAATTAAATATTCGATTTAGATTTGTGAAATTAAGACTTGATTAATTGGGTCCGAATTGGAGTAAATTAAGTTATGAGAATTGAGAATTCAGATTATTATGAATGAAATTTATTTATGAAGTGTTCAATTGAATATGTAATTTATTGACAAAGACTTTGAGGTTTAATCTGAAATTGGAAGCCTTAATGATTTAAGAAACCAAAATTGAGAATGGAAATAAATTTAATTTTAATTAATGTTTGGAGCTTTTGGGAGTTTGATTAAAAATCTTATTCAGATTGATAAATTTAAATATAATTAATTGAGCTCTAATGAAAGTCAATTAGACTAATTAAATTATGTGGGATTGGTGATTGGTTATGATTAATTTAATTATGTGATAATCAAGATTTAATTAGATTAAGTGTTGCTTAATTAAATCAATCCTAATCATAAATTGAATTATGGAATGGTCTAGAATTGAGGGTGTATTTGGAGGTGGGTGTGCAAAGAAACCTGTGTGGGCAGAGAAATTATGTGTGTATGTGTGTGTGTGCATGTAAGTGTTGAGGTGGAGCTCAAAGAAATGTGCAAGTGTGTGCACGTGGTATATGATGAAGAAGTGAGGTGTGTATGAGTGTGTTTATTCTAATGGGTTTAAGAGTGTAGCTTCATTGCTCATTTCATTTGTGATGAAGAGTTGCTATGAGAGTCCTAGTCCTAAAGAGAGAATTTTGCTAAGTCAAGAAGTGGGTTGGCTTTCTTTAATTGCTGGAGCTCTATATTATGTATTATTGAGAAATGAATAGAGAGAGACCCGAGAGGGAGAGGAAGAGATTCAAATCATGGAACTCTATGTGGCGGAATGGTGAAGGAAAGCAAGGGGGAAAAACTTGGAAAAAGTGAAGAAAAGAAGGAGCTCAAGGAATTTCAACAGTTAAAGCTTTTGGTAAGAACGTTTAAGCTCAAATTCTTGTAGATTAATCATCTAGCAACTAAAATTAAGTAGTAATTGGGTTTAATTTCATAAAATTAGAAGGAAATTAAGGAAAATTGGGTTAAGTTTGATAATTAATAAATTGATAATGAAAGTTATTATTTGGGTCAGAGTTTCTTGTCATCCTTCATAAATTTGAAGTCTTACCTTACATGCATTGTGGATTTTTAAGATTTTAGAACTTTAATTCATATTTTAAAGATGATGAGTTTTGGATTGAGATTTGATATATCTTAAGAAGTCAAATTATGGTTTGAGCTTGATAATGTAAAATTGGTTAGATTTTGATAAATGTTTCATACATGCAAATAATTTTTCTAAGGAGTTTACAACTTTAATTTCATATTTTGAAAAGAAAATGGAAAAGGGTTTGAAGTCAATTTTGTGTGATTAAAACGAAATTGACAAGAAAATAAGGAATTGGAAACTAATTATTTTGGGTTTAATTTTGAATATCATGTATGAATTTGAGTCTTATTTTTTATATGCATGTAATTTGGAGAAATTAAAGAATTAATTCATGAACATGGTTAAGATTAATAAATATGGAAATAAATTATAATTTATATTTGAGAATCAAAAATTAGTTTAATTTTGATTTAAATTTATTACGTGTAAATATTTTGAAAGGACTTTATAGCTTTAATTTATGTTTTATAAAACAAAGAAGAAGAATGTTGGAATTATTATATTCATGAAATTATTGGTTTTAATCTTAATGATCAAAGAGATTTTTATATTAGAAATTGGAAAATTAGTCATGGGTTCATCTTTATTAATAAAATTACATGTTTTAAATTGGTTCATGCAAGAGTTTAAATTTTGAAAATGTGTTTGGAAATTATTTTGTTGATTTTGAAAGCACAGGAACTTTGTTGGTCGGCTCGAGCAAACATTAAGGCCAACCAGTATTTTTACAGAGCTTTGCAGACCACTCGAGTTACCAATGGTCCGCTCGAGCAAAGACCCTATTTTCAGCATATTTTGGAAAATTGCATTTAGTTCACATTTTTATTCTCATCTATTTCCAAAGCATTCTGGACATGATTTATGACTCGATGAAGATTAATAAGTTAACAATCAACACAAATTAATTGGTTCAAGAATGAATCATTGATTTAATAGTAGTTGAGTGTAGACACCCCATTTTGACCGCCCTTAAAACTTGGGCGCTACTGATGGTTTACTTGGTGGTGAAAGTTGTGCAGTGCAAGGATTCGATTTCTTCGGCAAGGAGAGAGTCAAATCCCAACTTCATACCCATTTTCGACTAAAATTATCTTGATCAAAATATTTTGAGACCTTGAAACCCTCTCTTTCAAAATATTTTTGAAAATTCTTCTACGATATTCCGACGCTCTGCATTTTGTTAAATGTCGCGCTTTTCGGTAAACCAAGCAAGGACAAAGTGGAAATGAATGAAAAAGAGATGAACTCTTTGAAAAATCTTTCAAAACACCTTGTTGGGGGTTTGGGAAGAAAAGAGGAGAGGAGAGAAGAAACCCAGTTGGGGAAGGAGTTGGGCATGAACCGTTAAGAGAGAGTCGAGCAGCCCTCGCTGAATCAAACCTGTTCATTTTCACATTTGGATTTCAACTATGAGGCCACCACCGTTGAAATTAGATTTCTGGGGCTTCATTTTTCACTCAAGAATCTCCTCAAGCGAGGCCAGATGAGAGAGATATGGCTGGTTGAAGTAGGGCATCAATCCGGTTGGGCCGAAATTGAGCAGCCTTCACTAAAAGAGGGATATCTTTAGCACAGTTGGAATTTTGATGCAAGGCTACCACCATTGGAAAGCTTACTTCCGAGGCTTCAATTTTCACATAAGAATGACTTGAAAAGGCATCCAGATGAAGGAGTTAGGCTTGCTTCAAGTCGGGGACTAGGGATTAATTTTTGCTGCCGGCCCCTATGGGAGTGTGCCAGCCATGAATGGCCAATTCCATCCAATAGTGACCCCTGCTGGCCAACAATAGTGTGCTTCCGGCCAGCAATGGTAAAGGTGCCGGCCATTGATGAAAATATCAGTTTTGTATAGATATTTTGCTCCAGCTTGCTCCAGCTGTCTCTCTTGAGATATTTTTCGACCAAATGCTCCATTTTTGCTATATAATGAAGCCATATATCTCATATTCAAGGGTGAGAAATTTTTCAGAGTTTCTCACACTAAAACCCCTCTCTCTCTCTCTATAATTTTCAGAGCTTAATCTATGCCTCTCTCTCTAGAGTTCACTCTCTCTTGCCCTTTTGTGCTAGAAGACTTGCATACAACCATCTTCAACCTATCAACCCTTAAGAAGACTTGATCACCATTGGGATGAGGTCCCTTGGAACTTGTTTTGGGCTGCTAAAGGTGGTTTTGGTTCAAGAAAAGTGGTTGTTTGTTGGCTGTTTGCTGCTGTGCTTCAAGGGTGAGCTTCTCCCTCTTTTAAGCTTGTTTTTGTACACGACTTTGGCCACCTTTTCATGCTGATTTTGGCCTAGTTGTCAACTGAAAAAACCTTTGTTTTTAAGTGTTAAAAATGGTATTTTAAAGTGTTTTTGGAGTTAAGGGTGTTTCACCCTCTTTGGTGGCTTATTTGCTAAGCTTCTTGCCTTCTTTTAAAGCCTTTGAAATCATCTTGTTTTGGCCTTAAAATCATTGAATTCTAGAGGAATTTCAGTGGTGAAAAACCTATTTTAAGGCCCAAAATAGGAGGGGTTGTCTCCCCTCCAGGTCACTTGTTTACTTGTGTTGATGGCCAACCAAATGAGCATGTGTTTTTACTTCTTTATGACTTTGTTTAGGCTCATTTTTGTGACTTCTTAGACCTTCCATAACTCTGTTTTTGGCTTTTTTTTATCATTGGTTGCATGCTTCATGCACTTGTAGTGTAATCCTACTTGTAGCCTTGCAAAGTAGCATGTCTTTGTGCCTTGAATTGGCTCCATTTCAGCATGTTTTTAGCCATTATTTTCCATTCCATAACTCTATTTTTGGCTGATTTGGTCACCTCTTGCATGCTTTTGGTACTTGTAGTGCAATCATGCTTTGTAGGCTTAACATGCTTCATGCTTTTGTTCATCATTCTAGCATGTGTTAGCTTTTCTCTAGCACATTTTTGCCACTGATTTAACATGCTTGAGGTCTGTTTTAAGTGGTCTTGGTCATGTATGGCTTGCCTTGTAGGGCTATAGTACAAATGGCTTTGCTAGTCTTGTGTTTTGAGACCCCTAGCATGCCTTGTTTGTGACATTTGTGTGATATAGCATCATTTGATATATGATTTCAGAGCATGTTTCACTATCACACTCTCATGTTTATCACTCTTTCAATGCCTTTGAGAAGTTGAGCATTATGCCTTGTTGGTGAGCCAATACATAAGCTTGTTTTCTTGCCATCTATGCTACAAGTCTAGCATGTTTTTTGTCACTATTTTGACCTGCCTTAGATCTATTTTAAATGGTTAGGGTCATTTGAGCATTGCTTAATATGGTTGTAGTGTAAAGAGCCTTGCCTAGCCTTGGGTTTTGAGGCCTTCAACATGTTATGCATGTGATGTTTGCATGGTATGGCACCATTTGGCATGTAATTTCAGTGTATATAGTGTAGTCACACTCTCATATACTTTACTTCTTCATAGCTTTTGAGGGTTGTGCATTATGTCTTGCTTGTAGGCTAACATGTGTGCATGCTTGTCTAGCATTTTGAGCTCCCATTTCAACATGTTTAGGCCATTGTTTTGGCACGGTTTAGGTCTGTCCATGGCTGGTTTAGTCATTTGAGATTGATAATGCATGCCTCTTGTGTGATGCTCTTTACTAGTTTAATGTATTTGGCATTTGAGCATGCATTACATATGTTGTTTGCATTGCATCGTGTTCAACCGGACGTTATGTTGAACACAAGGTGGATTGGTCCACTTCATACTCAAAGTGATGAAAGTGAGCCAATCCCCTTTGTCTCCATTGCCTTTGATCACTCATGATAAGGCTGTGGTCTAAGTGTCTTGTTTGTCATGCATTTATTGAGTTTGTACATGTTGGATCTTTGGCCATCATGCATTGAGATGCTTGATTGATGGTTTTGGATCCAATGGTGCCTCTCCCTTGATATTTTGAGGTGATATGGAGGGGCACAGTACGTACATACCCTTGGGAGACCCTCCATTTTCTCTACTTTGTGCTCTATTGCAGCTTGGTGTCACAGCACACCAGTGGCCGGCACCCTCTCATTGTTGGCCGGCACCCCTTCATACTTGGCTGGCAGAATGCATCCTTGGCCGGCAGGAGGGTCGTCAAAAGCTCCTCATGGCTGGCAAGCCACTGGTGCACTCCTCAGCACTGTTTTGGTAAGTTCTAGCAGCAAGTTCTTGAAGACACCTTGCAAACAGAGCCTCAAGAGAGCAACCGAAAGGTGTTTCAAGGTGAAAAACCGAGTGCGAGCATGCATCCTTTTCTTCTTCAAACAGAGCTGGAGCAGCTTAGTTTAAATGTTTACTTGTTAGTTAGCATTTGTTGTTTGTAACTTATTTAATTCGTTTGATTAGTTAAAGTTTTGTAATAATTAGTTGTAGCTAGTTATTCGATTTGGTTGTGTAATAATTAGTCTAATTAGATTATTAGATTAGTTAAGTAGCTTAGCTTAGCTAGCTTAGCATATTCATTCGGACCCTCCGTCGAGAAGGCGAATTTTGTAATAAGTGTGCGTGAGTGTATGAATGTCTTCCAATCCCACGTCTTTCTCCCTTTTACTTAACCGCTTACGATGGTTAGTTTTAGGTCATGTTTCGATTAGCATACTTATGCTTCGCATGTTTGCATTCATTCATTTGTCTTGCATGCACCGGGCTTGGTGCATCATACAAACCACATTGTATTTCAATACATCTACTTGAATACGTGTTCAATAACATGTTATCAAGTTGCATCTCATATGCCATTTTAGAATAGCCGAGCCTATTTCTAGTTGCATTTTGCATGTATTGCATTAGCCATCTTAACATGAACTAGGATCATGCATTGATTTCTAACTAGTTCTCTGTTTTGGCTCAGAGTACACTATAAGTGTTTATGCTTTAGCATCTTGCATGAGTGTAAGTGTTGCCATGATAGCATACTTACCATGAGGCTAACTGCTTAAGTGTTTAACTGTCTGAATGCCTGTGGATGAAGGCTTCATTGCTTGAATTGGAACAATTCATCGAAATGCGAGTTTTAAGCCCACTTGAGGGTGGCAAAATCCACGTCTTAGCCTACTTGCGGGTAGCACCTTCAAACCATTTTCAAACAAACAAACATGAAATGTTTTGTTCCAACTGCGGCAATCTAGTCTATACTTGTGTGTTGTGCGCATCACATAGTAATTCTAGGCTAATAACCGGAATAAGAACGCATGTGTTTTCAAAAACAAAATATCATGTTAGTAAAGGCCGATCTTTGATCGGGCGAGCGGGGCTGCTCATTGCACGACCTTCCCCTCTCGTACCCAAGTTCCCGAGCCGAGGCAACTTTGGTGATGACGGACACGTGGCCTTAGGCACGAGTCAGGGTTTCCTAAATTTCCCAAAAATAAAAACATTTAGGTGGCAACTCTGTATCTGGCAAAGCAGTCCATGTTTGGCACTTCTTTATAAAATCAATTTTCCAAAACGATTTGCCAGATTTGGACTCTTTGGTGATTTATCGGTCTTGCATTGCACTTTGCGAAATTAGATTCAGAACCATGACATTGAGTCCGAACTGTAGTAGCTAATGAACAAAACGGATTTCGCACCTTCGAGCGTGGAGCCACGACATTCGGGCACGTCTACATTGAGTAAGAAGCCGAGTGAGAAGTCGGTCTATTTGGCAAAAGAAGAATTTAGTAAGGAAAGAATTGTGGAATGAGAATCCGATTCATTAGAATAAAGAAAGAATAAGCATAATAGCACTTCGGACTACTTAGACAGTAAATGACAAGAAAAGTCAAGTTTTATCAAGGAATTGATATTGTGTTCCAATGTGTATATATTATGTGTTTGTGTAGGTCACGCGCTATTGTCTGCCTAATCTGTTTGATCTGCTTCTACAGCTATCTATGAGTAATAACTCTATAAAGTTATATTTGACTTTAATTATTTTCTGGTAATATAAAATGATCATTTTTCTAAAATGCTATGTTTTATATGAATGAATGATTGTCCAAGTTTCTGAAATATATTCGTGGCATTCTTAGCATCATATGATATACGTCCCTTTATGGGTCATCGAAATGCCTTGATGGTCATCCCTTTATGGGTCATCTGATACGTCTCTGTGCACATGAGTCATTGAAATGCCTTATGGTTGTCCCTTTATGGGTCATCGAAATGCCTTTATGGTCGTCCCTTCATAGGTCATCGGAATGCCTTTACGGCCGTCCCTTCATGAGTCATCGGATTTGTTAATGCTAATGGATGTGCCACGTACTTTAATATGAAATGTACGAACTTTGAATACGAATATGACTACGTATATGAATCTGTTTCTGTTTTGACATCTGATCATGTACAAGACTCTATTTCTGTATGGACATCATTCAATAAAATCTTTACTTTGTTATTATTCACTGTGCTCTAGCTCACTGTATTATTTATATATGTAGATGATCAGGCACGTGACCAAGCCTAGAGCTTCTTCCTGGATTCTATTTTTTCAGCCAACCTATGTGCGTCCCGTGGAGGTTCCGAATATGTCTAGTGGTTATGTCTAAGTGCATAAAGATCAATTTTTGTTTTTTTGTTTGGTTAAACAAGTCTTTGCTTATTTTGTAAATAGGGTTAAGTCCCTTTTTGTCTAATCTGTATATATATATGATGACGTAAGGGTGATATGTAAATATGTATATAAAAAGTTTAAAATTTTTTCGTCTCATCTAAGTCTGCACAACTCAATGGATGTTGTATATTTGTTATTTGCTTCCGCTAGCCCCTAATATTAAGCTAATCTGTCTCAGAGGCCTTTGATAATCCAGGATTATTGGTCAGTTACGATGCTAACCTATAGGGGCGGGTTTGGGTCGTGACAGAGTGGTATCAGAGCACGAGTTAATATCTCGCACACGTGTCCCTTGAGCATTAGAATGTCTACAAACAGATTTAAGTTTCATGCATCTAGTAAGTAAGTAAGAAGTTGTGCATTTGGAATATGTATATACGTATATATGATATGTTTGTGTATTAAAACTAAGAAATTCGGAACTATTATGGAATTGTGATAAATATAAGAAACCTTAATGTGTGTATTAAGTTTTGTCATGAAGCTAAAAGCTAATAACTATTGTGGAAATTTTAATGTTACAAGGGAATCTGAAATAATTTTGACAAAAGCATTGGTGAGTACAAGTATGTTGATTTGTGGAAACATGGTGTTATGCAAAATTAAAGTCTTTAATGAAAGCCATGGAACCTATATAGGTTATATGTCAAATTGGACTATGAGAATGTTTGGGAAATTAAGGAATTTGATGCTCAATGAAATATGTGAAGCAATGGTAACTGAGGAAGAGAAAGTTATTTGATACGTAAAATGGCATATTTTGGCGGGAACCTATTATGTGAAATGTTAAACCGTAAGAGTCTCATGCCTTTGTTGAATGACCATGAAAGTCCAATTGGAATCACGTTTGGCCAGCGTAGCTTTGAATCGGAAATTCTTGGTAAATTCCATGGGAATGAATAGGTTACCCTACCAGTGTCCTTATATGCCTACATGTGTATGTCTATTTGTGTATGATATGTGTTTTGTGTTATATTCTAAGTTAGTTGATATTAACCCAAGTGTTATCGACCATCATTTTGTGTTTGACCCTCATCTTCTATCATTAGGAAAAGATGGTGAAAAGTAAGAATGATATGGAAGTTGAGACTTTGGCAGAACGTTTGGACAAAGTAGAAGAAGTACTTGAGGGAGTAATGAAAGCTATGCAACAATGCTATGATAAACCACAAGACCAAAAGAAAAAGTTAAGTGTGAAGTCAAAGAAGGAACCAAAGGAAAAGTCTAAGAAGTTTGTGATAGGAGAGTCAAGTAATTCTAAGCAAGGTAGTAAGTTTCGTTCATTATGTTCAACATGTCACAAGCGACATAGGGGGTTATGTCATCGAATTACCAGAGCATGTTTCAAGTGTGGGAAGATGGGACATCTAGTAAAAGACTGTTCTCAAGCCCAGGAGAAAACTCAATGATTTAGTTGGTTAAAGGTTAGTACTTGATTATAAATTAGGAAATCAGTAGGAATGTTTTAAATACATGTATAGAAATTTGAAGTTAAAATTTTATGCGTGTGACTTTATTTGAATTGGTCCTAATCAACATTTGATAAAATCAGAACCATCCATTTGGAACTCAACGTGAGAATGCTGAAGATTATTAGACGATCGCAGAGACTTAAGCTAATGAAAATTTTCCTACTTAGTACCCGAATAAGTATGACTCAATTTACTGAAATCATATCGTATTTGAACCTTCTAATAACATTGAAAAGGATGGTATTTATGTTACTCCAACATAGTAATGTTCCTACATGAGTGATTGATAAAGCTAGAAACCATTACTTGGATATTTGAGACTTGACTCGGAATTGTCAGACTTAGAAAAATGAGATCAAGATTTAAAATGATTTGGAAAACAGGTCAAATAAGATCACATTGATAACATTAGAAGAGAAACACTTGTGGTTTACTTAAGTTATAAAGTCAAAAATATAGACTTTTTACAAACCAAAAAAAAAAAGAGAGAAAGAAATGAGAAAAGAAGATCTAGTAATTTCATATCTGAATAATGGTTAAAAGGAATGATGGTATGATCTTATAGACACATAATTGAATTTTGATTTTGAATCCTAACTTAGATAGCCTAACTTATTGTAAAGAAATTGAACTCTAGTGTTAAATGGAAGAAGATATCGTAATGAGAAATAAGAAAATGAATTTCATTAGAATGACAATTGTATATTTCTTAACGAACCTTGGAAACATAAGAATTTTAGTCAGCCAATTGTAATGATTTAAGAAAGTTAAAAGTTTTGCCCTAAGTTACCGTGTGACAATTTATCAAAGTCAATGAATATATCTCTGCAGGTCTAAGAATTGTAATAAATATGAAGGCAATGTAATTTGAATTACTTATATAATTGTGACCTTAAGTAAATAAGGAAGCTAATAAGACCGTGAAAAACGTAGACCTGTTGTGAAATCAAATCACTACTTTGAAATGATAGTATGAGAAAGATTGTCAAAAACAGTAATTTTAATTTCACAAAAGTATGTAAAGTTTTGCTCTGATCAGTATGACTATCTACTACTATATGAGTACAACCTAACATCTGTTACTTTTATGTGAAATATGCTTCTGTTATGACTCTGATACGCTTCTGTATTGAATCCGATGTGCCCCACTATTTTGAAATTACCATCATAATTGGTATCCAAGATGTTTGTTTGAAACTGAGACCATTAATATGTGATTATATTCCCATATAATTTGGAAACTTTTGTTATAGATTAGCATGTGAGACCTTATTCGGGGATACTACATTATATGCATAAAAAAAATAAAAAAATAAAAAAAAGAAATATTTTTGGGTGTCCAATTGCCCCATCGTATCAAGCCGGAAAATGTGGAAAAAGAAATATTTTTGGGTGTCCAATTGCCCCACCGTATCAAGTCGACAAATGTGGAAAAACATAAATGTCGGGTGCCCGCTATCTCGCCGTATCAAGCCGGAAAAAGGTGGAACATGTTGAGAAATGTGTTGAGTCTCGTAAAGAACTTATGTTCATGATTAGTGATGCTTTGAATATTAATTTAATTCAAAAATCTCTCATGTAAAATAATAATAGCTGAATATTTCAATTTATTTAAAAAGTAAGGAAAGTCATGAACATCCTTGAAATAATCTTCTACTATTTTGAGTATGTGAATAGATTGATGAATTGTAGTATACAAGTTATGTGACACCCCAATTCTACACCATTAGTTGCAGTCAAGGGAGAGTCTCTAATGAGTATGGTCAATAACCAAGTAAGATCCCAGATCGCCGGAGGAGTCAAATTAGCCTCCCTTCTAAGTCCAGCTTTCTTAGGCAGCGCACTGCCCTTTTGACAGATCTTAAAATGTATTGACACAAGATCTCATAAGCAACGATAAGGTTCATACATAAAATATAAATACATAACAACCACAAATATACTTAATTCAAAAGCTTGTTCCATTACATTACATCCAAAAGGAAGTTTAAATCTTCACGTGAGTCTTACAAAATATCAAAAAGAAATTTCTAGCTTTCCTAAGATAGCCAAAAGTCTTCGAAAGTTTCAGGCTCGTCGTCTCCAGCTATGAGTTCCGCTTCGTCACCTGGCATGATACGCCGTGAGCTTTGAATGCCCAGTAAACACACACACACACCCCGTCCCCTTTTCCCAGTCCAATACACAATCACAATTTTAACATCAAGTAGTAAACATCATATTCAAATAAATAAAGAGCTAGGTTAGATGTTAGTAAACTAGAAATCCCCCAAAGAGATTTCGTCCTCCCGACCACAAGAATCGGACGCGGATTATTCGATATGCCCCATCTTTTGCTGCTTTGTTGCAGAACTAACCTCGGATGACTACCAACGGTTATATACCGCGTAGCGCCAACTGCAGGGCCTCAAAAGAGACGGTAAAATAGGGCCTTGCCCGAATCCCTCCTCACACCAAACCACCTAGGGTCCGAATACAACCGCTCCATTCAAGGGTCCCGAAAACCACTTGCGCAAGACTTTAACTTCCAAATAGGGAACGCATCCCAACAACCATATATCACATATTCTCATCTTTTCATTACTCAAGTATTCGAAAACCCAATACCCTCCCTATTAGGTTTCCCGTTGAATTAAATGTTTTAAATCAAGGTTAGTCCATCTTACAAGACAATAATATCCATATAAGCATGCATTCTTAAGATGAGAAAGGTAAACAACATAACCACAACACATATAATATCATGCCAAGATATGATCATAAGCTAATAACCAATCTCATGAACTCAAGGGCATAAAACATCCACACACAACACAATTTCCAGATTTAGTATCGCATAAAGATTAAAATGAAAGGACTATTTTAGATTTTTCACCGGACTCGGCCTTTCTATGGCTCGTAGAGAATTTGATCTAGTTTCTAGAACATATTTCGGAAATGGGATAGCCTTTCTAGATTTTAAGTTATTTAGAAAACATTCCAGCGCTGTCCAGATTTGTCGATCGTTACGAAAATTTGAATTTCTTGCAAACCGCTCACTGTTTTTCTATGAAACCAATTTTAGTTGAAAGCTAACTCCTTAAGGAAGATTTTGACATAAAATAGAGGTCTAGAATAATTTTATACATTTTTCTAGAATTTTTGAAAGTGGGCTACAAAAACAGATTCTAAGGTAAAATGCCCAAAACAAGAAGATTTATGAGAAAAGGGTTCCACCAAGGGAAAATTTTCGTTTCTTTTATGATGAAAACATGCTAACTAACATATATTAAACTCAGAAAATTTTCTTGAAAGTGTGCCCTTGGAAAGTTGAGAGGTTGGTATGAAAAAAAAAGATGGTTTTGTGCCGAAATGGAGAAAATACAAGAGAGATAGAGTCAATACTCAACTCTTAGCATTTTTAACACAAGTAACTCATCAATAACAGATCTGAAAACATCATTTAGAACCCTTAGAAACATGTATTTGAAAAAGGAAAATGAAAGAGAAGGTTGTGTTGTGGCTTACTTGCTAAGCTTTGAACAAGAAGGCTCTCTTCTTCCTCCCTCTTCCTCTCTAGACTTCTCTCTCTTGCTCTCCTCCCTCTCCTCTAGCCGAATGTGTGTGTGAGTGTGTTGTTTGTACTTGCCAAGCTAGGGAATGTTGGTATTTATAGACAATTTTTTATGTAAAAAGTCCTAAAAGCCCATTAGTTGGAAATGGATGGAAATGTTAGGATTTGTTAAAGTTTAAAGGACTAGGAGTGATTTGGGGGGGCTTACTCATAGGTTTAGGCAACATTTAGTTGAAATGGAACTAGTATTGGAATTATCATCCTAGGTCTAGGGTACTAGGTTTGTGATTTTCTAGAATTTCATGATGATAAACTTTGAAAATTGGCTCCTCACTTCCTCCTAGAATGGCCGGCCCTAGGGAAGGGTGAAGGGGCTATTTTTTTAATCAATTTAGGTTCTAGGGCACACTTCTCAAGGTGTATATATATATCTCACTTGATTGATGGTACTCATGGTACAAGGGTACAAGTACTAGTTTTTGGGGTAATTTTGAATTTAAATAAAGAGTGAGGGTTTGGTATTAAATTCATGTAACTTATGTAGAATTAAATTAGGTTAGGGAACCTAATCCGGCTAGGGTAATTCCTATTTTGATAAAAATAAAAATAGTAATGCTAACCGACAAGATTCGAATTAATTCAAGTAACCGAGGAGCTTTAAGAAAATAATTCAAACATTAAGGTCTTTAAAGAGAATACATATTTTAGGGGCCTCACAAGTTATGTGATTGATGACAATAGAAATGGTAATGAATCACCAATTTGGGGTATTAATTGTTAAGTGATTGAAAAATAAGTTCAATTTCCGTGAAGAGAGTCCAATGAAAAGGAAGTTACGTAGGAAAGTAAATGAAATGAGACCAATTTATATGACTGATTTTCAGTACAAGTATCTTAAGTTTGGAGGACCAAACTTCCTAAGAGGGGAAGGCTATAATGACCCCACAATGTATAATGATTAACACTTAATTAATTAAGGAGATTTGAAATTTAATTGCCAATTATTCCAAATTAATCTGGGATTTACGAAAATTATGGAGACCGATTCATAAATAA
Source organism: Camellia granthamiana (assembly GCA_036172215.1). NCBI lineage: Eukaryota > Viridiplantae > Streptophyta > Magnoliopsida > Ericales > Theaceae > Camellia > Camellia granthamiana. The sequence goes on from CM069907.1 coordinate 35,707,784, forward strand.
TTATATTGAGGATTTATTTTGAAATTTGAAAACCTAAATGGCACAAAAGAATATAATTGGTGAATTGAATTATTTAAATTTTGAATATCAGACCATATGGGAGTTTAATTAAATATTCGATTCAGATTTGTGAAATTGAGACTTGATTAATTGGGTCCAAATTGGAGTAAATTAAGTTATGAGAATTGAGAATTCAAATTATTATGAATTAAATTTATTTTTGAAGTTTTCAATTGAATATGTAATTTATTGACAAAGACTTTGAGGTTTAATCTGAAATTGAAAGCCTTAATGATTTAAGAAACCAAAATTGAGAATGGAAATAAATTTAATTTAATTTAATGTTTGGAGCCTTTTGGGAGTTTGATTAAAAATCTTATTCAGATTGATAAATTTAAATATAATTAATTGAGCTCTAATGAAAGTCAATTAGACTAATTAAATTATGTGGGATTGGTGATTGGTTATGATTAATTTAATTATGTGATAATCAAGATTTAATTAGATTAAGTGTTGCTTAATTAAATCAATCCTAATCATAAATTGAATTATGGAATAGTCTAGAATTTAGGGTGTATTTGGAGGTGGGTGTGCAAAGAAACCTGTGTGTGAAGAGAAATTATGTGTGTATGTGTGTGTGTGCATGTAAGTGTTGAGGTGGAGCTCAGAGAAATGTGCAAGTGTGTGCCCACGTGGTATATGAAGAAGAAGTGAGGTGTGTATGAGTGTGTTTATTCTAATGGGTTTAAGAGTGTAGCTTCATTGCTCATTTCATTTGTGCTGCAGAGTTGCTATGAGAGTCCTAGTCCTAAAGAGAGAATTTTGCTAAGTCAAGAAGTGGTCTTGCTTTCTTTAATTGTTGTAGCTCTTTATTATGTATTGCTAAGAAATGAACAGAGAGAGACCCGAGAGGGAGAGGGAGAGATTCAAATCATGGAACTCTATGTGCTGGAATGGTGAAGGAAAGCAAGGGGAAAACTTGGAAAAAGTGAAGAAAAGAAGGAGCTCAAGGAATTTCAATAGTTAAAGCTTTTGGTAAGAATGTTTAAGCTCAAATTCTTGTAGATTAATCATCTAGCAACTAAAATTAAGTAGTAATTGGGTTTAATTTCATAAAATTAGAAGGAAATTAAGGAAAATTGGGTTAAGTTTGATAATTAATAAATTGATAATGAAAGTTATTATTTGGGTCAGAGTTTCTTGTCATCCTTTATAAATTTGAAGTCTAACCTTATATACATTGTGGATTTTTAAGATTTTAGAACTTTAATTCATATTTTAAAGATGATGAGTTTTGGATTGAGATTTGATATATCTTAAGAAGTCAAATTATGGTTTGAGCTTGATAATGTAAAATTGGTTAGATTTTGATAAATGTTTCATACATGCAAATGATTTTTCCAAGGAGTTTACAACTTTAATTTCATATTTTGAAAAGAAAATAGAAAAGAGTTTGAAGTCAATTTTGTGTGATTAAAAAGAAATTGATAAGAAAATCAGGAATTGGAAACTAATTATTTTGGGTTTGATTTTGAATATCTTGTATAAATTTGAGTCTTATTTTTATATGCATGTAATTTGGAGAAACTAAAGAATTAATTCATGAACATGGTTAAGATTAATAAATATAGAAATAAATTATAATTTATAATTGAGAATAAAAAATTAGTTTGTTTTTTATTTAAATTTCTTACATGTAAATATTTTGAAAGGGCTTTATAGCTTTAATTTATGTTTTATAAAACAAAGAATAAGAATGTTGGAATTAATTTATTCATGAAATTATTGGTTTTAATTTTAATGATCAAAGAGATTTTTGTATTAGAAATTGAAAAATTAGTCATGGGTTCATCTTTATTAATAAAATTACATGTTTAAATTGGTTCATGCAAGAGTTTAAGTTTTGAAAATATGTTTGGAAATTATTTTGTTGATTTTGAAAGCACAAGAAATTTGTTGGCCGCTCGAGCGGTAAAGTCACTGCTCGAGCGAACATTAAGGTCAACTAGTATTTTTACAGAGCTTTGCAGCCCGCTCGAGTGACCAAAGGTCCGCTCAAGCGAAGACCCTATTTTCAGCATATTTTGGAAAATTGCATTTAGTTCACATTTTTACTCTCATCTCTTTCCAAAGCATTCTAGACGTGATTTATGACTCGATGAAGATTAATAAATTAACAATCAACACAAATTTGTTGGTTCAAGAATGAATCATTGATTTAATAGTAGTTGAGTGAGAAGCCGAGTGAGAAGTTGGTCTATTTGGCAAAAGAAGAATTTAGTAAGGAAAGAATTGTGAAATAAGGATCTGATTCATTGGAATAAAGAAAGAATAAGCATAATAGCACTTTAGACTACTTAGACAGAAAATGACAAGAAAAGTCAAGTTTGATCAAGGAATTAATATTGTGTTCCAATGTGTATATATTATGTGTTTATGCAAGTCACGCGCTATTGTCTACATGATCTGTCTGATCTGCCTCTGTAGCTGTCCGTGAGTAATAACTCTGTAAAGTTATATTTGACTTTAATTATTTTCTGATGATATGAAATGATCAGTTTTCTAAAATGCTATGTTTTATATGAACGAATGATTGTCCAAGTTTCTGAAATATATTCGTAGCATTCTTAGCATCATATGATATGCGTCCCTTTATGGGCCATCAAAATGTCTTTATGGCTGTCCCTTATGGGTCATCTGATACGTCTCTGTGCACATGAGTCATCGGAATGCCTTATGGTTGTCCCTTCATGGGTCATCGGAATGCCTTTACGACCGTCCCTTCATGGGTCATCGGAATGCCTTTACGGTCGTCCCTTCATGGGTCATCGGATTTATTAACGCTAATGGATGTGCCACATACTATAATGTGAAATGTACAAACTTTGAATACGAATATGACTACGTATATGAGTCTGTTTCTGCTTTGACATCTGATCATGTATAAGACTTTATTTATGTATGGACATCATTCAGTAAAATCTTTACTTTGTTATTATTCACTGAGCTCTAACTCACTGTATTATTTATGTATGTAGGTAATCAAGCACGTGACCAAGCCTAGAGCTTCGGCTTGGATTCTATTTTTTTAGCCAATCTATGTGCCTCTCGTGGAGGTTCTGGATATGTCTAGTGGTTATGGCTAAGTGCATAAAGATCAAGTTTTGTTTTCTTGTTTGGTTAAACAAGTCTTTGCTTATTTTGTAAATAGGTTTAAGTCCCTTTTTGTCTAATCTGTATATATATGATGACGTAAGGGTGATGTGTAAATATGTATATAAAAATTTTAAAATTTCTTCGTCTCATATAAGTCTGCAACTCAATGTATATTGTATATTTTTTATTTGCTTCCGCTAGCCCCTAATATTAAGCTAATCTGTCTCAGAGGCCTTCGGTAATCCTAGGATTACTGGCCGGTTACAATACTAAACCTATAGGGGCAGGTTTGGGTGGTGACAGCAGTCGAACTGGTGGAAGGGCAGACTAAGGCAGAGATAATACAAAACTTCTAACAGTCTGACTACTTCAAGTATCGGCTGAGCATCTATTGGGATAGTGGGTGGGTGAGTTTCCAACAGAGAGTAGAAGAGGTCTTCCCAAACATCGACTTCACCCTCATAAAGCCCAGAGAGTAAGACATTGCCCAGACCCCGCTGGACGAGGGTATTGAAGAAGAAGATCTGGTGTGTAATAGGGAGGAAGGAGATAAAGGCGAAGAAAGTTCAGCTGCTGGGAGCGTAGTACGTGTCTAACTTATTTGTTTTTTTTTAATTTGTCTTTGTAAAGAATTTTACAGTTTGTAAGAAACTTGTGTTATAGTACAAAAACTGTTCTTGTAAATGATAGAGTAATAAACTGTTGTTCATTTTGCCTTTTTCACTATTGTGTAATGAATAAAATGGAGTTTGAAAACTTCAAAATGTAAAATGTTAAGTAAAACTAAAAAATGTATGCTTTTTGGCGATTTGGAAGATCAGTTGTTGTCACCAACCACGTGATTGCATAAAAACTAAACTTGTCCAAAAACAAATTTTAATCAGTCAAATTTTAATGAATGAAACAATGTTATAACTGGTGAAGACTTTGTTTGTGAAGGAAGGTTGAGACTTGTAAACAAGGTCCTAAACCAAAGGGGGGGGACCTTTCTTGTTGTTGTGCTTTTGGTGTTAAGGACGGTCAGTTGATTACAAGGTAGGTTGGTTGGGCATCCTAGTCAGTCTGGCTGGGCTCTACATGCTCAGTCTAGCTAAGCTCTTCACACTCAGTCTGGCTAAGGCTTGGAGGGTTCAGTCTAGCTAGGCTCTTCATGCTCAGTCTAACTAAGGCTTGGTGGGCTCGGTCTTGCTGGGCTCTTCATGCTTAGTCTGGCTGAGGCTTAGAAGGCTCAGTTTGGCTGAGCTCTTCATGCTCATTCTGCCTGGACTCTTCATACTCAGTATAGCTGAGCTCTTCACGCTCAATCTGGTTAAGGCTTGGAGGGCTCAATCTGGCTGAGGACTTGCGAAATACAAACATAGGCAATATAAGTGGAATGTCTTTCTCATTAAATACAAAATCCTACCAAGGTCAACTTTAGACATTTACTTGTATTTGGAAAAGACAAAATACCATAAGTGACTGGAATTGAATAAGATTAGGAAACAAGTGAGGAATTATTTTACTGATAGTATTGCTTCAAGTGTTCAGCGTTCCATGGATGGGGAAGATCTCTACCCTCCATTTCTTGCAAACAGTAAATGTTTGGGCGTGGTTTAGACTTGACGATATAAGGTCTCTCCCACTTAACTGCTATCTTGCCTTCTGCTAGGTTTTTGGTGGCCAAAGTTACTTCCCTTTGGACCAGGTCTCCCACGGCAAAGACTCTAGGTCGGACTTTGCGGTTATAATGTCGTCGCATCCATTGCTGGTAGGAAGCTAGTTTGACAGCAGCTGTCTCTCGGAGCTCCTCAATAAGGTCGAGGTCGGCCATCCGTAGCTCTTCGGATGCATAATTTGAGGGGTCAGTAAGCCGATCTCCACAAGGATGACCGCTTCGACACCATATGTTAAGTAGAAGGGGGTCTTCCCTATGGGGGTTTTGCGCCATCGTCTGATAGAGAATAGAGAATATTAAGAGAGAGAGAAAGAAAGAGAGAAGAGAGAATTACTTGTTGTCTTTTTCATTCTTCACAAGCTTTCTTATATCTTTTATTAATCATTTTCTTGTCCATTCAAGCTGTCTTATTGGCCAAAAGTTTATGGTTTACTCGCCATCGATCATGGCAGCTTCACCATACCAGGGAATGAAAGGTCTTGTTGCATTTAATGCCATGACAACCTCATTTAATGCTTGATGCTTGGGCTCAATAACTCTACAAGATCTTTGTCTGCCACGTGGCTAACTCCCTATCTAACAGGTGTCCAAATGCTACAAGGCCTGGACCAGCGTGGATTCTTCGGTAGGCCTGCTGTTGAGTTTCACCCACTAGGCTATAACCAAATGACCGTTTGGGCCACCCAGAACAGTTACAGGTTAGGCTTTCCTAGACCATCTGGGCCATGTCCATCATCAATCTCAGCCATATACTTGTGTTCTAGACCGTTTCATGGCAAATTTTTTTGGATCCATAGTTTAGTACAATGTTATTATGTTTATTCTTTAATTTAATTATTTATATTTCTTATTTCACGCAACAAACTTCATTATTATTGATAAATAAGAGCTGTTTTGGGTAAGACTTATTTTTTTTTTTTTTTTTTTTTTACTTTTTTTGGTTATTACGAAAAAAAATGCATAAAAGTAGAGAGGTGATATATGATAGAAATAAGTCAATAATCTAACAAATGAGAAGCTATTCGTTGGTCCTAGGGCATAAACATTTGGTGCCCTAGGTGTGTTTTAATTGGTAGGGTGAGTGGGCTACACGATTTTGTATTAAGTGATTAGAAAACATAAAAGGACATAAGAATTTGTGATTGGTCTAGGGTATGGTCACGTGATCTCCCAGGACCAACCAATAATTTTTTCCAATAAACAACTTATTTAGAGCGTCCTCAAATTAATTAACATAACTAAAAATTAATTAATGTGTCACATCACATAATAAATATAAATGATAAAAATAAATAATCAAGCATGACAGCATTGTTTGTTTGTCTCTTGATAGACAATTATTAAGAAAAAAATTCAAAGGACAAATTATCTACCCCTCTTTTGAGGTTTAACTAAATTACAGATTTTTATTTGAAGTTTTAAAAATTACATTTCGTCCCTTGAGGTTTATATTCACATAATAATTTAATCCCCATCATTAACTAAATGTTAATAATGGTTAGCTAACATCACCAAAATATAAATTGATAGATGATATTACCCTAGCTGAAATCCCTTTGATAAATCAACAAAATTTACAAAAGAATTACATTAGATAGAAAAAAAAAAAAAAAAAATTAAGTTTTTGGAACCATGTTTCATTTGTTATTTAGAAAAAAATTTCAGAATTAAAAAAAAAAGGAAAAACTAATTTAATAAAAATAAATATGAAAAAATATATTTAATTTGTAAAAATTATTTCTAACCACTCAAAAGATAAAATTATATAAAAAAATAATTATTTTTTTATTTTTTATTTCTTAACCAAATTAATTTTTAATTTTTTAAAAATAAATTTCTAAAAATCAAACTAAGCATATCCTAAGAATTTTTTGACAAGCCATTTCTTGTATTTTTAACTTATTTAATTATTTGTTAATTTTATGATATTTTCAACATCTGACACTACAACATATAAGAGTTTTAGAGACCAATTTTTTTGATCTCTAAAAGTGAAAATTTTGTTGTAAATGATATTTAGAGACTAATTTATATCGTCATGATGATAGTCGCTAAAAGGTCACCATGCAAAGTGAAAAATAAGGCTTTAAGTGATAAAATTTCGACATGTCAATAATAAATAGATTTTTAAGGACAAAATAATTTGGTCTCAAAATGGTTTTTTTTTTAGACAAAAAATTTGATACCAAAAAGATAATAATTAATAACTAATGTTCAATTTTCGTTGCTAAAAATATAATAACGACACTTTTCGCAACAAAAATATTTGGTCTCCTAAAAATAATTTTGTCCCTAAATTTTTGTTTCTAAAACCTTAATTTTTTGTAGTGTGGTAAGTGTTTTTTCATTTTAATTTTGCATTTCTTAACTTACTTAAAAATGATAATTTAGCTAAACCTCATGAGGAATCTATAATTTAGCTAAACCTCAAGGGGGTGTAGGTAATTTGTCCTTATTTGTCAAAATGGCATTTTAGTCAATTTATGATATCCGTTAACAGCGTAAATTGCAATGAGGTGGGATGTAATTTTTGAAACCTCAGGAAAAATCTGTAATTTCGTTAAACCTCAAGGGAGGTGTAGGTAATTTGCCCAATTTCAAAAATTTGTTTGAAAATTTTAGAAAAAAAGATTAAATTATTTTTCTCTACTACACATTAATCAATCATTTTTTTCTCTCCCTTTTGTCTTCTCTTCTCTTCTCTATCCTTCTCTCACATCCTACACATACTCAATCACTTTTTTCCTCATACACATTTATTCAACTACAAAAATAAATAAATAAATAAATTAATTAAATTAAATCATTCCAAACTCCAAAACTATTTTCAAAACATATAACCAAACAAAATTTTAAATTTCATAAACTCTCTTCAAAAAATTATTTATCAAAATTATTTCACAAATATAAACCAACATGACGGATATTTTTCTTGGCTAAAAGTTAAGGGTCAGTGACCAAAAAAAAAAAAATCCTGAGTCAATCCTAGCTAACTCGTGCTTTATATGATTATAAAAAATTGAATAATTATTCTATGTTCCAAGAATTCAATGTTGGTTATGTGCCCAATCAATAGTAAAGTGCTAAATAAATATATGACCTTAATAATAAAGAGATAATTGATAAAAGGCAAAATTTTAATAGTCGAGCATATGAACACCTAGTATTCCTAACCTAGATAATTTCGGTTAAAATTTGACTAATTAGCTTACCGACGGGTTACAATTTGTCAACTATATAGATACCAAACCTCTGCCTAAATAGATGCAAGATTACCTTCCATCTTCCACTTGACCACTTCCTTACGCACAATTTCCTCCTAATCCTATCGCCATTGATAGGATGGCACCCAACTCTCATTTTTAGGTTGATTATTCGTTAGTCGATAGTATAGTCGTATAGTATTTTAAAATCGTATGATTAGTAGAGAAATTAGAATATTAACTATTTATGTTGAGTGATTGAAGAACATATAATGAGTGATAATTGATGAGAGAGTATGATTACGTGATACTACGGGATTATTATAAAAAAATTTCTCATTTTCATTGTATATATTATTCTAATTTGAATTTTTTTATACCTTAATTTGTGAAATATGATTTTAAATAACATGATACATTTGATTAATTTGTACATTTTCAGGATTTAGAATAACTAATAAACTGTTGGGTAAATTACATTTACTTATCTTTGAGTTTGAAAGAAATACAGAACACTGGTCTCTTTAAAATTTTAATGTATATAATAGTTAATCCATTTTTATCAATAATTTTGTAAGTCGCATGAATAAAAATATGATGTTATTATATCTTTTTATTAAAAATTATATATGTCGTTGTTTAATTAATTGTCTACCCACTATCTGCATTAGTTTCAATTTATCTGTTATTGTGTAATTAAGTGTCTACCCACCATCTCCATTACCAATATATATATATATATATATTTAAATTTCAGGCGGTGAGTTTAATTTAGGGAAAATTGGCCTAAGGTCCCTTCTCTACTTTTGATAAGAGGAAAAGTCCAAAATAATATATTTTAATGGCTAAGGTCCATAAAATTTATTTTAAATTATAAATTACCTAAATTACCCTTTCTTTATAACATAAATCTGTTTGAATATAATATCGTTGACTTAACTGATAGATTTTGGCAACCGAATTCGCAGGGGAGATTTCTTCGGAGTTTTCGTCGGAGATTTCAGTGGAGATTTCATGGTGAGATTTCGTCGAGATTTGAGTGGAGTTTGACGAGAAAGATTGCTACGATCGTGTTGATTTCGTCGGAGATTTCAGTGGAGATTTCGTGGTGAGATTTCGTCGAGATTTGAGTGGAGTTTGACGAGAAAGATTGCTACGATCGTGTTGATTTGGTCGGAGATTTCGTCGGAGTTTTGATTCTTTGTTTTTGAATCAATTTCAAGGAGTGTTGACAGTGTATTGATCGCGTTGGTTTTTGAGTGGAGTTGAATCAGGTTTGTTTTCGATTTTAGATTCCACATGGAATTTGACTTTTGTTTTGAATTTTTGTTTCGAGAGAGGCGAGGTTTATAGAGTTGATTTTTATTTTTGGAATTAATTTTTCATTCTTTTGTTTTTTTGATCAATTTGAAATAGTGTTGACAGTGTAGTTGATTTTGATGTTTAGTGTTTATTTTTCGCGCTCTGTTTTTTATGAACATGCTGATGAATGATAAGTTTTGTTCTATGTTTTTTCAAACCACAGATTTGATTTTCTGCACTTTTGTTTGTGTAGTCCAGAGAAAATTATAACTGCATATGGACATATTATTAGAAGTTTCTAGTGGAGATAGAATATGAGAAAGTGAATGTAAGTTCATAAATTTGTGCAATAAAGTGAATATGAGATAGTATATAAGTTTGTAAATTTCTCTGGCATTTTCTATGAGTGCAATATCAGTGTAAAGTTCATATATAAGGTGTATATGATTTTTTTCTATGATTGTGTTTAATAGTTAGCAGTAAATTTCTCTTTGTTTCATTAAATTTCTATGATTTTGTTTTTTATCATCTTGAAGGTGAATATTAGTTTGTAGATGTGTCTTTGGACTTTTATTTTATGAATACAGACAAAGTTAGACAGAGGCAATTGAATACAGAGAAACTTTTATTTTATGAATACAAAAAATTATAATTTTTAGAAATTTATCTGGACTTTTATGTTGTTTTTGTGAAGTGTTTCTATGTTAAACAATTTTTTCCAGTTTTGTGAAGGTGAATATCAGTTTTGTTCTGTTTTTTTAAACCAGAGAAATTTCATTTTCTGCACTTTTGTTTTTGTAGTCCAGAGAAAATTATAAGTGCATGTGGACATATTATTAGAAGTTTCTAATGCAGATAGAATATGAGAAAGTGAATGTAAGTTCACAAATTTTTCTGGACTTGTATTTGTAGTTCAGAGAAAATTGTAAGTTTGTTACTCACTTTCAGTTTGTAAATTTCTATGATTGTAAATTTCTCTGGACTTGGATTTTTTTGTATGATTGTGTTTAATAGTTAGCAGTAAATTTCTTTGTGATTCATTGAGTTTCTGTGATTTTGTTTTTTATCATCTTGAAGGTGAATATCAGTTTGTAGATGTCTGTGGACTTTTATTTTAAGTTCAGAGAAAATTATAATTTTTAGAAATTTCTCTGGACTTTTTATGTTGTTCTTGTGAAGTGTTTCTATGTTAACTAAATTATTTTTCTTGTTTTTTGTTTCAGTTTCAATGGACAGTGCAGTGTTGTTGCTGTGTAAATATGGGAATGATACTATTGTCATTAATGTTTCATGCGAATTGAATTTTGAGGAATTGGTTGGAATTTTGTGTAAAATATGGGAGAATTTGAAACCTGAGATTATGTGTATTTCATATTCTATTTTGGGCCATCCGAATTGTATGGTTCGAAATAATATTGATTTTTTGAATATGTTGAGGGTTGTTTGTGCACGCGGTGTTGATATAGTTGATGTTTCAGTTATTAGATGTGGTTCTTCTGATGAAGAGGAAGTGGGGTGTAATTGGGTAGATGTTGTGGATGGTGAGTGTGATAGGCTGGTGGATATTGAAAGGAATTCACTCTCTAAGTTTTGTTCTCACCAAGAAAAGGTGTTATTGTCGGCTCGTTGGCGGAATAATATTACGAGTGTTGGACAAAAGTTTGAGGGTGGTGTGGTTGAGTTCCGTACTTTTTTGTGCAAGTATGCTATTGAGGTTGGTTTTCAGTTTACGTATGTTAAAAATGACAAGCTGAGGGTTACGGCAGAATGTGTATATAAGGAATCAAGGGGATGTATGTGGCGTGTACATGCTTCTGTTGAAAAAACAAATGGTTTCTTCTACATAAGGACTTTGAACAATGAACATACGTGTGGTGTGACGGTTCGTACAAGTAAACATTCGAGGATGACTTCCAGCTTAGTTTCTGGGCTGATAGTTGACGAGGTAAGTGCAAAACCTTTAACTCGTCCAGTGGATGTTGTGAAAGAAATGAAAGACAAGTATGGGGTCTCAATCAGTTATAACTGTGGTTGGTTGGGTGTTGAAAAAGCAAAACGTAGTACATATGGGGATTCTTGTTTGTCATTTGATCAATTACGGTGGTATTTTGATGAGGCATTGAAGAACAATCCAGGTAATCGTTTTGAGTTAGATTTTCAAGACAACAAGCGTTTCAAAAGAGTGTTTGTGGCTTTTCATGCATGCACAGCTAGTTTCAAATATTGTCGGTCATTGCTTTTTCTTGATGGAACATTTTTGAAAGGGCGATACAAAGGAGTTATGCTTGCTGCAACGGCGAAAGATGGGAATGAAGGTAATTGTAAGTATATATAATTTTATCTAACTATGTGAATTTTCTATACATGTAGGAATTCAGTGAATGTGATTTTTCTCTGACACTTTGAATTTTCTCTGGTTTTGGCCTGTGTGGATTTTCATTGGATTTTGGTCAGTGTGAATTTTCTCTGGATTTTGTCATTGTGTGAATTGTATCTGTAGGTGGTCACTGAGTGAATTTGCTCTGGATATTATGATTGTGTGAATTTTCTCTGTAGTTGGTCACTAAGTCAATTTTCTTTGGATGTTGCCAATGTGTGAATTTTCTCTGGAGTTGGGCACTAAGTGATTTTTTGTCTGGATGTTGGCAGTGTCAAATTTCTCTGGTTGTTTATTGTTCTAATTTTCTATGCATGTGTATATCTGATATGCTTGTTCCTATTTGTTTTGTAGGTTTTTTCCCTGTAGCTTTTGCTGTTGTTGATGTTGAGAATAAAGAAAATTGGTGTTGGTTTCTTGAACATTTATGTGGAGTATTGGGATCAGAAAGGGTGATAAGTTTCATATCAGATCGACATTGTGGTATTGTGGAGGGAATTGCTAGGTTTTTCCCTAACTGCTTTCATGGATTTTGTCTTGAACATCTAAAGAGAAATCTGAGGGATAAGTTGTCATGGGGAAACACAAATTTGGTTAGGGAGACGATTGTGTCCAAATTTTCAGAATGTGCATATGCGCCAACAAAGGCATCATTTCATTTCAAGTTAAATGAATTAAAAAGTGAGGGAGGAGACATTGTGACTACTTTCTTGAGAAGTTTACCATATGAAAATTGGAGTGATGCATATTTTGCGGGGAAACGTTATGGTGAGATGTATTCAAATGTTGCTGAGTCATTCAATTCATGGATACGAGATGCTCGGCACTTGCCGATAACAAATTTGGTGGACATGATACGGTTGCAAATTATGAATATGAGGTCTGATAGGAGGCTGCTCTCTAGTAAATGGAATAAAGTTCTATGTCCTCGTATGGATAGTGTATTGGAGAAGTATTTTTTGGATGGGAGGACATGGAATGTGAGTTTGTCGTCTGATAATGTCTTTGAAGTGCATTGTTTTCCTTCGGTTATGGTTGATCTTGGCTTGAGAACTTGTTCGTGTCAAAAGTGGGAAATAAATTGGTATCCATGTCAACATGCTGTTGCTGCAATTTTTAGAAGTGGAAGGAATTTGAATTCATTTGTTGAACCATTTTTTCATGCTGATATGTATCGTCAAGCGTACTCGTTTTCGATTGGCCCAGTTCCAACTGTTGAAAAACCTGTGTGTAGCATTGAAGATGCTATGATTTTACCTCCATTGAGCAAGAGACCAGCTGGGAGGCCGAAGAAGAACAGAATTGCTTCTACTAGAGAGTTTAAAAGGGTGATTAAGTGTAGTCGTTGTGGGAGTATTGGTCACCATAATAAGAGGACATGCAAGGAACCTTTGTTAAATAGTTGAGGATAATACATTTTATTGATTGAATAATACATTTGATGATTAGTTTGTGTATTTTGTTTTGTGAAATGTGTTTTTTAGACAGTGTATATAATAATATCAATCAAATTCATCCAGAGAAATTTTTGCAATATCAGTTAAAGTGTGCATTGTGTCTGTTGATATATACTATAGGCATTGGGTTTGTAATACCTGTCAAATTTATGCAGAGAAATTTGGTATGGCAGAGAAAATTTTGTGTAATGTGTTTTGAAGCTTCAAATTCATGCATATAAATTTGAAAATGGCAGATAAAAGTACTGTGTGGATTTTGTTTTTTGAATTTGATAATTGCTTTGTACTAACACAGTGCATTATAGATTGCATGATCATATAGGCACCTTCTTTGGCATGATACGAGTTAAATTTCTTTGTGAATTTGTGGTAACTTCATGTCAGTCATTTCAAGAAATGTGCATACCAGACAGAGCATACACAAAATTATTGCAGTGAGTACAACCAAGAAACAAAATCATGCTTTTTTGAAATTTCTCTGAGTTAAGAATTTCTCTGGACCAGGGAAGAATTTATCCAGAATGAATTCAACTCATAAATTTTGCTCAAAGCCGGAGAAATTTTCCTCACCAACCCAGAGAAATTCACAACTCAGAAATTTCAAATTCATCCAGTGAAATTTTATAGTAGCAGATAAAATTACTGTTCGCTTTTTGTGTTTTGTTGAGTTTGATGATTGTTTTGTAAGAACACAAAGCATTACAGATTACATGATCATATAGGCATCCCGTTGGGACTGTAAGTGTTAAATTTCTCTGAATTCTGGTAATATGATACCAGAGAAATTTGTGCAGACAATTTTCTCTGTGTGGATTGTGTTGACAATCACAATAAAAATATATATTTATTTAACCATCGATAGGTATGAAATTGACATTAGTCGAAATAAAAAAAAAATGAAATTTACATTAGTCAAGAAAGGATGTATATGGATAAGTCAAGCATCAGTATTCATTCGATGTGTCAACAAAAAACTGAACGGTTAATACTGTATGGATATATACATATATGTGAGACAATTTTCTCTGTCTGGCTATGTACATTGTCTTCCTTTCACTAGTTTCACTATTACATGTTTGGTTGTTCTGGAGGTATTTCAATTGGTTCAGTCCATGATCGGCCAACATTAGTGACAAATCTCTCTATCAGTTCTGCCCTCATCAACCTGATCTCTTGTGTGGACAATTTGGAGCTGATTGGTTCATGTTTGCTATATTGTTTCATGATATAGCAGACAAAGAGGCCACAATCCAGACTGCATACAAATTATAGGAATGGTTAGTTTTAAGAAACATGCAAATCAGAGTATCTTATTTATAGATGTATGAAACTTACGAATCACTTTCTTGTTGGGGAGCATTGTTGACATACTCAAAGTCGTAACTTGTGTTTTGTGAGTTTATCAACTTGAAGGAGGGTTGTGATTGAGCGTCTCTTTCAAGGCAATCTTTCAAAAAATTCTCCACATATTCTTGCTGCAAGAAAATGATTTTTAAATAACAGAGAAATTTACAGACAAATCAATGGGATTGTATGAAAATTATCATGACATAAAGATTATGATGGATCAGAGAAATTTGCACTGGTTACCAATTGTTTTGCATCTTTGACATATTTGTCTTCTGCATCTTCCCTCCTTGGCCTCAGTGAGTTGTAGAACCTCCATAAACTGTCTTGTTTGTCTAGGACAAGCAAGGTCCAGTGATTTCCAGCTGTGGACTTCTCATTACCTCCAGTGTTTATTGGGAAATGGAGGAACCTGTAGTTCCTCCATGCTGTTTCAATATGTTTGTCAAATAAGGACACTCGAAAAGATTGATTTTGTGTCATCCTGATGAAATTCTGTGTTCAGAGAAAATCCAAAAATGGTTATGTTCAGAGAAAATCCAAGAAGTATCTTAAGAAGAGAAAGTAGTAAGTAGTAAGTAAATTCCAGAGAAAATCAAATAAAATAGTAGTAACATACTAAGCTCATGGATGTGAAAAAAAATGAGGTTGGTTGTTGTCTTTCTCTCATTTGGTCAACCAAAAGTATCTCCCCATAGCCGTCAATGACCTGAAAAATATGATTTGTAATTGAAATATTGGTTTATAAAGGCAGAGAAATTTTGATGAAAGGGAAAGACTTACATTGTTGGCAATTTCTTTTTGCTTTATTAGGTTTCCAATGTCTTCGAAGGTAATGAGGTTCAACTCACTTGTCCAAATTAATGCCCTACAAGACAAGTTTGTGGAAATTAAATTGTTGTTAATTCAATATAAGTTTGTAATTTGTTGTTTGTTATCTTCTATTTTGTTTGTTGTACTTACTCAAGTCCAGAGACGTTTGATATGTGCTGCAACATATCTTTTACGTGCTCTTTTATCAATCTTGAAATTGGAAGAGTTTGTGGGAACACCCAAGATTTTCTGATGTTTAGAGGTTGAGGCAAGATGTAGGCATCAGCATCAAGCACTTCTTTGTCCTTCGTGCTTTGCTGAGCTTGCTTTGCAGCTTGTTTTGAAGCTCTAGTGACTTTCGCAACTTTTGGATATTGAAATTCTGGATCATGCTGCTTTTCCTTTCTTTCTTTTGCCTTTAAGTTTTTGATCATTGACGTCGGATCTTTTTTGACTGTAGACAGTGAAAATATTAGTAAAAGTGAAATTTCTCTGAAGTAACAGATGATATTTGAATATGTAAATTTATGTGATTCAATATTTTCCAGTTACCATAGACTTTCGTCTTTTGTTTTGGTTGTTCTTTGGGTGCCATTTCTTCTTGTTGGGTTGTTGGTTGTTCAACTTGCATTCCAACTAGGCACAGTGGAAATCAAACAAATCCCAAAAATGGAATAAGAAAATAGACAGAGAAGATGAAATGAGCAGTGGAAATCAATAGAAATAATCAGCAATAACTAATGTGTTCAGAGAAATATAACTTCCAGAGAAAATTACCAATGTCAGAAAATTATAATAAATAGAATTTTCTCTGAGTTATGCTGACTCAAGGACTAGACTTTTTGTGGGTCAAGATTTTCACTGACCTTGTGGTTGAAGTTGTGTTGGTGTTCTGTATGGTTGTGTTGCTAGTTGGATTGAAAGTTCTTGTACTTGTTCATGCAATTTCGCATTTTCTGTTTCAAGCTCTGAATTTGAATTCCTCAACTGTTGAATTGTTTTCATATCATGTTCCTTTTCAAGCTCCAACATCCTTAGTTTCATTTGGATTGTGCTTTCTTTTTCTTGAAGTTCTGAGTTAAGTGATGTCAGGGTTCTTATTGAAATATCCTTTTCAGCAAGTATTTCCATCCAATTTCTGTCTTCTTCTTGTTTAGATTGAGAAAGTGCCTTCAGTCTTTCACGCAGATCAGCAATTTGTGCGTCCTTTGATTCCTCAAATTGTTGTTGGTCCACTGGCTCAATACGTTCTTCTTGATCACTTTGCTCGTTTTCTTCTTGCTGTTCTTCTTCTTCTTCTTCATCTTCTTCTTCTTCATTTTCTTCTTCACTGTCTTCTTTTTTCTGTTCATTCTGTTCTTTTTCTTCTGCTTCTATTTCTTGACTTTCTTGTCCGGCTTCTTCTTCTCCACTGCTTTCACTTTCTTCTCTGGCTTCTTCTTCTCCACTGCTTGCTTGAGCTTCTTGTCCATTGCTTTCACTTTCTTCTCTGGGTTCTGGTTCTTCATTGAATTTGACAATTGCTTGACCTTCAGATGAATCTTGTAATTTCTCTTTGAATTTGACAATTGCTTTTTTTTATTCTTTCTTTGTCTTTTTACCAAGACAGAACTCCTCTGATGGGTTTTTGACTAGCTGCTTGTTATCTATCTGTAACAGGAGGCTCTTTTATTAGAGAAATGTTACAAAATTCACTGAGAGAAAAATTAAAATAAGGAAAATAAAATTCATCTAAATGATACTAATGGCAATCAAACTTCAGAGAAAATTGCATGGGCCAGAGAAAATTACAGACAAGGAGTTAATTTTATGAGGCAGAGAAAATTATGAAATGAGCAACATAATTTAGATATCAGAGAAAATCAATCAAGGCATATAAGTTAATGTTTGACTATAATTGTGTCAGAAAAATTTGGATTCCAGAGAAAATTGGTTAGAAGGGCAGAAATAAACAGTGTTTATCAAAGATGCAAGGCAAATAAGTAATGGACCAGAGAAAATTATGAAACAACATAATTCAGATATTAGAGAAAAGCAATGAGGGCAAATAAGTTATGGGCCAAAGAAAATTATGAAACAACATAATTCAGATATTAGAGAAAAGCAATCAGGGCATACAAGTTAATGTGTTACAATTGTGGTCAGAGAAATTTGGATTGCAGAGAAAATTGATTACAATGCAGAAATGAACAAGTTTGTACCAAAGATGAAAGCATAAATTGAGAATTGAGAGAAAATTGATCTTAAACAATCAATGCACAAGGAGGGAAACAAAGTAGTTGTCAGAGATATTTTGGAATTTCACTGAGATTTTAGGAGCAATAGGAATTAACCTGTCGAGGTGCAAGAGAGTGTAGTGGTGTCTTCTGCAGCTGTTTTGTCAAGATTTGCAGGTTCCACTTTGCACATCTCGAGAAGTCATTTGTGTTGCTGTGTTCCGAGTCAATGATGGTTGCATGTTCACATATCCAATACTGTGATGAAAATTAAAGTAAATAAAATTTTCTAAATGCACAAATTTATAAGTATGATAACTGCAAATTTGAATAGATATTATACTTACAAGCAAAGCAATGACACACCCCGTAACTTTTTCTGGGGTTTTGTGCAATGCCATGATAGAATCAATCAATGTTGAGGTGATTGCCTCAGGCCAATCATATTGTTTCATGGATTCAAGAGGTTCGACATACTGTATAAAAACCCAGCCTATCGAATTCCCACTTGTTGCAAAAAATAGTGTCAGACACAAGTACAATGTAACGATGATTGCTACATCTTTGTAGTCTGTTGGTTGCTTCCCTTTCATTGCCTTGAGCAAGGCGTTTTTAAGGACAGGACCAGTCAGCCGTGTGTCCTTTTGGAATCTTCTCCTCAGGAATGCAGATTTTGGCTTCTTAGAGTACCTTAATGACATGGGTCGTTTACCTCCTTCCAAACTGAAAATCAAGGTCATGTCGTTTGTTGTGAAGGTCAGGCTCTTCTTACCAACAGTGAATGCTTTTGTTTTTTGATTATAACATTTGATTATGGCAACTACATCATCATCGGATTTCCTACATTTCTTTGGATCCATTCTTCCACTGGTTAGAGCTTGGATCAAGTACCAGAATGGGGATTTCTGAAGCTCTACAAGTTGTTTTGAATTGAATTTAAGTGTTTGAAAAAATGAGACGACAGACGAGAGGTTGGATCGGAATTGAATGGTGTAGTGAGCTCTCTTTCTGTGGAGTTTAGCAGGTTTTTTGGCCCTTGAGGTTGAGTCGGTTGAAGTTGGGGTACTCATGTGGATGCTAGTTGCCTCATCACCTTGTGTGATTTGGAGTGGAGTTTGTGGTGATTTGCTGCTGGTTTTTGATCTTAGATCATAGGAAGACTGAGAGAGTTGTTCTTTCTTGGTTGGTGTTTCCAGTGCTTTGCTGCTGGTGTTTGATCGCAGCTCATAAGAAGACTGAGACAGTTTCTGTTTCTTGCTTGGTGTTTCTGGTGTTTCGGTGCTTTTACGTTTTGCCATTGCTAGACAATGATTAAAACATAAAGATTTCAACATTAAATCCCAGTGAAAATTGAACATGCTAGAGAAAATTGGACATGTCAGAGAAAATTACAGATAAGGTAGAAAATTACAGATAAGAGAAAGTGTAAGATGTCAGAGAAAATTACAGATAAGGTAGAAAATTACAGATAAGAAAAAGTGTAAGATGTCAGAGAAAATTACAGCTGAGGGAAAATTACAGAAAATTGGACATGCCAGAAGAAATTGGACATCAAAAATTAAATGTCAGAGAAAATCAACAAAGCATCATAAACATGGGATAGAAATTTTCAATAATTCTTAAAATTACATATAGAAGTAAACATACCAGAGAAAATGAATGACAGAGAAAAGTAAACATGGCAAGGCAAAGAAAATTTCCATTCCACAATTAGCAAGATAAAATAAATAAAGTATTGTAAACAATCCAGTGAAAATTACACCACATTGAAACCAAGAATTGAACAAAATAAACATACCAGAGATAAATACACATTCCAGAGGAAATTACACATTCTTGAGTAAATTTCCATTCCAGAGAAAATTTCAATTCATAATATTGAAATGCCAGAGAAATTTACATACACAACCAGAGGAAGTTAACCATGATAGAGATACACAAGGGGAGGAAAGTGATGTGATGTTTGTCAGAGAAAATTATCAATACAGACAAACTTAGACAGAGCAAGAAAGTAATAAACATTCCAGAGAAAAATACATATTCCAGAGAAATTTTCAAAGCAGAGAAATTGATAGACAAAATCGCAGAAAAATGTTCAAAAATAAGATAAAAACACAGAGAAATAACTTTTTTTTCAAAATACACATGTCAGAGAAGAAACATTCATTCCAGTCCAAAATAAACATGGCAGAAAGCGAGATACATTCATTCCAAAATACATATGTCAGATAAGAAACATTCAGTCCAGTCAAAAATACATGTTACAGAGAAATGTACAGAAACAAAATTAGAGAAACACGTTCAAAAATTAGATGAAAATACAGGAAATTGCTTTTTTCAAAATAAACATGGCATAGAAAACTGAAAGAAGAAACATACATCAAGCAAAAATCAGAGAAATTCAAATGCCAGAGAAATTTGCAGAAATAATCACACAAACATGTTCAAGAATAAGTTCAAAACACACAGAAATAACTTTTTCTGTAGCTTTTTAAAACGAATGTGAAACCCTAATTTATTGAAGTTTAATATAAAATGCAATTAACTGTGTTTCCAGAGAAAATCTGGTTGTATTGTAGAAAAACTTACCAGAGTTAGGATGAAACTTTGAATGAGGAGCTGATATGGTCTGAGATGAAGATGCGACGTCACGAAGGTGGACGGAGATGACGATGAGCAGTGAAAACGAAGCTCTAAGGAAGGTCAGAGAAATTTGTGAGGAAGGAATGGGAATGATTTGTGCAGAAGAGAACGAAGCTCGAATATCGATCGTGAAGATGATGTTGAAACCCTAATTTTGCTGTTCTTGTGTTCGTGAAAATGGTGGATGCTTGGAATGAACTCAGACGTCGGAAGTAGTATCGTTTCTGTGTTTATTTCGGCGAGGGTATTTTGGTCCAAAAAAATAATTAAAAACGCACGCGAAGTAGCTCAGGGACCTCATACATCACTATTTTTTTGGGTGTCCTTTAGCCTCTAAATTAGTATTATTAGGGAGTTGTAAAAAAATTCCCCTTTAATTTATCTTAAAAATTTTATTTAAGATAATAGAATAAATAAATTTCACATATTCTGTTTCATTTTATAATTCTAATATGTCTTAACCAACTCAAATCATTGAAACTGTCAAAATATTTAAATAACTCACTAATTTAAGAATGAGTAAATTGACAACTAAGCCCTCGTTTGTGAACATGTTATTTTAGTAATTTTTTAATTTTTTAGCTAAAATATGAGATTAAAAAAAATAATATGTTTGGAATGACTTTTTAATTTTTTAC
This sequence comes from Camellia granthamiana, assembly GCA_036172215.1. Lineage (NCBI taxonomy): Eukaryota > Viridiplantae > Streptophyta > Magnoliopsida > Ericales > Theaceae > Camellia > Camellia granthamiana. Next base: position 35,728,593 of record CM069907.1, read on the forward strand.
AAAAAAAATATATACAAAAAATAGAGAGAAAATAGAATTTTTGACTTTTCAGTATAAATTGTTAATTTTTTAATTTTTTTAATGACTTTTTAACTAAAATCATCAATTGCCAAACGAGTAGGTCAAAAAAATTTCCAATCCGATTAAAAAGATTTAAGTTGATGATTTTAATTTATTTTATTTTATTCAAAATTAATTTATACCGACACCTCACAACCCACGAAAAGCCATTTGTGGCCCATGGTTTGTCTTTTCTGGAAATTTCCCTCCGGCCTGGGTCTACAAATCCAGAATAGAAAACCAGAAATTTGTACAGAACTTCAAATTAAAATTTAGCCATATAAACATATAATTCTGAATTTTTTATTGTCTTTTTTTGAACAGTATACTATTCCTTCCCAAAAAATTTATCAAGACAATAATACTAGTTATCATAAAAAAAATATCATGAAAATTTTTTATTCAAATTCTGTACTCTTAGATTAATTTGTAATTTTTTATTGTATGTGATACCATCATGAATTAATTTCATGAAACTTTTAAAATACTTATTTCATGATAAGTAACATTATTCTTACCAGCAATACTATTACCTCGAATTTTACTCACGAAATCAATCTATATTTTAAATTTATTGAATATTAATTCAGTTTTTACCACAAAAACAAACCATCCAAAGACTTATTTTGAAAATTAAGTTAAAAATTAATTTTTCATTTATTTTTTAAAAATAAATATAAAAAAAAAAAAAAGTAATATAATCTCAAAAAAAACAAAAATCAAAAAATTGATGAGTCTAGTTTGATGATGAGGCTAGAATTATTTATTGTATATTTGTCGAGCACTGTCGAACAGCTCATCTGGGCCATGCATACAGTTAGATTCTTGCATGTAGTCTATTCATGTGGGAAAATTATTCGGTGTTTTATGAGCAATCGCTAACTGTACAAACCAATTGCTGACTGTACCCTGGGCAGTAGAGGTGGCTAAGCCGAACTAACCTATGGTCCTGTTTATTTTTAGAGATAAAATAGAAATGATTCATAAAGAAAGGATTGTTAGTAATGAGATTGATAGTGGGAATTAAGTAAAATTAGATTTATTTTGATGATAGTTATTGGTATAAGCAATGTTTTGAAAACCGGATCGGTGAGCGAACCGGAAAAAGGACCGGGTGGACGGGTCATCGGTTCAACCATCGGGTCAAAGCGGTCGGCAGTCGAACCTTGACGTCATAATTAATATTATATAATTATAAATTATAAATAAATATATATATAAATACTCAAATAAAAATAAAAATTGTTGCATAGTATTTATTAATAATATTTAATAAAGTCATAATTGATAATAAAAAATAAAAAATAAAAGTCACTTGTTTTAAAGAAATTAAATTTTTTAAACATTCCCTCCAAACAAATTGATTGAATGCTAGGTTTAATTTTGGAGAGAAATGAAATTTTTAACTCTCCCTCCAATCAATATGTTTCAAATAATTTGATTAAATCCCACATAGAATTTTTTAGGTTCTCTTTGAAAAATCTTTTCCTATAAATAAGAATAGACTTTTATAATTTTCTCAAACTTCCAATGAGACTCTTCCTGATGAGAAGAGACTCTTGAAGTAAGAATTTTTAGTCAAAATTTTGAGATATATATATATTATATATAAGAAAAAAAAAAATCAACGGTCCAACCCGCTGAACCCGATCCGGGTCACCGGTTTTCCCAGTTCGACCGCGGGGTCTTCCGGTTTTCCAATTCTAGGCCGGTTTTGCTCCTAGTCCGGTTTTAGGGGGTTGACCGGACCGGAACAAGGCCCGGTCCAACCGGTTCGACCGGCCGGTCCGGTCCGGGTTTCAGAACATTGGGTACAAGGATTGTTAAATTACTTTTATATAAAATAATTAAACAAATACAAAAATACAAAAAAATTAAACATTAATGTTCCAAAAAAAAATGCCTAACATGTAAAAAATAAAAAATATATAAAATAAAATAAAATAAATTATGATTTTTACTTAACAAAAAATACAAAAAATTAAACATTAATATTCAAAAAAAATACCCAACATGTAAAAAAAAAATTTAAAAATAAAAATCCACCGGACTATGTTCTAATACCAAGTCCCAAGCCTCCGTTCTAATCTCCTCTCCAAGGCCTATCCTAATCCAGAGGGAATTATGAATCCCCTCCCTATCTCCCAAAACAAACACAATATTAGTGAGTCTCACCTCAATTCCAATCTCAATCCTTCTTCTATCTCCCAAAACAAATGGGACATATAGAATGAATGGTTTTAATGAAAAAGATACAGATGTCTTTTTCATAATTCGCTTAATTTCTAGTGAATGACAGATAGAAAGCTATCGGACTTAACTTGATTCGTTAATATTTAAAAAACAATAATATTATATTATTATGCTTTGTATATTAAAAAAGTGAACAAATTTTTATTCTGTGATTATATTTACTTGTACAGGGAGCAAATATTCGTCGCTCTCCTAACTCCTCATGTCCAAGCTTCGCTTCACTCCGAATAACTTGAGAACATAACAATGGTGAGTTACCCGACGGGTGGTGGCCGGAATACCCCTCCGACGATCAATTTAGCACAGTTTTAGAAAGAGAAGACAAAAGGGAGAGAACTCTGATAACTAGGAGGTCTCAGTGTGTAAGGGTTCCAGACTTGAGCGTGGAGCGCTGCGCCTTTTACATAGTTTGTGCACACATCACCCTGCTCGTCCTTTCCTGGACACGTAGATGTACTGCCCTCTTGTCTCTCTCCACGTGTAGACACGAATACAGCCAAACACTAATGGCAAAACTGCCTAACGGTATTGACGTGTACAGACGGTAGAATCTCTTTCCTGCAACCCAACCACGCGACGTAGTATTTCTTAGCGAGTTATGTCTAGTGCGGCATCACAATCTCCCATCAGGATCGTGCTTCCTGCCCGGCCCTGACAGATAAACCTGAATGTCGACCCAATCGAGCTCTTGCTCAGCCAAACATGGCCTAAATTCCGTCCAACTCTTGGTGAGATCCATATCTTCCAACTAGCAAGTGCCTCAAACCCCCATTCTTAACCTAACCGAGTTAATATCTTGGTCTGAGTGTGCGGTCTCGTTTTCCCAGTTAGGACCTCGACCGAAGCCCAACTAGCTCGGCTATAGCTCAGCCCATATCTGGACATAAATCTCCCTCTCAATTGCCCCTTAATTCCGATTGCGCTTATGCGACCAGGATTACATTCGTTGGCCGAGTTCATTCCCTTGCTAGGTCTTTATCTGCTCGATTAAGCACCTCACCACCTACGCTACCAAATCGCTCCACTATCTTCAACCGCGATAGTCCCCACGCTCAGTCTGACAACTTGCCAGTCGGTGCCTCGTCCCTCAACCTGTCTTTTCAAGACTGACACCAGTCTCATCACAGACACGTGTCACTCCCCCATTGGGTTCGTACACAGGGCCCAGCTGTCATGCAATGACTCTCCAAATTCAAATTTTGGCACCCCTTCATGTATAACATATATATATACACAGACACAGACCCCTTCGGTTTCTCACCCCTTCACTATTTATCTTCTCCTCCAACGTTGAATCTAGCAAAGTAGAGCACCCAGCCCCTATTTCCCTTATTTCGTGCCTAAATCAGAGCGTTTCTGTTGGGGATCTTTCTTCATTACCACGATTGAAGCTCCTCTGTCTGATTGGAGCGTCGTCAGAGGCCCCATTTTGGTGAGTTTTTATATCTTTCCAAATCTTCCATTGTAGTTCTTCGTGTTTTTGGGCCTTTATCACATTTTTGACACGCAAAAGATACAAATGGACCACAAAATCACTGAAAACTAGAATAAACGAGGGTTTTGGGCCATTTTTTGCAATAGAAAACTCTCGCATTTCTCGTCTTCGACCACTGTTCATCCTCTGGGCCGAACAGGAGAATATCTGGGTTGAATCGGGCAAAAAATGACTTTTTAATCCGAAAACACAAATTGACCAGGCAAATTTTCTGTTCGTGAAACCGAAGTAAAGGACCAAGTTGTTAATCTGCACAGAAGGTCGCGCGACCAAGCTAACATCCGGCTCGCTCGTGTGATCGAGCTTAATTCCACTCACGATTTCAACGAGTTGTTGCTCATTCAGAATGACCAAGCTTGAACCCTGCTCAACCGACAGAGCTTAAGAAAACTGAGTTGTCCCTTATACTTCATTTTTCACCTTGCAGAATCCTGGGAGACCAGGCACACCAACATAAGGGCTCTCAAAGGCCGAGCAGCCAATATCTTTAATAAACACATTTTGCCAAGTAGGCTGAATCGTGCTCCATGGGTCAATATTGCTACCTAGAAAACAAGCCAGGTGGCTTGGTTGTGTTCCACGAAGAGTACGGCATTCCAACAGACGTACATCTAGAGCTCGGTGAGGAAGACATCCTTTCATGGGAAAGGCTAGATTATTGCCCCTTTACCGTACTATCCATAGTTGAGGGAGGTCTTCGCTTCCTGGTGTAGCCATTAATCTGTGAGTTCCTAAGAATGACCGGGCTAGCACCAACTTCAGTCTCAACGAACACTTACAGAATAATAAATGGAGTCACCGAGCTGAATCATCAGCTAGGTTTGAATTTAAGATTGGCCGAGATCTTACGCCAATACGTGCTCGGTTACACGGCCGACAGATTTAATTATTACTTGAAAATAAGGTCGGGCCGAGAACGTTTAGTGACTGGCACACCGGACAAAGATATGCACGACGATGACTTCTTCTATGTGTCCGGTAATTACGAGACTGCTGATGTGCCTGGTTGGTACATTAGCAAAAATTTTGGTTCATCATGTAAGCCACGCTCCTTGACCAGTCAACTTATTTACTATTTTATTTTGTGCTAACTGGTTTCTTCTTACAGCTATTGAAGAGTTACAAGAAAACTACTCCAACGCAAACGAGGCTGTGATCAAAACCGTGCTAAGGTGCTGGCATCGAGATTGTCATGATCTTCTCGGTTACGTGTCGAGCTACCAATATTCGGCCAAACGCAAAAGCAAGGTTACAGACTTCTTGTGGGAGCTTTCTCCTCCGCCAAACCCAACACTACCAAACATTCCCCTAATCTGCTTGACTGAAGAACAAGAGATGGCTATGAGAAGCCAAATCAAGAACCTTATCACAGCTACTTCCACCTAGCTGTCAATAGCTCACTACCGGTCCCAATTGTTGGTCAGAGTTCTGGGACTGTGACTGCCTTGGCCTAAACTGCCGTTACCCGAGCTAGCTCAAAGCCGAGCTGCGCTAGTAAGAGGGCTCGCACCACTGATCCACCGGCCAAGCTCGTCGCCGAGTTGAGCACTGAGCAGGAGGTGCAAGAGGTTACGCCAGCACCTTCTTAGGAGCCAAAGCTCAAACACCGTGGCAAGGAGATCTCGACTACTGCATCCGTGACCGAAGACAAAGGGAAACGTCTTGCTTATGACCTGACGAAGTTACTTTTGCTGCCAGGCGACATGGTCAGGCTGGACTATATACCGGACACCCAGATGGTCAAGTCTGTGGTGAAGTCCATGACAAGGGTAAGACCTTTAATATTTCTCCAATTGTTTGTTCGGTTTCATTGCTTGCTCGCTCTAACTCTCTTGTGTTTACTTGCAGGTGATTCAGAAGACTCACCTTGTTATGGACCGTGTTCTCAGACTACGCCAGAAGGTGACCGACCTTTTTAATGTGGGGAAGCACCTGGAAAATGAGCTAGGATGGTCCAAGTCCTCTCTAGAGATCGCCAATATTAACAATGCCAATCTACTTGGCCAGCTCAATGTCACCGAGCAAGAAAGAGATGCGCTTCGCGCCGAGCTGGAGGAGTTGGAGAAGGCGAAGGACAAAGTCGTGGATGAGGCTAAAGACCGTGGTTTCAAGAAGGCAAAGGAGAGTTATACAAAGCAGGTTGAAGCAACGAAAGACATCTTTTTTCGGTTAGGCTGGAGGGTAGCTTATGAAAAGCTCGACCAAGGACCAGTAACCGAGATGTTCACCTCTCCTCCCCCTGCCTTCCTGCCAGACTACATGGTGTCCTACGCCAATGAGGTCTTCAATTCGTTGCAAGACGATGAGGCCGAGGAAGAAACCGAGGAGGCGGCTGAGCAAGAAGGGGGATCAACAAGAGCGCGATAATAAAAAAAGGACTCTCGTGGTCGACCTAGTGGACACCGCAGTCGGGACCGAAGATGAATTTGCTGATCTTTCTCCTTTAGTTTAGCTTTATATTTTCTTTGTTTTTTTTCTTTTGAACTTTTTGAGCCGTGTTACCGGGCTAGCTTCCCTGACTCTTGTACTTGAATTTTTAATTAATGGGAATTTCAAAACTTTTGTCAGTTTTAATTCTGTAATGTATGTCTGTCTAACTTCAAACTGTGAAATTATTACTGAACAAAACATCAACCTTCTCAGCCGAGAAAAATCATCTGGGTTGATAGGTGAGAGTTGAGCAATTCATCAACTTTTATCGCTGGGCAAAATCATCTCAGCTACAAAGATGGAGTTGAACAAAACATCACCTCTTTTTAGCCGAACAAGATCGTATCGGCTAGAAGATTGGAGTTGGACAATTCATTAACTCCTTTAGCCGGGTAAAACCTTGTCGGCTGAAAGTTTGGGGTGGAACAATTCATCAACTACTTCAGTCGAGTGTAGCTTGCTTTTCATGCTCTTTTCGGATACGATAGCCCTACAGTTCGGACTTCCATGGTTATGAATCTGATTCCACAAGTGCAATGTGAAATAGATAAACACAAATGAGTCCAAATCCGGCAATTCTTTTGGAAAATTGATTTTGAATCAAAGTGCCAAAAATGGACTGCTTTACCAAATTACAAAGTCGCCACCTAAATGTTTTTGGAAAATTTAGGAAACCCGAGACTCGTGCCAAAGGCCACTTATCTGTCATCACCAAAGTGTCTTGGCTCGGGAACTTAGGTACGAGAGGGGAAGGCCATGAATTGAGCACCCCACTCGCCCGATCAAAGATCGGCCTCTAGTAATCATGATGTTATTCTTATTTATATTATATGCTCTTGTTTCGATTATTAGGCCAATTTACTAAGTGATGCACACAAGTATAGACTAATTTGCAAAAGTTGGAACACTTTGATTTCATATTTGTTTGAAAAGAGGTTTTGAATATGTACCACTTAAAAAAATGATCTCATATGTACATTTGATCAAATCATCGCAATTTGAGCAATTAGCCTTCATCTATAGGCATTCAAGCAGGCATATCACTTAAGCACTTCGCCTCATGGAAAACATGCTTACGTAACAATCACAAGCATGTAATATGCTAAAGCAATAAACGCTCACCTAGTACCCCAAGGCAAGCCAAACAAAGCAAAAAAATTAGAAAACATGCATGTCCCTAACTAATGTGATATGACTAATGTAACACATGCAATATGCAATTTAAATAGGCTCAGCTTTTAACATGGCATGTGAATCAATTTGATAGCATGTGGCATGTTTTCAAAGAAGTAATAAATGACAATGTGGTTAGAATGATGAACTGAACCTTATGTATATGAGACAAATAGATGCAAAGCATGCAAAATGCTAAACGAAATATGATGCTCTACGCTATCCATCATAAGCGGGTAAATAAAAAGGAGAAAGAAATGGAGTTAGAAGACATACACACATTATTACACATTTGCCCTCACACAAGAGGATCCGAATAAATATCCTAACTAATTATTATGAATTAACTAACTATTACAATACCCAAAATAAATGAATCGATTACTCTAGCTAATTATTTACAAGTTAGAACCAATTAATTAATTACAAAACAAAATTAATGAATTAAGCTATTACAAGTTCGAAGAATTACACTTAATTAATTTACAAGATACTAATTAACGAGCCACAAGGAGGACGTGCTTATGCATGAAATGCGGATTTGCCACCCGAAAATGCCCCTGCTTGGTTGCCAGAATGATGCTGTTTTGCAGTCAGAAAATTGCACTATTTTTCACCTCAGCCTCTGCTCTATTCTGCAGGGGGGAAAAAAAGGACATTACCCAGCTGAAAAAGGTGGCCGGCCGGCCAGAAGAAGTGGTCGGCCAGCCACTAATGTTTGGTACTGCCCTGCTGCAATAGACAAGAAACAGAGCACAAACAGAGTATTTTTAAGGGATGTTTGTCCACCCTGCCTCTCCCTATCATCAAACAGATCAAATGAGGGATAGGTTTGATTCATAAGCCATCAATTAATGCAAAGTCTTTGCGTGATGACTTATGAACCAAGGGATACAATCTCAATAAATGACAATGAAAAGACTCATAAACCCCCTCCCTCTCATGATATTAATTAAGGGACGTGATTGACATTGACTCTTGAACCATTTTCATCACTAACAAGTATGAAACGACTTAAGACTCAATGGGTTTAATTAATGCCCGATTGAACCCAAGTTGATTTTATTATCTTGTTTCATCTTAGCCCCAATTTTATTGCTTCTTTTAATTACCTTTCCATTCCTTAGTCATTTTAGTCCAAAAATGAGCATTAAGTCCACTAAATAGAGAGGAGTGTCAAACAAGAAGTTGTTTTGGGCATGAGAGAGAAGTAATGCATTGGTAATGAACCTCTGAAGAGATCAAACCATTTAGCATTGAAGAGTCTCTTTCTCAAGCTTAAACAACACTTGGTTGAAACAACTCTCAAAGAAATAAAAAGCCAAGAATGGAGGGAGGTTACAGAGGTGATTAGAGATGAATACAAGTATGTAAAGCATAAAATAAATGCTATCAACTCAAATAGGTTGGTGGCTAAGACTTAAACTACCAAACCTATAAGGACAATTACACTACAAGCATGTTATACAAAGCATAAATGAAATAAAAAAACCTAAACAATCCTAAAATATCTAAAATAGTGCTGGAAATAATATGGAAAAGCTTGAAAAAGTTAGCTAAAACAATAGAGAAATTAAGCTAGTAAATAAGCATAAGGAGGGGTGGCTAACCCCTCTATTTTTGAGACCTCAAAACAACATTTTCAGCCTTGAAAACCTCTTAAATTTAGTGGTAAAAAGTTGAAAAAAAGTTAGGGAGGAGATGGGAACACATGGGGAATGGCTTAGGAGACAAGGTACGAAGAAGGGTGATTAACCCCTCTACCTTTAATAGCCTTAAACCACAAGCTTCAGCCCATAAAAATAGTTGGAAAACAGCCCAAAAATAGTAAATAAAGATAGGAAAAAATAGTGTAAAGAGGCTGGAAGTTATACCTCTTGAAGAGAGGTAACTCCTTTGTTCACAAACCAACAAGTTCTCACTCTCAAGGGCTGAGATTTGAGCTCAAGAACCTTAGCAAGAAGAGCCAAATTTTTGGTGTAGGAAGTGTAGAGAAAGAGTGTGTAGCTTGCAAGATAGAGAGAGAGAGAGAGAGAGAGAGAGAGAGAGAGAAAGAGAGAGAGAGAGAGAGAGAGAGAGAGAGAGAGTACTATGCAAGTATTAGAGCTTTTGGAATTTTTTCTAACCTTAAAACCAAGAGGGAAGGTCATCTATATATAGAAAAACATGTGCCTCAGTCAGAAATATCTATATAGACACAGCTAGTGCAATGCTTGCACCTATGGGAATAGCTGGCACAGTTGGTAGCAAAATATATGTTTTGCCGGCACAGCTGGCTGGCCGGCCACTAGGGGCCGGCCGTCCACTTCTTCTGGCGCCGCCCGGTCACTAGTGGGGACACTTGGCTGTAAAAAAATGCCTCTCGGGACACCTGACCGGCCCGCCAAGTGCTTGTATAGCTATCCACAAAAAGTGGCCGACCGGCCACAAAAATCTGCTTCTAGGCCCGACTTCAAACAAGCATATCTCCCCCACCTAGACTCGCTTTTAGGTGATTCTTGAGTCTAAATTGAAGCCCCGGAAGTCTAATTTCCAATGGTGGTAGCCTCACATCTAAATTCTAAGTGTAAAAAGGGATATGCCTATTTTAGTGAAGGCTGCTCAGTTCTATCTTAACGGTTTGATGCCCAACCTTTCCCGCAACTAGTTTCTTCCCTCCCCTCCTATTTCCTCCAACTCCAAACCTATAAATAATATGTTTTTAAACATTTTTTAGAGTGTTCACCTCCCTTTCATTAATTTCCACTTTGTTTTTACTCAGTTTACCAAAAAGTGCAATATTTTAAACGAAATACGAGCCTCAGAACATCATAAAAACATTTCCAAAAAGATATTTTGAAAAGAGGGTTTTAAGATCTAAAATAGTTTTGGTCAAAATGGGATGTAAGGTTAGGATTTAGAAGCTCAAAAATCAAAGCCTTTTACTAAAGAACTTGAACGATTGTACAGCGTCACTTTCCTCATCGAGTGATCAACCTAAGGCACCCAAGTCTTTAGGGTGGTCAAAAATTGGGTGTCTACAGTTGCCCCTCTTTGACAATGCTTGAAGTCATGAGATGACGTAAGTGAATGTCAAAGCTCGAAGATGACCCATTCTGACGAGGCCGTAAGACTTAGGCAAACAAACAAAATACAGATGCAGTTGGTTGAACCCGAGGGTTGCCTACGTATCCTGTTGCAAGGAATCAAACCAGCATAGTTTAGGGACATAATGCAAAATGATATACAATATAACGAAATAATCAAACCACAAGCAGTGCAAAACACACGAATACCATAAAGGAATAGAGATGCAAATCAAACTACGTTTTATATAGAAAAGAAGTGGGCACAGCCAAACGACGCCTAACACAAACTAAGTGCCTACACCCTCAATACTGGCCTCAGCGCAGCATGGGTGCCTACACATAACAAAACCATTTTTCAACATGAAAGGGGTATGGGCACATGCAAAACTATGTCTTTCGCAGAAAGAGTACAAGTAATTGGGTGGTATGATATAAGTGAGGAATGATCTATTGGGGAAGGATAAGGATCCTAAATGCTGAATGCAACAAGACAAAGTATGATGCAATGGATGAAGTGGATAAGGGGCGCAAGTCGAACCATATCTTACCTAGAAAAAGTATGGATACAAAACAAACCACGTCTAACACAGAAAATGTGCCAAAATCCTTAGACCACAATCCTTGGTGGAATAGGTGTGTACACATGCAGAGCTACGCTTTAACGTGGGAAATGTATGAGCACATGCCAAACTAAACTTAACATAGAAATGATGCATGGTGTAATGGATAAGGTAATAGATGTAGTAGATATATACGATAGATGTTATATGCAATGTGATAGAGGTAATAGATAATAATATATATGATATAGCAGCTGGGAAACGACACTATTAGAAAGTACTTGACAGGGGCAATTGGTAATGACCCACCTTATGCAGCTGTGGATCTTCCTCCTCTTCTTGGTTTGAAAACTTCTTCCTGCATCTTGCGCTTCCAAACCATAGGTACTACTTTTCTCCCTGGCCATGTTTGCAACTTTCCCTATTCTTCAACAGGGTGACAGACTAGGTTGGTTCAATATCCAGAATTGAGGCGCATACAAGCTACCTCAACCTATGGGGCTGCCATACAGGTTTCAAGCAGAGGACACACCCTTGTGTATTCAAACCAGACTTTAGTCTCAGTAATTCCAAACCTTCGCATTCTAGGCCCTGGCCATTCAAACTCTAGTTTTCACCATCTCAGTTGATTTCCTAGCAACTCACTACAAACACAGTCAGGTGGCCATACCAAACCGCCTGAAGTCATTCAGGCATAACAAACACCAAAGGAATTACACTTTTAGAGGATTTAAGGTCTCCTAGACCCAATGAGTGCACAAGATAGTGCAGGTGAGGTGCACAAAATGGTGCTGGGTGAATGAATGCACAAAACAGTGCTATGCAAGGTGCACAAGACAGTGCGATGCAGGTTGAATGCACAAAATAGTGCAATGCAAGGTGCACAAGACAGTGCGATGCAGGTTGAATGCACAAAACAGTGCAATGCAAGGTGCACAAAATAGTACGATATGAGGTGCACAAAACAGTGCAATACAAGGTGCACAAAATAGTGCAAACTCAAAGTGCACAAAACAGTGCGATACAAAGTGCACAAAATAGTGTGAACTTAGAGTGCACAAAACAATGCGATATACAGTGAATGCACAAAACAGTGTTACGCAAGATGCACAAGACAGTGCGATACAAGTTGCACAAGACAATGTGATATGGGTGCACAAGACAATGCGATACAAGTTGAATGCACAAAACAGTGCGATGCGGATGCACATGACAGTGCGATGTAAGGTGCACAAGACAATGCGATACAAGGTGAATGCACAAAACAATGTGATGCAAGGTGCACAAAATAGTGCGAGTGCAAGGTGAGTACACAAAAGAGTGCGATGCAAGTTGCACAAGACAGTGCGATGCAGGGTAAAGATGTATGGTATGTAGCGGGAAATGAGCAGTACATAGAGTAGTGCATCATGTACCTTATGAAATGAGTGTAGGGCAACTTGCCACAACTCATTGAAATGTAACACAAATGGAGGCAACCTGACAAAACTTTGTTAAGTACAGAACCAAGTCAAGAGCAAGAGAAACCAATCATGTAATTCAAATCAATCAGAGTGTATGAGCATGCATGCATAATCCAAAACAAATGTATTAATCAAAGGGAAGATGGCAATCCCAAGGAAGTTTTGAAATGGTTGGAGACAACTTTCGAAAGCTGAATCATATTAGAATCATCATGGGGGTGAGCTACCCTAATCCAGGGGAAAGTTTCCAATAAATGACTTTGAGCAGATTGAGAGAAAGGTTGGGTTCATGCCCCTTATTCAATTGATAACCCGATCAGATGCACTGAAAATTGCCCCTAGTGTCCGGTCATTAGCCACTGATTGGGTTCATGCCCCTTGTCCGATGGATGGCCTAATCAGATGTACTGAAAATTGCCCCTACTGTCTAGTCAGTAGCTACCTTTTTTAACATTATGCAATCACGTTTGATGGGGATCATCAGATCCAAATTCTAGAACAATTGCCAACTAATTAGACTCATGCTTCTCTTTTGTTCCAGCATGCTAAGAACTTACTCCAGTCCCCTCCAAAGCAATGACGGATTCCTCATATACACTTTGTAATGATCATGAATACGATGCCCCTATAAGAGGCACTCTCAGTTTGTTTATGAATTCCACACATGGACTTGTTTTAGAGTTTGGAGCAAACACTCGTGCATGGAATTTTGACCATGCCACTCTGTTGAACTTTGAGCGACAGACATGCCAGGGTGACTTGATGAAGAGCACTTTTGAGCGACAGACATGCTATGGTAACTCGATGAAGAGCGTAGACTGGGACAAAAACCAAGTACAACACAATAGAACTCACAACTAACCCAAAAGCAGAAAAAGACTCAAGGTAATTGATCATTTGTAGTGCTCCTAGAATTACTTATGTTCCCTTTAGAAATCAATTTCACAAAACCCGAGTTTCGATTCCTTTTTGTTGCTCAAGTTAGAGATTCTACTAATAAGTTCAAGTGTTGAAAATTTCTCCACTTGTTGATTCAAGCTAGTTCTTTCTTACCTAACGCATGTATGATATACACAGCACTCAGTGCAGCTCTTAGATTGATGCGAAGTTGACGACGTGAATTAAGCAAAGTGATTGGGTTAAAATGAATAAGATGGATATGGTTGAGACCGAACTTCGGGATGAAGTTGCCTACGTATCCCAAGAATGGGAATCAGGTCAACGTAGTTCATGGCTGAGGTTTACTCGAGTATTAACACTCTCCTTTTGCGCTCTAACTTCTGCCAAAGTCGCCCCTTCGAGGTTTTCAACCTTGCAAGCTATGTTTTTTTATTTCTTATTTTTCATGCTCTAACTTTTGCCTAGGTCGCCCTTTCAAGTTTTCGACCTAGGGAGCCTCTCAAGGATAGGGTTACAACACTTGTGGTGAATTTGATCAATAGTAATCCTTGCCCTGACATGGGAATTGGCTTCACCCTGATTTGAGCTTGGTTCTCCATTCCTTATGCATGTCTTCTTCTTTTCTTTTGCTCCATTTTGAAAGTTGGTTCTTCTCGCAATATGGTCCTTCCTCGCATTGGCTTCCCTGAATTCAGACAAAAGTGATCTTCCTCATGGTTGATTGGATTTCATTCCAATAGATACTCCTGGCTTGATGGTTGACTTCTTTTCCCTTTTTTTTCTTCTTTTTTCTTTTCATTTCTTCTTTTTTCTTTTTTTTCTTTTCCCTTTCTCTTTTCTTTTCTTCTTTTCTAGTTTCTTTTATCCACTGTTTTTTGAAGTAATGAAAAACACCAGGGGGAGAAATTCTATGATTATGAGGTCTAAAAGCCGTCAAGGTGAAGAAAAACCCCAGGTCAGTGTAGAATACAACGCATAATTCTAAATCTCTCTTCGCAGGTTTGCAAAAGAAACAGCTCAAAATTTTGAAATCGTGAAGGACTTTGCACCAATAAGTTAGAACCCACTCAAACCATTTGGAGGATCCTTCTCAACATTCGCGCTTATTAACGAAATCTCATTCAAAAAACAAAAATTTTGAAGCTTTTCTATTTTTAAAAAGGTCGCACATGAATTACTATAGGCACAATAAAATAATCAAAAACTTGACTCCCGCTTTCTCATTATTAAAACAACAAAATGAAGACCTAAGGGTACACGAGAGCGACTCAAAGGAAAAGACTCAACTGATGCAACAACACAAGAAAAGACAATGAAAATGAAACTCACAACTTAACTATTTACAAGACACAACTCAAAACAAAAATCAACATCCTTGAGACAAAAAGGGGTTTTCACTCTCTAAGTCCATCTACAAATTTCAAAAACAACATCAAGTAGCCCATAGGAGGGTCCAAATCTACCTTTAATTTAGCAATACTAACATCCACACCCAATAGGATTGATTTCAGACTTTCAAATTGTGTCTCACAGATTGAGCCTCACAATCACCCTGGTCGTCCCCACACATCTCATTGACCGTGCTGGCTGTTGGTTATTGGCAAGTCATGGATGGGATTTATGCTATGGGGTGGCAATCTATTGCAGTCAGGGAGAGGGTTATTGATAGCTTTGGGATTTTCAGGTAGGGTGATGACCTTATTGTCAATCAAGTCTTGAATTTCGTAGTGAAGGCAGAAGCAACAGTCAGTATGGTGACCGTACTGCTGATGGAATGTGCAATATTGGGTACGGTCATGTCTAGGTAGGAGAGGATTAGGGAGAGGTCGAGGATTGAGCAGCTTGAGATACCCTTTCTCCGTCAGTGCCCTCAATGTGCAGGTTAGGCTCATAGAGAGATGGGCAAAGGTTTGATTTTGGGAGCAGGGTGCACTAGCTTTGGAAATATTGGCAAATAGGTTGGTAGGTGTTGGTTGGGTATTCATAGGCTTAGGACTAAAGTCAGAATAGGTGTTTCTAGTGAAGTGTCCCTTTTTACGGCTTGTCCCCTGATTCGAAATGCTCTCGACTTGAGCAACAAAAGTGTCTTCCACAGTCTTCGCAACAACTGCGAGCACTTGCTGCTTGTTCAACCCTTTGACCTTCAAATTCTCAATAGCCCGCCGAAGATGTGCATAGGGATCAATACTTGTCCCTGCCTTGTTCTTACAACTTGCTTTTGCTTGGCCAAGGGATTGGGTGGCTATATCGAAGCGAGGCCCATTTGTTGTTGATCTATCATCACCCAGACTTGAGATAGTTTTGGGTTGGCCCTTTTCAACTACAGCTCGCCCCAAGATTAGGGAGCTTTTTGATGGGATCGAATCCCCAAATGTTAAATCTTCCACCGTTCCTTAAAGGTCTTCAATCATTCCCAACATCTCAGCAGTAGTGGGTTCGGCCATTTGGCGCTCTTGGTGTACCCGAACTAGATTGGGTGTATCCATCATGCACAAATCAGTACTTTTAACAATGAACACCTTTGGCTTGGGAGATAGATTGGGGTGATGTATATGCTGGAGTCGAAGGTAGGAGGTAGTGTATGGATAAGGTTAAGGTGAGGAGAAGGTACTTAGTCATGGATGGGAAGTGGGTTGGTGGTAACATTGGGTTCTTGAGGTGGAGCTATTGTCTGGTTGTCAATGAGATTTTGAAACTCATGACGAAAGCGATAGCTACAATCGGTGCCATGACTGCACTACTGATGGTATACACAGTATTTGGTGGGGTTATGTCTAGCAGGAAGTGGGTCAGGAAGAGGTTGGCGATAAAGGGATTTGAGATACCCTCTTTCCATCAAGACTTTTAGTGCGCTGGTTAGGCTCATATAGAGGGGGGTGAAAGTTCTTCCTTGAGCTTAGGTTGGGCTGGCTGTTTGTGGGTTGGTATTGGCAAAAGGGTCGGCAGTTTTGGTAGTGGCGACGGTATTGATTTTAGTGGGTTTAGAAATAGTGCTACTACTAGCATTGGTACTCCTGGAAAACTCTCTCCTTGTTGGTTTGCTTGCTCTATGAATAAGCCCTTTGTTAAATGCACTCTCGATGTTAACCCCTAATTCATGCAAATTTTGAAAGTGAACAGTGGAGCGACTATTAACTTTTGTAACATATCAGGCTCAAGGTTCTGCACCACTATCCGCACTTGGTCCCTCTCAGAAGGTCGATCTGTCATTTGTGTTGCTTTTGCTCTCCACCTTGTAACAAATTCCACAAAAGGTTCTTTAGGATTCTAGTGGGTTGCTTCAAGCTCTTGAGTGGTCATTTCAATTTAGGTATTGTAAGAATACTGATTGACAAACACCTCAGCCAAATCTTCCCAGTTCTGTTTCACTTTATCCTCCAACTTGGTGTACCAAGTGGCTGCTATACCCGACAGGGTTCTTTCATACAGAGAGAGTTTCTGAGGCTTAGTCAGACCTGTCGGTTTTAGGATGTCCAAGAAAAGCAAGATATGTACCATAGGATTTTCAGACCCATCAAAATGGTCAATATGTAGCATTTTGAATCTGTCTGGGAGCCTTACAGCAGCCCCGGTGTACCCATCCTCAATATCAGGAATGGAGTTAATGCCCTGTGCCTTTTTGAATTGCTTCTCAAGGTTTGCAATTTTTAACAAGGTCGGGTCGAGATCATGAATATCAAGGGGAAAAGCCCCTCATTAGGCTACACCAAGGGTCTGAAAACTCGAGCTTGAGCCAACCCCTCTCGAGGATCTGGACCCTGCAAACCTTCAGCTAACGAGAGTGGGTCAAAGTTCGGCTGGGGACCCGGGACTGGATGTGTAGTAGATGCCCCAGATAAGCGTTGCATTTCAACATTGGTCTCATCCTACATGGTAATTCCCTAGTTTAACGCCACTATCATGGCCACAACTTCTTCTAGACTCTAAGCCATCACGAGTTTGCTAAGTTGGTAATCGAGGAAATGGATGGGTGTAAGCTAAGAGCTGACTGATTTTGACCCAGTTATACTTGATGTATCTGAACTAGATTAGTCTAGACGAGTTCGACTGGATTAGGCTTTTTTTGAATGAATCTTTTGGCAGTGGATGGATCTTTTCTGAGTTGGCCTTTGGGGATCAAATGGACTAGACCTTTGTTGAGTGGGTTTTTTTTCTAGGATTGGATGGACTATAATGGGTTAAGGTTTTCTAGGTCGGGTTGGATTGGGTTGGGCCTTTGCTAAGTTAGGAACTATTCCTTCTTTGGCTCAGACAAAACCTAACATTTAAAACAAATTCCTCATCAGATTGGTATACTGAGTATGATGGTCAAAACAAAGCAAGATATAATTTTTGGCTCTAGTTTTGGTTTTGTTGAAAAGTCACCCATATCAAACACAAACCCTTGAATTTTGACCCAAATTATGATTATGATATGACCGTCAAGTTTGAAAAGAATTACCTCAAGATTAAGACCCTCCCAAGACTGCATCATACATTTCCAAAGATTTCACATCTTGCACAAAAGTATTCGAAACTTCCCTATGAGAAGCTAGGGTTTCCCTGTCTTAGCTTTGGAGTGATCTACGGCTTTACTATTCAAACAAGTGGTATCACATTATCCTACATATGGGAGAGTATCCTATCCTAATTTGGAACAGTCACTAGAATTTTACTAGATGCAGCTAGGCCAATTAGTCCAAAAGGGGTACCTTAGCAAGATTACCTAATATACCTCTCACACCTAACACCGAAAAGTGAAAGGAGGATCAACCGGTATAGCGATAATCCAGGTCCAAGGGTTGTGTTTCCAACATGGCAAAGCCCATGACCAGGTAGCCTTTTGGCAAGCTTTTTAGGTAAGCCTTCGGCAAGCCGTCCAAGAATAGCAGATGGAAAACACAAGGACTTTAAAGTAACAATGCAGGTGCAAATGCAAAGAACACATATATGTAGATAAAATTTCACATCATGAATTTCAAGTCAAGTTCTCTAAATCCCCAACAGAGTCGCCAGAAACTGTAGCTTGCTTTTTTGTGCTCCTTTCGGGCACGATAGCCCTACAGTTCAGACTCTCGTGGTTCTGAATCTAATTCCACAAATGCAATGTGGAATAGATAAACACAAATGAGTCCAAATCCGGCAATTCTTTTAGAAAATCAATTTTGAATCAAAATGTCAAAAATGGACTGCTTTGTCAGATTACAAAGTTGCCACCTAAATGTTTTTGAGAAATTTAGGAAACCCGAGACTCATGCCAAAGGCCACTTATCCGTCATCACCAAAGTGTAAGGCCACTTATCCATCATCACCAAAGTGTCTTGGCTTGGGAACTTAGGTACGAGATTGGAAGGTTATGAATTGAGCACCCCACTCGCCCGATCAAGGATCGGCCTTTACTAATCATGAGATGATTCTTATTTACATTATATGCTCTTGTTCCAATTATTAAGCTAATTTACTATGTGATGCACCCAAGTATAGACTAATTTACAAAAGTTGCAACACTTTGATTTCATGTTTGTTATAAAAGAGGTTTTGAATATGTACCACTTGAAAAAGTGATCTCATATGTACATTTGATCAAATCATCCCAATTTGAGCAATTAGCCTTCATCCATAGACATTCAAACAATATATATCACTTAAGCACTTAGCCTCATGGAAAACATGCTTGATATGGCAACAATCACATGCATACGATATGCTAAAGCAATAAACACTCACTTAGTACTCCAAGGCAAGCCAAACAAAGCAAAAGAATTAGAAAACATGCATGTCCCTAACTAATACAATATGACTAACGCAATAAATGCAATATGCAATTTACATAGGCTCGGCTACTAACATGGCATGTGAATCAATTTGATGGCATGTGGCATGTTTTCAAAGAAGCAATAAATGACAATGTGGTTAGAATGATGAACCGAATCTTACGCATGCGAGACAAATGGATGCAAAGCATGAAAAATGCTAAATGAAATATGATGCTCTACGTTATCCATCATAAGCAGGCAAATAAAAGGGAGAAAGAAATAGGGGTTGGAAGATATACACACATTATTACACATTTGCCCTCGCACAAGAGGGTCTAAATAAATGTCCTAGCTAATTACTACGAATTAACCAACTATTACAATACCCAAAATAAATGAATCAACTACTCTAGCTAATTATTTACAAGTTAGAACCAATTAATTAATTATAGCACAAAATTAATTAACTAAGCTATTACAAGTTCGAAGAAATTACACTTAATTAATTTACAAGATACTAATTAACGAGCCACAAGGAGGAAGTGCTTGTTCATGAAATGCTGATTTGCCACCCGAAAATGCCCCTGTTTGGCTACCAGAATGATGCTGTTTTGCAGTCAGAAAATTGCCTTCTTTTTCACTTCAGCCTTTGCTTTGTTCTGTAGGAAAGAAAAAAAAAGGACATTGCCCAACTGAAAAAGGTGGCCAGCCAGCCAGAAGAAATAGTCGGCCGGCCACTAATGTTTGGTACTGCCCTGCTACAATAGACAAGAAACAGAGCACAAACAAAGTATTTTCAAGGGATGTTTGTCCACCCTGCCTCTCCCTATCATCAAACAGATCAAATGAGGGGTAGGCTTGATTCGTAAGCCATCAATTAATGCAAAGTCTTTGAGTGATGATTTATGAACCAAGGGATTCAATCTCAATAAATGACAATGAAAAGACTCACAAACCCCCTCCCTCTCATGATATTGATCAAGAGAAGTGGTTGACATTGACTCTTGAACCATTTTCGTCACTAACAAGTATGAAACGACTTAAGACTCAATGGGTTCAATTAACACCCGATTGAACCCAAGTTGATTTTATAATCTTGTTTCATTTTAGCCCCAATTTTATTGCTTCTTTTAATTATCTTTCCATTCCTTAGTTATTTTAGTCCAAAAATGAGCTTTAAGTCCACTAAATAGAGAGGAATGTCAAATAAGAAGTTGTTTTGGGCATGAGAGGGAAGTAATGCCCTAGTAATGAACCTCCGAAGAGATTAAACCATTTGGTATTGAAGAGTCTCTTTCTCAAGCTTAAACAACACTTTGTTGAAACAACTCTCAAAGAAATAAAAAGCCAAGAAAGGAAGGAGGTTGCAGAGATGAATACAAGTATGTAAAGTATGAAATAAATTCTATCAACTCAAATAGGTTGGTGGCTAAGGCTTAAACCAGCAAGCCTATGAGGACAATTACACTACAAGCATGTTATACAAAGCATAAATGAAATAAACAACCTAAAACAGTCCTAAAATAACTAAAAAAAAAAAGTGCTTGTGATAATATGGAAAAGCTTGAAAAAGTTAGCTAAAACAATGGAGAAATTAAGCTAGTAAACAAGCATAAGGAGGGGAGGCTAACCCCTCCATTTTTGGGACCTCAAAATATCATTTTCAGCCTTTGAAAACCTCTAACATTCAATGGTAAAAAGTTAGAAAAAAGTTTAGGAGGATATGGGAAACACAAGGGGAAAGGGTTAGGAGACAAGGTACAAAGAAAGGTGATTAACCCTTCTACCTTTAATAGCCTTAAACCACAAGCTTTAGCCCATAAAAACAGTTGAAAAACAATCCAAAATTTGTAAATAAAGATAGGAAAGAAGTAGTGTAAAGATGCTAGAAGTTATAACTCTTGAAGAGAGGTAACTCCTTTGTTCACAAACCAACAAGTTCTCATTCTCAATGGCTGTGATTTGTGCTCAAGAACCTCAGCAAAAAGATCCAAATTTTTGGTTTAGGAAGTATAGAGAGAGAGTGTGTAGTTTGCAAGAGAGAGAGAGAGAGAGAGAAAGTCCTATACAAGTATTGGAGCTTTTGGAATTTTTGCTAACCTTAAAACTAAGAGAGAATGTCATCTATATATAGACAAACATGTGCCTTTGTCAGAAATATCTATATAGACACAGCTGGTGCAGTGCATGCACTTGTGGGAACAGCTGGCACAGCTAGTAGCAAAATATCTGTTTTGTTGCCACAACTGGTTGGCTGGCCGTCCACTAGGGGGCCAGCCGTCCACTTCTTCTAGCCGACCGGCCACTAGTGGGGACACTTGGCTGTAAAAACTGCCTCTCAGGACACCTGGCCGATCGGCCAAGTGCTTGTACGACCGTCTATAAAAAATGGTCGGCTGGCCACAAAAATCTACTTCCAAGCCTGACTTCAAACGGGCATATCTCCCTCACCCGGACTCGGTTTAGGTGATTCTTAAGTATAAATTAAAGCCCCAGAAGTATAATTTCCAATGGTGGTGGCCTCATATCTAAATTCTAAGTTTACAAAGAGATATGCCTATTTTAGTGAAAGCTTCTCAGTTCTATCTTAACGGTTTGATGCCCAACCTTTCCCCCAACTAGTTTTCTTCCCTCCCCTCCTATTTCCTCCAACTCAAAACCTATAAATAAGATGTTTTTAAAGATTTTTCAAAGAGTTCACCTCCCTTTCATTAATTTCCACTTTGTCCTTCCTCGGTTTATCGAAAAGTGCAATATTTCAAACGAAATACGAGCCTCGAAACATCCTAAAAACATTTGAAAAAAAAATGAAAAAGAGGGTTTTAAGGTCTAAAATAGGTTTTGTCAAAATAGTTTTCGTCAAAATGGGGTGTAAGGTTAGGATTTAGAAGCTTAAAAATCAAAGCCTTTTGTTGAAGAACTTGAACGATTGTACAACGTCAATTTCATCATCGAGTGATCAACCTGAGGCGCCCAAGTCTTAAGGGTGGTAAAAACTGAGGTATCTACACCAAGAAAAATCGTTTCGACCAGAGGATTGGAGTTGAACAATTCATCAACTTCTTAAGCCGGGTAAAACCATCTCGGCTAAAAGGTTGGACAATTCACTAACTACTTTAGCTGAGCAAAATATGATTGGAGTTGAACAATTCATAAACTCCTTAAGCTGGGTAAAACCATCTCGGCTGAAAGGTTAGACAATTCACCAAGCCGAGCAAAATCGTCTCAGCTAGAAGTTGAAGTAAGTTGCCCTTTGCCCAAGGCAAATTCAACAAGAAAATAAAAAGCAATACAACAAGTTTTCAAGCAAAGTGACTTTCATTCCCATTGCATATAGATTTCATTACATTGGAAAATTACATCCCAAAATTGGGGGTGTACATCGAAAGCTCAAACTAGAAATAATAGAACTTCAAATTTGTTGTGTTCTATGGCCATAGTATGGCTTGGCCATTGAGGTCTTCAAGGTGGTACGCCTCTTTGCTGGCCAGCCCGATTATCTTGTAAAGCCCGTCCCAGTTTGCCCCCTAGCTTTCCTTCGCCTGGCACTAGAGTGTTACCCATCACCTTCGCAAGACCCAGTCCCCAACCTTGAATTGACTGGGGAGAACTGTTTTGCTATACTTCTTGGACAGTTTTTGTTGGTATGCCTCGACGTGGATCAGTGCCCTCTCTCTACATTGTTCTGCAAGGTCCAGCTCAAGGGCGATGGCTTCTTTGTTTAAGTCTGGCTCGAAATTTTCACTTCGGATGGTGGGCATGCCGATCTCCAGTGGAATGACCGCCTCTATGCCATATGCCAAGGCGAAAGGCGTCTCCCCTGTTGAGCGTCTTGGCGTTGCTCGGTAAGCCCAGAGGACATTCGGAAGTTCATCAATTCATTTTCCTTTGGCTTTCTCTAGTTTTTTCTTCAATCTATCTAGAATGGTTTTGTTTGACGCTTTGGCTTCGCCATACGACTGAGGATATGCTGGCGTAGAATTGTAGAACTCTATCTTCAGTTCTTCAGAAAACCCCCTAAATAATTTCCCATCAAATTGGGTGCCGTTGTCAGAGATCAGAGCCTTGGGGACTCCAAACCGCGTTATCACATTCTGCCAGACAAATTTCTTCACATCTTTTTCTTTGATCATTGACAAGGGTTCAGCTTCGATCCATTTGGTGAACTAATCCGTTACGGCTATAAAGAACTTGCGGTTGCCTGGGGTAATTGGGAGTGGTCCCACGATGTCTAATCCCCACATTACAAATGACCAAGGACTTGTGAGAGGAAGTTCTCTGGCCGGCCAATGGATCTGGTGCGCTAACTTCTGGCATTTTTCACACTTCCTTACATACTTCTGGGTGTCGGCCTACATACACGGCCTCCAATATCCCTATGAAATAGTGCGGTATGCTAAAGATCTTCCTCCAATGTGGCTTCCGCACATGCCTTCGTGGACCTCAAAAAGAAAGGCATCGACTTTGCTCAGATGGAGGCATTTCAAGTATGGTCCAGTGAAGGATTCTTATACAAGGCACCGAATGGAGAGAGCCAAAACCGCTCAGACTTCACCCGGATTTTGTTTGCTTCTTTCTTGTCAGTTGACAGAAGTCTTTCTTTCAGGAAAAGAATAATGGGGTCCATCCAGGAAGGGCCTAGCTCGACGCAAAAGACTTCGATCTCCTCTAGTTCTTCGATGCTTGGCCTTGGGAGGAATTCAATCAAGAGAGGACTGGGAGTTATTTTGTCGGCCATAGAAGCCAGGCTGGCTAATTCATTTGCTCGGCTATTGTCTTCTCTACCGATTTGTTGAACTCGTATTGCCTGAAATTTCTTGATTTGCTCTCTCACCAAGGTTTGGTATTTGGCCATCTTGCTATCCTTAGCATCATACTCTCCAGACACTTGGTTGACAACGAGTTGGCAGTCATTGTAAACCATGAGCTCGGATGCTATCAATTGGAGTGCACTTTTTAGCCTGGCTAACGGTGCTTCTGTAGCTCGCCTTTTCGCGCCCCCTTTCGGAAGGTTTGAAAGAAAACCCTACAATTTGGACTCCCGTGGTTCTGAATCTAATCTCACAAGTGTAATGTAAAACTGATAAATACCAAAGAGTCCAAATCTGGCAAATCGTTTTGGAAAATTGATTTTAGGATCAAAAATGCCAAAATTAGACTGCTTTGCCAGATACAGAGTCGCCACCTAAATATTTTATTTTGGGGAAATTTAGGAAACCCATGACTTGTGCCAAAGGCCACGTGTCCGTCATCACCAAAGTTGCCTCGGCTCGGGAACTTAGGTACAAGAGGGAAAGGTCATGAATTGAGCACCCCCGCTCACCCGATCAAAGATCGGCCTTTACTAATCATGATTTGATTTTTTTATAAACATTATGTGCTTTTATTTTGATTATTAGGTTAGCTTTACTATGTGAGGCGCACAAGTATAGACTAATTTGCTCAATTTGGAACAATTCAACTCATACTTGTTTGCAAAAATGGTTTGAATTTGCCACCTCAAGTGGGCTTAAAGTTTGCGGATTTGCCACCAAACATAGTGGGCTTAAAACATGATTTGCCACTCAACAAAGTGGGCTTAAAACGTACATTCGTTGAATCGTTACAATTCAAACAACAAGCCTTCATCCATAGGCATTCAAGCAGTTTAGCATTTAAGCATATAGCCTCATGGCAAGCATGCTAATCATGGCAACATTCACACTTATGCAAGTATGCTAAAACATAAAAACTCACCTAGTACTCCAAGCCAAGAAGACAAAGTTAGAAAATTATGCATGATTCCTAACTATACAAGATGCCTAATGCAACACATACAATATGCAATTAATAGGCTCGACTACTAATATGGCATATGAAGCAATTTAAACAACATGCAATTAAACACATATTCAAAGAATTATTGAAATGGCAATGCAGTTTGAATGATGCGCTGAGCCTCGGTGCATGCAATACGAATGAATAGATGCAAGCATAAGGAATGCTAATTGAAACATACCCCTAATCTAACCATCAAAAGTGGGTAAATAAAAGGGAGAAAGACGTGGGGTTAGAAGACATACATACACGTACGCACACTTATTACAACATTACGCCCTCGTGAAGGAGGGTCTGAATGAATAAAAGCTAACTAGCTAGCTAAACTAAACTAATTAAGCTAATTATTGCAACACTTTAAATGGATTAACCAACTATTCTAAGATAATTAAGTAAAACAATTAAATAATTAACTATCTAAGTTATTTAAATATTACAAAGTAAACTAATTAGCTAAATACTTAACTAATTAATTACAAAGCAACTAAGCTAATTAATTATAACATGAATTAATTAACTAATCTACTTAAATAATTACACCATTTGCATGCATTAGCTACAATTAATTAACTAAGCAAATTAACTAAAAGGCCTCGGGAAATGAAGGATGCATGCATGCTCGGTTTTTCACCCAAAAGGCCTCTGTTTTGCTGCTGCAAGCCTCTATTGCATAGAAACACGTACACTTTCTCCGTCTCCAGATCAACTTTGCTTTGCTTTAGAAACACTCTGTTGAATTTTCACTGGTGGCCGACAGTGGGGCCGGTCGGCCACTACTGATGGTCGATCGGCCAACAATGATAGCCGGTCGGCTACTGATGGTGGTCGGTCGGCTACTGGTGGTGGCCGTCGGCCACCACTAGCTTGGACTTCCTTGCTACAACAGAGAGCAAACTGAGCAAAACAATGTACTTTTTTAAGGTTTGTTTGTACTGTTACCCCCCTTATCATCAAACAAGTTCAAATAAGTGATACTCTTGGTTCTCAAACCATCAACCAAGCAATTTCATTGCATGATGGCCAAAGAACCAAGTTTGTACAAGTTCGATAAATGCACAAACAAGACTCAAATGACCATCACCCTATCATGCATGATCAAGGGCAATGTAGACCTAGGAAAATGGCACATTTCATCACTTTTGAGTATGAAAGGTTCCATTTTCCTTGTGTTCAAACTAACGTCAAATTTGAACACATGCAATGCAACACAAAAATGTGCTTATCTTACCACTTTTACGTGCCAATTTTGTTTACACATTTTAGTTACCAAATCATTCTTTAATCAATTTGTCCATTGGTGAGTGTCCTCTAAGATCAAAGAAGTGTCAACCAAGGGATAATGTAAGGCAAGAAAGAGATCATGCCATTGGTAATGAACCCTCAAAGAGGATTAAACCATTAAGCACTGTTAGCTAAGTGGAGTAAACCATTAAACCAACCCTCAAAAGCAATTGAAAGAGTGAAGCAAAAGAGAGGTTGCAGAGATTATAGTGCTGAAATGGAGTGAAAAACAACACCAAAAGATGCTATCAACTCAAACAAGAGGTGTCTAAGACCCTAAAACAGCAACTTGTGAGGGCAATAACACTACAACCATACAAAACAAGACCCAAATGAACTAACCATCCCAAAATAGAGCTAAAGCAAGCTATTTCAGAGGCTAAAACATGCTGGACTTGAGCAAAGTTAAGCTAGAAAAATATGCTCACATATAAAGCTAACTAAGCATGCAAACAAGACACAAGGAGGGGAGGCTAACCCCTCCAAATTTGGACTTCAAAATGAGTTTTTTACCACTGAAAAACCTCTGAAATTCAGTGGTTAAAAGGGCCAAAAAAGTTGGCTTGAAAGTGGTGAACAAAGGTGCAAAAGCTTTACAAACAAAGAAGCAAGAATGGTAAACCACCCCTTAACTGAAAATGGCCTCAAACTAACACTTTTAGGCCACAAAAATGGAGTTTTTTATAGTTCAAAATCAGCCCAAAAACAATTGGAAAATATGGGAAAACAAATATGCAAAACAAGTGTAAAAGGGGAGTGCTATACCTCTTGAAACCAAGGCACAAATTAGGCAACAAAGCAAGCCACAACCACCTTCTAAAGCACAAAGAGGGTCTCAAGAAACCTCAATCCAAAGAGAAGCAACTTTGATCAAGGGTTTATAGGCAAAAGTATAGGATTTGTGAGCAAATGTGTATAACATTGCAAGAGAGAGAGAGAGGGAGAGAGAGAGAGAGAAATCTAGAGAGAGGGAGATAATTTGGTTCCAAATTTTCTAACCCTCAAAAATGGGGGAGGAACCCCCATATATATAGAAAAACATGCCTTTAGCTTAGAAACGTCCCACCATACACATGTAGAGAGATGCAGCTAAATGTGCCAACAGTTGGCACAACTGTCACAAAATATCTGGAAAAAGACACTGGTAGCCGACCAGCCACACCAATGGCCGACAACCATGATCCGTGGCCGACAGCCTATCATGGTAGCCGACAAGTCACCACAAGTTCCAGGCTTGAAACAACAAGGTTTTGGTCCAAAACAAAGCACAAAATGGACAAGCTTTAAAGGCTCAAAGATAGGGCGTTCCACCGAGGACTTCAGGCACTCAAAGCGAACATATGCAATCGTAATCATCGAGTGCACAAGCGATGACATCTAAGTCTTGAGGTCGGTCAAAAATGGGGTGTCTACAGTTGCCCCTCTTTGACAAAACTTGGAAGTCATGAAATGACGGGAGTGAATGTCAAAGCCCAAAGACGACCCATTTTTGACAAAGCCGAAGACTCAGACAAACAAACAAACAAAGATAGAAAACAAATGGTCACACTCGCAGGTTGCCTACGTATCCCTTTGCAAGGAATCAAACTAGCGCAGTTCTGGGGCGAAATGCAAATGATATGCACGATGCAAGAACATAACTTATGATCATACAATGAGGCTGTAATGAAACATTTAAATGCAAATGCATGTAGACCGCCCGAACTCCGCTCCGTG
This sequence comes from Camellia granthamiana, assembly GCA_036172215.1. Taxonomy (NCBI): domain Eukaryota; kingdom Viridiplantae; phylum Streptophyta; class Magnoliopsida; order Ericales; family Theaceae; genus Camellia; species Camellia granthamiana. The sequence goes on from CM069907.1 coordinate 35,756,544, forward strand.
CGCGAGGCCGCGAATTGTGTTCTAGCTACTACAGTTCAGACTGCATAGCCTCAATGGTCTACTGGAGCTAATGAAGCATATCTTCCATGCTGGCTGGGGGATGCTGAGCTATGAGAACTGGCGAATACTCTCTTTCTAGAGTAGAAGTAGAAGTAGAAGACTGGGCCTAATTGGGAGCAAACGAAGTAAAAGGTGACTGTTGGATTGGTGAGTTCTGCCTGATCCTCCTCCGTTTGGTAACTGGTGGGAGTGAAACAAACACTAGCTGTTCTCTGACAAGATCCCCAGATCTGCAAATCCTTCTCACACGGGTCTAGAGTGTTTGGGGGGTAACAGAATCGTCCGAAGCAATGATGAAAAACTACCTTACAAAAAAGAAATAAAGCAAAAAGAAAACAAAAATCAGAAACCACACAGTACCTCGGCTCAGATACCAACAACACGCAGTTGCAATCATAAGCTGTAGAACTATACTCAATACTGATTTCTAGCCCCAAAACTGATACCCAAACTTGTAACTGATACATACATTCCTGTAAAGTTTCACTGTAAAGCACATACCAGTTAAGTGAGAGCCAAAACACCCTTACGATGGGGTAGGGTTACCCTGTCTTAGTTTCGTCAAGAACTAAGGTTCGCTATTCAAGCAAAGTGTTTCACACAATCCTGAATTCGGGTAAGCAACATGTCGTAGTTTGGAACAGTCTCTATAACTTTCGATATGCAACTAGGTCGATTGGTCAAAAAAATGGTACCTTAACAAGACTACCTAATATACCTCTCACACCTAACACCGAGAAGTGAAAAGAGGATCAAACGGTACAGTGGTAGTCCAAATTCAAGGGTTGCGTTCCCATCGTGGCAGAGCCCGCAACCAGTCAGCCTTTTGGCACGCTTTTCGAAGCAAGCCTCCGGTAAACCATTCAGGAATAGCATATGGCAAACACTATGACTTAGGCGCATCGATGCAAATGTAAATGTAAAGAAACACATAAGTGTAAATAAAAAGTCCTATCATGAGTTCGAGTCAAGTTCTCTAAGTCCCCAACAGAGTTGCCAGAAACTGTAGCTCGCCTTTTCATACCCCCTTTCGGAAGGTTTGAAAGAAAGCCCTACAGTTCGGACTCCGGCGGTTCTGAATCTAATCTCACAAGTGCAATGTGAAACTGATAAACATCAAAGAGTCCAAATCCGGCAAATCATTTTGGAAAATTGATTTTAGGATCAAAAATGCCAAAATTGGATTACTTTGCCAGATACAGAGTCACCACCTAAATATTTTATTTTGGAAAAATTTAGGAAACCCATGACTCGTGCCGAAGGCCATGTGTCCGTCATCATCACAATTGCCTCGGCTCGGGAACTTTGGTACAAAAGGGAAAGGCCATGAATTGAGCACCCCCGCTCGCCCGATCAAAGATTGGCCTCTACTAATCATGATATGATTTTTTTATAACATTATGTGCTCTTCTTCTGATTATTAGGTTAGCTTTACTATGTGATGCGCACAAGCAAGTATAGACTAGTTTGCTCAATTTGGAATAATTCAACTCATGTTTGTTTGCGAAAATAGTTTGAATTTCCCACCTCATGTGGGCTTAAAGTTTGCGGATTTGCCACCAAACATAGTGGGCTTAAAACATAATTTATCACTCAACAAAGTGGACTTAAAACTTACATTCGTTGAATCGTTCCAATTCAAACAACAAGCCTTCATCCACAGGCATTCAAGCAGTTTAGCATTTAAGCACATAGCCTCATGGCAAGCATGCTAATCATGGCAACATTCACACTTATGCAAGTATGCTAAAGTATAAAAACTCACCTAGTACTCCAAGCCAAGAAGACAAAGTTAGAAAATTATGCATGATTCCTAACTATACAAGATGCCTAATGCAACACATACACTATGCAATTAATAGGCTCAGCTACTAATATGGTATACGAAGCAATTTAAACAACATGTGATTAAACATGTATTCGAAGAATTATTGAAATGGCAATGCAGTTTGAATGATGCGCCAAGCCTCGGTGCAGGCAATACGAATGAATTGATGCAAGCATAAGGTATGCTAATTGAAACATATCCCTAATTTAACCATCAAAAGCGGGTAAATAAAAGGGAGAAAGACGCGGGGTTGGAAGACATACACACACGCACGCACATACATTTATTACAACATTATGCCCTCGCGAAGGAGGGTCTGAATGAATAAAAGCTAACTAGCTAGCTAAACTAAACTAATTAAGTTAATTATTACTACACTTTAAACGGATTAACCAACTATTCTAAGCTAATTAAGTAAAACAATTAAATAATTAACTATCTAAGTTAATTAAATATTACAAAGAAAACTAATTAGCTAAATACTTAACTAATTAATTACAAAGTAACTAAGCTAATTAATTACAACGTGAATTAATTAACTAATCTACTTAAATAATTACACCATTTGCATGCATTAGCTACAATTAATTAACTAAACGGCCCTGGGAAACGAGGGATGCATGCATGCTCGGTTTTTCACCCTAAAGGCCACTGTTTTGCTGCTGCAAGCCTCTATTGCATGGAAGCACTTACACTTTCTCCGTCTCCAGGTCAACTCTGCTTTGCTTCAGAAACACTCTGCTGAATTTTCATTGGTGGCCGCTAGTGGGGTCGGTCGGCCACTGCTAATAGTCGGTTGGTCAAAATTGATAGTCGGTCTGCTACTGATGGTGGCCGTCAGCCACCACTGGCTTGGACTTCCTTGTTGCAACAGAGAGCAAACAGAGAAAAATAATGTACTTTTTTAAGGTTTGTTTGTATTGTTACCCTCCTTATCATCAAACAAGTTCAAATGAGTGATACTCTTGGCTCTCAAACCATTAACCAAGTAATTTCATTGCATGATGGCCAAAGAACCAAGTTTGTACAAGTTCGATAAATGCACAAACAAGACTCAAATGACCATCACCCTATCATGCATGATCAAGGGCAATATAGACCTAGGAAAATGGCACATTTCATCACTTTTGAGTATGAAATGTTTCATTTTCCTTGTGTTCAAACTAACGTCAGATTCGAACACATGCAATACAACACAAAGAAATGCTTATCTTACCACTTTTACTTGCCAATTTTATTTACACATTTTAGTTACCAAATCATTCTTTAATCAAATTGTCCATTGGTGAGTGTCCTCTTAGATGAAAGAAGTGTCAACCAAGGGATAATGTAAGGCAAGAGAGAGATCAAATCGTTGGTAATGAACCCTCGAAGAGGATTAAACCATTAAGCATAACCTCAATCTCAAGCTTAAAGGATCCCAAGCTTGAAACAACCTTCAAAAGCAACTGAAAGAGTGAAGCAAAGAGAGAGGTTGCAGAGATTATAGTGCTGAAATGGAGTGAAAAATAACACCAAAAGATGCTATCAACTCAAACAATAGGTGTCTAAGACCCTAAAACACCAACTTGTGAGGGCTATTACACTACAACCATGCAAAACAAGACCCAAATGAACTAACCATCCCAAAATAGAGCTAAAGCAGGCTATTTCAGAGGCTAAAACATGCTGGACTTGAGCAAAGTTAAGCTAGAAAAATATGCTAACATATAAAGCTAACTAAGCATGCAAATAAGACACAAGGAGGGGAGGCTAACCCCTCCAAATTTGGACTTCAAAATGAGTTTTTTACCACTGAAAAACCTCTGAAATTCAGTGGTTAAAAGAGCCAAAAAATTTGGTTTGAAAGTAGTGAACAAAGGTACAAAAGCTTTACAAACAAACAAGCAAGAATGGTGAACCACCCTTTAACTGAAAATGGCCTCAAACCAACACTTTTAGGCCACAAAAATAGAGTTTTTTATAGTTCAAAATCAGCCCAAAAACAATTGGAAAATATGGGAAAACAAATATGCAAAACAAGTGTAAAAGGGGAGTGTTATACCTCTTGAAGCCAAGGCACAAATTAGGCAACAAAGCAAGCCACAACCACCTTCTAAAGCACAAAGAGGGTCTCAAGAAACCTCAATCCAAAGAGAAGCAACTTTGATCAAGGGTTTATAGGCAAAAGTGTAGGATTTGTGAGCAAGTGTGTATAAAATTGCATGGGAGAGAGAGAGAGAGAGAGAGAAATCTAGAGAGAGGGAGATAATTTGGTTTCAAATTTTCTAACCCTCAAAAATGGGGGAGGAACCCCCATATATATAGAAAAACATGCCTTTAGCTTAGAAACGTCCCACCATACACATGTAGGGAGATGCAGCTAAATGTGCCAACAGTTGGCACAACTGTCACAAAATATCTGGAAAAAGACACTGGTAGCTGTCGGCCACCACTGGTAGCCGACCAGCCACACCAATGGCCGACAACCATGATCTGTGGCCGACAACCTATCATGGTAGCCGACAAGTCACCACAAGCTCCAGGCTTGAAACAACAAGGTTTTGGTCCAAAACAAAGCACAAAATGGACAAGCTTTAAAGGCTCAAAGACAGGGCGTTCCACCGAGGACTTCAGGCACTCAAAGTGAACATATGCAATCGTAATCATCGAGTGCACAAGCGATGACATCTAAGTCTTGAGGTCGGTCAAAAATTGGGTGTCTACAGTTGCCCCTCTTTGACAGAACTTGGAAGTTATGAAATGACAGGAGTGAATGTCAAAGCCCAAAGACGACCCATTTTTGACAAGGCCGAAGACTCAGACAAACAAACAAAGATAGAAAACAAATGGTCGCACCCGCAGGTTGCCTACGTATCCCTTTGCAAGGAATCAAACTAGCATAGTTCTGGGGCAAAATGCAAATGATATGCATGATGCAAGAACATAACTTATGATCATACAATGAGGCTATAATGAAACATTTAAATGCACATGCATGTAGACTGCCTGAACTCCGCTCCGCACGCGAGGGCGCGAATTGTGTTCTACCTACTACAGTTCGGACTCCTTTCACGGTTTTGAATCTAATCTCACAAAGTGCAATGTAAGATTGATAAATCACCAAAGAGTCCAAATCCGGCCATTGGTTTTGAAAAATCAATTTTGAATCAAAAAGCGCCAAACATGGACTGCTTTGCCAGATTTCAGAGTCGCCACCTAAATATTTTATTTTGAAAAATTTAGGAAACCCTGACTCGTGCCTAAGGCCACGTGTCCGTCATCACCAAAGTTGCCTCGGCTCGAGAACTTGGGTACGAGAGGGGAAGGTCCTGAAATGAGCACCCCGGCTCGCCCGATCAAAGATCGGCCTCTACTAACATGATATGTTGTTTTTGAAAACACTTGTGTTCTTATTCCGGTTTATTGGCTAACCTTACTACGTAATGCGCACAGCATACAAGTATAGACTAAATCACTCAATTTGGAACAAAACATCTCATGTTTGTTTTTTGAAAATGGTTTGAAAGTGCTACTCACAAGTAGGCTAAAACATGGATTTGCCACCCTCAAGTGGGCTTAGAAAAACATGATTTTGCCACTCTCAAGTGGGCTTAAAACGCACATTTTGATGAATTGTTCGAATTCAAGCAATAAAGCCTTCATCCATAGGCATTCATGTAGTTAATCAGTTAAGCACATAGCCTCATGGCAAGCATGCTAAACATGACAACATTTACACGCAAGCAAGGATGCTAAAGCGTAAACACTCACAATGTACTCCGAGCAAGAACAGAAGCTAGTTAGAAATCATGCATGATCCTAGCTATGTTAAGATATCTAATGCAACACATGCAAAAATACAGCTAAAAGGCTCGGCTATTCTAAGATAGCATATGAACACAACACTCGATAACAAGCTTTGAAACACGTATTCAAGTAAGTATATTGAAATACAATGCGGTTTGTATGATACGCCGAGCCTGGTGCATGCAAGACAGATGAATGATGCACGCATGCATAACATAAGGTATGCTAATTGAGATATGCCCTAAACTAACCATCGAATGCTGATAAGCAAAAGGGAGAAAGAAATGGGGTTGGAAGACATGCATCACACACACGCACGCTTATTACAACATTTGCCCTCTCGATGGAGGGTCTGAATAAATCAACTAACTAGCTATGCTAAGCTAATTAATTACAAACCGAATTGAAACTAGTTATACTAAGCTAATTAGAATATTACAAAGATGAAATAAATTAGCTAAATACATTAACTAATCAATTACAAAATAACTAAGCTAATGAACTAGTTTAGCTAATCAATTTAAACAAATGGCCTCGGGAAGCGAGGGAGATATGCATGCTCGGTCGGCTTCGCTCGGAAATCCATTACCGTGCCTCCAATTGCCTCTGTTTGCATTTGATTTGATCTCTGAAAATTGCACAATCTCCCAGATTGCTTCTACTCCAACACAGGGACCCTCTGGTGGGCTGCCGACCAGAAAAGGGGGCTGTAGACCAGAAAAAGTGGTCAGTCGACCACCTCTACTAGTCGGCCGACCAGTTGATTTGCCAAACTCCAGTTTTGCTGCAACAGAGAACAACAAGGGACATAGCAGTGTATTTGCAAGATATGTGTACACAACCACCCTCCCTATCATTTCTCAAGCTCAAGGGAGCGCGATACTCGACTCTGGGCCACCAACCGAGTATCGCAATGCACGATGGCCGAGAAGCCAAGTTTGCACAAGTCAATGTCAATGAATGCATAAATAACACATAAGGGCCTCCACCTCTATCATGCTTGATCAAGAAGCGACCAAGAAATGCTACACATTTCATCACTTTGAGTACAAAACGTACCACATTCCTTGTGTTTGGATTAACGTCCAGTCCAAACACATGCAACGCAAACGAGATGATCAACCTTGTGGTCGGTCGACCACCTCTACTGGTTGGCCGACCAGTTGATTTGCCAAACTCCAGTTTTGCTGCAACAGAGAACAATAAGGGGCATAGCAGTGTATTTGCAAGATATGTGTGCACAACCACCCTCCCTATCATTTCTCAAGCTCAAGAGAGCGCGGTACTCGACTTTCGGGCCATCAACTGAGCATCGCAATGCACGATGGCCGAGAAGCTAAGTTTGCACAAGTCAATGTCAATGAATGCACAAATAACACATAAGGGCCTCCACCTCTATCATGCTTGATCAAGAGGGTCGGTGACCAAGAAATGCTACACGTTTCATCACTTTGAGTACAAAACGTGCCACATTCCTTGTGTTTGGATTAACGTCCAATCCAAACACATGCAACGCAAATGAGATGATCAACCTTCAATGCTAAAGTGACATGCGCAAGACTCTATCATGTAAGCAATGCATGCAAGACATGTTCGGAGGCCAAGAACATCAAAGCTAGTAAAGAGCATCTCACAAGAGGCGTGCAATACCAAGTTTAAATGGCTAAACCAACTATGGACAGACCTAAACCATGCCAAAATAGTGGCCTAAATGCGCTGAGATGATAGCATGAAAGACAAGAAAATGATGTTCATGCATTAACCCATGAACAAAGCATAGAAGCACAACTCTCTAACATAATGAAGAAGTGACAAATGTGAGAGTGTAGCTACACTATATGCACTGAAATCATGTGTGAAATGATGCCAAATCATCCAAATAACATAAGCATAGCATCCTAAGGACCTTGAATCATTAGGCTAGTCAAGGCTATTGCACTACAACCATACTAAGCAATGCTCAAATGACCCTAACCATCCAAAACAGTCCCAAGACAGGTCAAAATAGTGGCAAAAACATGCTAGACTTGTAGCATAGATGGCAAAAAAAATAAGCTCATGTATTGGCTCACGCACAAGGCATAATGCTCAACTTCTCAAAGGCATTGAAAGAGTGATTTATATGAGAGTATGATAGTGAAACATGCTCTGAAATTACATACCAAATGATGTCATATCACACAAACATCACCAATAAGGCATGCTAGGGGTCTCCAAACTCAAGACTAGTGAAGCCCTCTATGCCATAGCTATACAAAGCAAGCCCCAAAAAGCCAAGAACACTCAAAAAAGTCCAAAAGCATGTCAAAATAGTACCAAAACATGCATGTAGTATAGCCAAGACAAGCTAGAATGAGAGGCCAAAACACCAAGTACACTAGGTTAAAGAGCATGATTGCACTACAAGTGCAAGAACCAAGCAAGAGGTGATCCAACCAACTAAAATTAGAGTTGAAGCATGTTAAATAATGGCCAAAAACATGCTGGAGTGGAGCCAATACATGCTAGAATTAAAGGCTAAGACATGAAGCATGTTAGGCTAGTGAGTAGGATTACACTACAAGTGTATGATGCATGCAAGCAACAACCAAACTAGCCTAAAAAAAAGTTAGAGCAGGCCCAAAAATTCATAAAAACATGCTCAAACTAAGCCTCAAGAAGGGAGAAATACATGCTCATTTGATAGGCCAACAACACATGTTGAGGGGGGACCACCCCCTCCCATTTTGGGCCTCAAAACTACCTTTCCACCACTGAAATTCCTCTAGAATTCAATGGTTTTAAGGCCAAAAGAAGGTTGTTTGAAAAGCTTGAAAGATAGCTCAAAAGGCCTTACAAGCCAATGAGCAAAAGGGAGGAAACACCCCTTAGCCAAACAAGGCTTAAACCACCATTTTCATGCCTCAAAAACAGAGTTTCTAACAGTTCAAAACCAGCCCCAAAATAGTCCAAAATAATGGAAAAGGGATGGTGAAGCAAGCATGAAAAATAAGCTAAAAGGAAGAGAGTTCTTACCCTTGAAGCACAGTTGCAAAATAGATCCAAATTCTGAGCTAAAACCACCTTAGGAGCTCCAAATGATCCTCAAAGAACCTCAACGCAATGGTGGTTAAGTTTGATCAAGCATGCCTAGGCAAAGGAGAGGTATATCTCCAAGTATATCTCTTGCATGAACACAAGGGCAAGAGGGAGAGCCAACTAAAGAGAAAAGCTGAAATTTAGCTCTGAAATTTCTAGAGAGAGCGGAATATTTTAGAGAGAGAGGCTCCCAAAATTGCTCAAAATGTTCTCCTCTTGCAAAATGAGTGATATGCCTCATATTTAGCAATAGACAAGAGTTTGGTCGAAATATCTGATTATGGAATAGCTGGAGGTTGTGGAAGACAGTTTGATGGAAAATATCTCCAAAATATCTAAGTCTGGGACCTTAATGGTTGGTCAGCCACTTTTTCTAGTCGGTCGGCCACCCCTGGTGGTTAATTGGCTACTTTTCTGGTCGACAGCCCATTTTTCTGGTCAACAGGAAAAATTCTGCTTTTCAGGTCCAACTTCAAATAGGCATATCTCCTTCATCTGGACTCCTTTTTAGGTCATTCTTGTGTCCAAATTGAAGCCCCAGAAGTAATCTTTCCAATGGTGGCAGCCTTGCATCAAAATTCCAACTATAAAAAAAGTTATGTCTGTTTTGGTGAAGCCGCTTAGTTTCGATCCTACCCGGATTTATGCCGAACTTCTCCCAACTAGTTTTCTTCTCTCCTTTCCTCTTTTCTTCAACTCCAAACCCCTAAACAAGGTGTTTTGAAAGATTTTTCAAAGATTTCATCTCTCTTTCATTCATTTCCACTTTGCTCTTGCTAGCTTTACCGAAAAGTGCAACATTTAACGAAATGCGAGCCTCGGAACATCGTAGGAACATTTTCAAAAACATTTTGAAAGAGAGGGCCTTAAGGTCTAAAAACCATTCAAAATAGTTTTGGTCCAAAAAAGGGGTGTGAGGTTTGGATTTGACGCTCTCCTTGGCAAAGAAATCGACCCTTTGCATAGCATAGCCTGCATCATTAAGTAAGCAATCAGTAGTGCCCAAGTCTTAAGGGCGGTCAAAAATGGGGTGTCTACAATGCAATGCAATGAAAATGCCACATTCAAACAAACCGAAACAAGGTACAACATCCCAAACATGAAAAGAAATAAGTAAATGAACATGCCACGCGTGAGAATCATGAGCCAAACCACATTTCATGCAGAAAGGATGTAAGAAAATTATGCAAGCTTAACTACGCAACGCGCAGGAAAGGCGAAAAGCAACACAACTATCGGGCTCACCCAAGGTTTCAACCGAGATCCTAATGCGTTGCATGCGAGAGGAGGGAAAGCAATGTAAACACCGGGCGTACTCGAATGTTTTTTAACCAAAGCAAACAATTCTAACGCGTCTCGCACGATAGGAGAAAGGTGAACAAATCCAAACACGTTTCATGTGAGAGGAGAAAGTGAATAAATCCAAACGCATCTCGCGCGAGAAGATAAAGTGAATACTTCCAAACGTGTCTCACGCGAGAAGATAAAGTGAATACGTCCAAACGCGTCTCACGCAAGAGGAGAAAGTGGATAAATTCGAATGCGTCTTACGCGAAAAGATAAAGTGAATACGTCCAAACGCGTCTCACGCGAGAGAAGAAAGTGAATAAATCCAAACGCGTCTCACGCAAGAAGATAAAGTGAATACATCCAAACACATCTCACGCGAGAGGATAAAGTGAATAAAAGCATTTCGAAAGGCACAAACTATCTTACCTGGAACTCCTCTCAGTGAACCGTACATACAATATCGTTTGCTTTCTCGAATGAACCGTACATACAATATCGTGCCTATATAAAACTCAACAAATGCAATATAGTAAGAATGCATGTTCTATGTAAAAAAAACAATTGAGGCAAAATGTTACATGAAGGCATATTCAACGCCAAGTTCCAAATGCATGTCCTATGCACAATTGACAGCATGTTCTATGCAAAGTACAAAATGCATGTTCTATGCACGATTGAAATACACATTCTGCGCAACAGCATATGTGAAATGCACGTTTTACATATGCAATGAAGAGATGCATAGTCTGTGCAAGAATGAAAGCGTATTTTATCGAAACAAATTCAGTAGCAACTATTCGATTTACCTCTTAGAAAAGTTGTGATATGTAAAAAGGGTACACCTCGTTCAACAAGTGATGAACAATGATCACCGAAAACACGATTTCAAGCTTTTATAGAGAGAATTTGAACTCAATAGTGACCTTTCCTTGCACCTCTCAGGAAACGGGGACAAAAATAGCATCAAGATTCAATGTACGAGCACTGGGCACTGGACGGCCGCTAGAGGATGGTATCGGCCACTTGTCGGGCACCCTTGAAGATTGTCGGCCACCAATGGGGCTTGTCGGCCACCAGTGGTGGCCGGTCGGCCACTGATGGCAGATCGGGCCCTTTTTGGTCTTTTCACCACGGGTCTTTATATACACTCATCCGTACTTCATTTCCTTAATCCTCCAAGGCTGAAAATCCTCTCTCTCTCTCTCCCTAGACACCTTCCCTCTCTAGATCCGAGCTTTATACGCGTTTTCCAATGCCCCACACATATTTTCTTCGCTAAACCCTCTTAGTTTACTCGATTTTAAGCCGATTGAAATTTGATTCCGGTGTTTTTTCTTAGAGTTTCACCACTTGAGGCTTGTTTCCTTCGAGTTCTTTTTGGGTTTGGTGCCTTTGTCCAGGCTTTGACTTTTTCTTTCCTTTTCTCTCTCCTAGGATTTGACTTTTTTCAAAGTTGGCCCTATTTCCTCCATTTTCCTTCACTTTTCACGGATTTTCCCATCTTCTTTCTAGATAGCGGACGATCTACCCTATGATGGAGCTCCATTTGAGATTCCACCCCCGGCAGAGATGGAGGCGGAGCCTGAGCCAGTGCTACTACCACCCAGGATTCAACCCTTTAATCTGACGACATATCATCCTCAGACGCATGTGCTACCACCTGAGAGTATCTGGCATTTCAGAGGGTTTGCACGAGGTGCACCGGAGGACCTCATGCTACGAGAGCCGAACTCCCATTTGTCTTACAACGCCACCGAGGTATACACTGTATTCTTCTGTTTTCTTCACTGTACATTGCATTTCTTGCTTTAACTATAACATTTACACTGTATTTCTTGCCTCTTACTGCATTTTTTGCCCTAATCACACTCTTGCACTGTATTTCTTACACTTCATTTTCATCTGCTTGTTCTCATGTTGTTGTATATCAATGTTTTGATCACAGAAGGACTCTCGTGCTATCAGGGGCTATGGAGCCACGTCCGCGAGGGACTGGTACATGGAGCTTCCTGCCGATGTCCGCCACATTATCGATGAGGCCGGCTTCAGTTCATTCTGCATGAGGCTATCACGCCATATTGCGAATCGGTCCTTACTTGGAGCATTGGTAGAGAGGTGGTGGGATACCACCAACTCTTTCCACTTCTCTATTGCTGGGGAGATGACGATGACTCCCTATGACTTCTCCATGCTCACCGGCATAGGAGTAGAGGGTCACTCGATTCCTTATGATATGGACATGGGCGAGTGGGAGGTTGTCTGGATCTACCTGTTAAGGGCACACCCGCCTCTCTTCCGACTGGGGATGGTACAATACAGTTGGTTTGTGGAGTAGTTTCGAGGGAGAGAGCCAGAGACCCCAGAGGAGACCGAGCATTATGCCCGAGGCTTTTTGATGTTCCTCTTCGGCACCACCTTGTTCGCGAACAGGGCAAACACTGTAGAATTGTATCTTTTTAGCGCCTTGGTGGATTTCCCGCAGGTCCGGCTCTATGATTAGGGCGGTGCTGGCTTAGCCACATTGTATGGCTATATGAGCTCAACATCCCACAGGAGGGGAGACAAGATCAGAGGCTATTGGCGAGCCTGGGAGGTATACTTTACAATTCTACTTCATATTTTCTGCTTTCTGTTTCTATGCTTTCTGCTTTGCACCTTCCACACACTGCACACTGCTTTGACTATATACTGCGCTTTCTGTACCGTACATTTTGTATCCTCTATATTTGTACTCTCTATACACTGCACACCTTCTACACACATTCTGCTCTCTGCATCTGCACTTGTACTTTTCGTACACTATTCATTGTATACTCACTATTGCCCCTTCCCTTACAGCTTTGGGTATATGCATATTTTCCGACCCTCGCTCTGGAGTCAGAGGTGGAGATGCCCCGTGTTGTGCCGTACTCTCATTGGTACGACGGAAGATGCTTACGGAGGACCCGAGAGACCTTTTCATTCTTCCGCCGGTACTTCGACACAATGACCATGGCAGAGGTAACTCAAAATTCACAGTTATTTTCATTCTACTTGGGCTCTGATTCATACTTCAATATCTAATGGCCACTAACAATTTGTGCATTCTCTATTTATAGATCACTTGGCAGCCCTGGGCGACGATGCTGGCCGGAGTCAGGGACTAGTACACTGGAGCTTGGGGGGCCTCCCGTTTTCAACTTTTGTTCAAGGGCCCAATTTGTCGAGCCTGGTTTCTAGGCGAACGACTCTTGCGCCAAACCATGGGTTTGCCTGAGCCAGTAGTTCCCATGTTGCTCCTGCCATCTATGAGAGCTACAGAAAGACTCACCTTCTAGGAGATGATTCAATTCACGGAGGGCTTGAAGGCCGACTACTTTTGCAGGGAGGGAGATTATTCGACATTCATCTAGACACACCTCATGCCTCCTTTAACCGGTATTCAAGGAGGTGAGGGGGTGAGGGCTCCAGGATAGCCCCTCTACCATTCGTGGAGGCTGTCGGCCATCACTAATGGCCAGTCAGCCATCAATGTGAGGAACCTCCAGATTGTTGCCACCTAGTTTCCACACACTGCTTTATCTTCTACAAAAGGTTGAGCTTCGTAATTTTTTCATTTTAGCTACAAATTCTTCACAAAATGGAGCCATTCTTTGCCCAAAAACTCTCGAATTGGATTGCAACTTTAGATGGCTTGGAAAAGGTGAATTTTTGGGGTTTCGGCATAAACGCACTTTTCCTGTTGAGTCGTTCCCCGCTTTGTTTTCCGTTCTTACATGTCGCGGCTAGAGGTTGGAACCCGATTACACACGTCTTTAGCTTCTGGGGACAAGAACTATGCCCGACAATCGAAGAATTTCAAGTGCTAATAGAGTCCAGGCGCGTTGAGGAAATCTTGCCTCAGCCCCATTTTGGTCACATTCAAGCTTTGGGAAGGATGTGTGGGCTTACTCTACATGAGGCCCGATCCTTGGTCCACAATGGAGAGCTGGATATTCCCAGTCTGATTTATCAATTTTCTGACGTCGACAACTGAGGTAACCTTCTTTGGCGGGGTTTTAGGCAACACACCCTTTGCTTGTGTATGCTGGCACATGTCCTCCTCGCTCCTAGTTTCAGAGGGTCTAGCATTCGACTAGTTGAAGTGGCCCAAGGTTTGAGAGAGGGCAAGAGTTGCATTGGCTTTGTACTAGCCGAGATTTTGATGGGTTTAGATGCCTTCCATCGACGAGAGATGACCAAATTCGCGAGGAGTCCACTACTTCTTCAAGTAATGTTTCCCACCCTTTCTAATATGTGTTTCTCACATCTCTCGGCACTCATGCTCTGTTTTTCCTTCAAAGCCCTTTTCTCACTTTTCTCTCAACATACATCTCTCTTTTCTTTAATCTCTCTTTTCTTTCATCCTTCCCCAGATATGGCTTATGGACAAGCTGAAGGTAGTGGACTCTTGCCCCGCATACTCAGCCCGAGCATACTTTTTCCGCCAACAGCTAGTTGATTTTCTGAATGAAAGATGGTTGTGCCATTGGATGTGCAACAGGTCTGCTGCTGACATTGTTTGGCATTGCCCCTGGCTTAATCTGACCGAAATGAGCTATTACATGACTCGGCAACCTGGCATTGAGTTTATTGGCCTGACACACTGTGCATTCTACTTTCTGTTCCAGTTCAAACATCAGTTTGGACATGATCAGACTTGCCCAGAGGAGGGGGTAGAGTACCCGGTTCCATTCCTCGTCTGAGGTTCATATTTGGCTAGATATCCCACTGCTTGGAGGACGAGGGAGCTTCTGGCTCCTGCTTCTAGTTTCAACTACACCCTTTCTAATGAATGCCTGACTTGGCTCGAAGATGAGGCACAATCCGGGTCCACTTTGGCATCAGAAGTTTCCACAAGCACGAGCAGGGAACGTAGGAACACCTGACTCAGCTATGCCCCAAATTTATTGCTTTGATCTTTACTTTTCAAGTTTTATGCATGTAATAAAAGCAGCTTTGATTTGTATTGAGAGTTGGACAACTTTGTATTGAAATCAATGAAATTAAAGTTGTGAACACTGAAAGTTTTCCTTTAGGTCCAAAAATGGTCTAAGCTGTAAAAGGTAAAATTTAAGCAAAAATTAACTTTTATCAAAACTTTTCAAAACCATTTTCGATAAGGATCACAACTTGACACACATGGAATCTATCCTCGAGATGTACAATCCCGAATCTGAAGATCACAAATTGCCCCTTGACTGAATAACACTGCTCAGCACTGTAACCAGTTTTCAAAGAAGATCATAACTGAACTCTCAGATAAAGAACAAACAAAGATGACCTGATCAACACATGGATAGGACAGTTGAGTTGGAGGTGTTTACGGCCGCCGAACTTCAGAATGAAGTTGCCTACGTATCCCGAAGATGGGAATCAAGCCTTACGTAGTTCGGTTCACGTTCACTCGAGTATTAACGCTCTCCTTTTAAGCTCTAACTTTTGCCAAGGCCGCCCTTTAGGGTTTTCAACTTTGCGAGCTCAGTTTTTCTTTATTTTCAATTTTTTTGTGCTCTAACTTTTGCCTAGGTTGCCCTTCTGGGTTTTCGGCCTAGCGAGCCTCTTAGGGATAGTATTTCTTCAACTTGTCCATGTTGATTAGTTGGGAAAATTCTAGGCCATCCAAGTCCATGAGAATAACAACTCCACCCGACCAGATAGTTTTGATGATATAAGGACCAGTTCAATTGGGTCTAAACTTGCCCCTACGGTTATGAATGAGAGCTCGGTTGTCTTTCAGCACCAAATCCCCTTCCTTGAGATTCCGGGACTTAACCTTCTTGTTAAAAGCCCTAGCAATCCTGCATTGATAACCCTAAACGTGGTATAGTGTTTTCAGCCTTCTCTCATCGAACAACATCAGTTCTTCAAACCTACGCTGCTGCCAATCTGCCTCTACTATCTGATATTCAACCATAGCCCGCAGCGACGGAACTTCTATTTCGATTGGCAGAACATCTTCCATACCATAAACAAGAGAGTAAGGGGTTGCCCTAGTAGGGGTCCGAATTGAAGTTCTACAGCGCCAGAGTACAAATGGCAATTTGTCTGGCCAGTCCCTGTAGGTCTCAACCATCTTCTGCAGAATATGCTTAATATTCTTGTTGGCGACCTCAACAGCTTCATTGGTTTGCGGCCGATATGTGAATGACTTATGAAAAGCCAAGTTGTATTTCTCCAACAAGTCGATCACTTCTTTCTTGAAATGGAAGCCATTATCTAAGATGATCTCATTTGGGACTCCATAACGGAAAATGATGTTGTTTCAAATGAACTTAGCCACATGCGCTGTCTTCAACACTGCATAAGACTGAGATTCCACCCACTTTGTGAAGCAATCAATTGCCACCAGAATGTATTCATGCCCATTTGACCCTTTCGGTGTGACTGCGCCAATGATGTCGATTCACCAGACTAAGAAAGGCCATGGTGAAGTTATGTTGTACAGCTTCGACGGTGGAATATTCATGCGATTGGCATGAATTTGGCATTTGTGGCATCGCTGAACAAAACCGATACAATCCTCCTCCATAGTAGACCAATACTAACCTTGCCTAAGAATCTTCCAGGCTAACATTACTCCGTTCATGTGCGCTCCGCACTCTCCCCCATGGATGGCCTCCATTAGGCACTTTGATTCCTCTGCGTCGACACACAACTTGTGCATTCCCAGATGACCCCTCTTGTACAGTTTAACTCTGCAGATGATAAATTGAACGGCCATCCGCCGTATTGCCCTCTTATCTTTGGCATTTGTCCCTAGTAGATAAATTTCATTTTCCAAGAAGTTCCAGATATCATAGAACCAAGGGTTTTGATCTTGCACTTCATCTATTACGGCGATAGACCTGTAGGGCGGCGTATACCTCTGCTCAATGATGATTGGACACATCCGAACTCCAAAATGGGATGTCTATCATGGAAGATAGAGTTGATAAGGCATCAGCGAACCTGTTGTTTTCTCTTAGTAGATGCGTGAATCAGTTTCTCAAACCTAGGGATCAGAACATCCAGGGTTTGGTGATAAATCTTCATCTTTTCTTCTTTAACCTTCCAATCTCCTTTTGCTTAAGACACAACTAGGTTTGAGTCCCCGATGACATCCAACCATTTTGCCCCTAGTTCTAGGGTAGTTTCCAAACTAGCGATACACACCTTGTATTCTGCCTCGTTATTAGATACCTTGAACCGGAGTTTAAAGGCTAAGGGTATGTGGGAATTGTCGGGTGCTATCAGTAGCACACCAATCCCATAACCGTACTGATTAGATGCTCAGTCAAAGTATATTGTCCAAATCTTTTCCTAGACTTGCAGAATAGCTTCATCTGGGAACAGGTATTCTACAGCTTCATCCTCTCCCACTGGGTGATCTGCCAGGAACTTTGCTACCGCTCTCCCCTTGACAAACTTGCGAGTAACATACTTCAAATCAATTTCGAAGAGGAGAAGCAACCAACAAGCTAGCCTACCCGTAAGCGCCGGTTTCTCAAAGAGATATTTGATGGGATCTAATCTCGAAACCAGAATTACGAAGTGAGCTAACAGGTAGTGCCTCAACTTCCTGGTAGCCTATACCAAGGCTAGGCAAGCTTTCTCTAGTGGAGTGTAGCGGGTTTCAAAATCCAGTATTTTCTTACTTAGGTAATAGATGGCTTTCTCCACCCTATCCTCAGATTCCTGAGCAAGCATGCATCTCATCGTTGTGTCCGTTACTGACAGATACAGAATCAAGGGCTTCCCCGGCTCTGGCGGCCACAACATGGGTGGATTCTGAAGGTACTGCTTGATCTGCTCGAAAACGAATTGACATCGGTCATCCCATCGAAATTTCTTTCATTTTTTCAAGAGACCAAATAGTGGTTCACAAGTCAAGGTTAATTTAGAAATAAATCGTCTTATGAATTGTACTTTGCCCAGAAAGCCTCGCACCTCCTTTTCAGTCCTTGGCAGTGGCATTTCTAGGATGGCCTTGATTTTGGAAGCATCTACCTCGATGCCCCTCTGTGTGATCAAAAAACCCAGCATTTTTCCTACTGTTACACCGAAAGTACACTTTTGTGGATTCAACCTCAACTAGTATTCTCTGATCTGTTGAAAGAATTTCTTCAAGGCGGTGTAGTGGCCCTCTCTTTCCTTGGACTTGACAATCATGTCGTCCACGTACACCTCGACCTCTTTATGGATCATATCATGTAGACTTGTGGTTGCAGCCCGTTGATAGGTACCCCCGGTATTCTTCAACCCAAATGGCATCACCCTGTAGCAGTAGGTTCCCCACGGCATACTGAAAGCAGTTTTCTCTCTGTCCTCGGGTGCCATTAGAATTTGGTTATACCCGGAAAATCCATCCGTGAAGGAGAGTAATGCATGGCCTGCGGTGAAGTCCACCAATTCATCAATGTGCGACAGAGGAAAATCGTCCTTCGGACTGGCTTTGTTCAGATCTCTGAAGTCCACACACACCTAAATTATGCCGTCTTTCTTTGGCACTGGGACAATATTGGCCAACCAAGTCGGATACTCAGATACTAGCCAAAACCATGCGTCTATCTGCTTGGTAACCTCTTCCTTGATCTTCAAAGCCCAATCCGGGCATATTCTCCGCAATTTCTGCTTGATGGGTCGTGCCTCGAGGTGAAGAGGGATCCAATGTTGTACAATCTCATGATCGATTCCAAGCATGTCTTTGTAGGACCACACGAAAACATCTTTGAAATCTTTTAATAAAGTGACTAAGCGCTCGCGCTCCTCCGAAGACAATGTAGACCCGATCTGGACTAGACACGGATCCTTCTCAATACCCACATTAAATGCAATGATTTCATTAGCAAGGGGTTTTTCAAACCTCTCCTCCTCTCGATTAATCAAATTTTTCAAAACTAGAGGAATTCCTTCCTCATTGCTTTCATCAAAACTTTGAAAATCATGATCAATGCAACAAACAAGAGGCACAGAGAAATACTCAGAATCTGCAATGGCATTCTCATTCACAGGTCAAGCTGATCCAGTTCCTCGGTTACAACTGACTCAAAGGAAAAAGAAAAGGACGACTTGGACAAAACCTGGGCATCCAGGTTATCAACCCCAGGAATACCGGACCCAGACTCAGAAGAACTTGAATTTGATTCCGACTCCACAGACTCTGTGAAATTAGATTCTAGTTCACTACCCGACTTAAAACTACCAGACAGGTAGCCCTTCTCCAGCTGCCAAATGAGGGATGGTGCATCAGATGCTTCCAAGATGCTGCTAGAAGGGTTCGCACTCGGTTGGTCCCCGATCATGTAAACGGTCAGGTTATCCCCCAAGCTCTCTGAGTCGATTGGAGGATCCGAAAGCAGACATGCCAGTGCTGTCCCCACTTCAAACTCACTGCTGTCGGAATCACTTTTTGTGCTCTTCGCAGCTTCAATAGTTAGTTAAGTCTGTTCCTTTGTATCACTGTCTTGCAGTTGTAAGTCAAAGAAAATCTCAAAACCAGGGCTCGGGGAAACCGCAGAATGGGAAGTCTTCACCTTCCCGGACAGAATAACCATTGAGGGTTCCCCGAATAGGTCGGTGCACAAGCTCATAGCGCTTCCCGATCTACTTAGCTCTGGCTCTGTCGGCCATCTCATTTCCTTTTCTCAGCCAATCCTCTTTGATAGGCATATAGCCAAGACCAAAGGCATGCAGGTTATGTGGCATATTGGCCAACACAGTAATGCCCTTCTGGCCACTTCTTCCTAATCCCATTCCGGGCATATGCTGTAGCTTGCTCATGAGGTATACTGATTGGGCGCTGACATACAAGCCCTTATCGATGGCCAAGATATTCTGCACTGCCCGGGCTTCAACCAAGGTAAACCCAAAAAGGAAAACATCATCTTCGTGATGCACGATCTCCGGCACAGGTGTAGTGACCTCTGGCGGAGGATGTATAGATGAATTTTCGAAGATTATGGCTACCCCTTTCCCATGGGGGTACTTCAGCATTTGGTGGAGGGTGGAAGAGACAGCTTTCACTTGGTGCAGTCAGGGTCACCCAAGTAGTAAGTTGAAAGTGGCCAGAACATCCAGGACATGGAACTCGATGTCCTGTTGAGCTGGGCAACCTGTACTCTAATCTGCACTGTCCCCATTACCTCTCTACTTGTATTGTCATATGCCTAGATCACTTGGCCTGTAGGCACAAAATCGGCCGGTTTCAGACTAATAGCATAAGCCGTACGACAAGGACAGACATTGATTGCTGACCGAGTGTCGACCAATACCACTAGTATCCACTTTTCTCGAAATTCTATGGATATGTATAGGGGCTTGTTATGTGCAGAGCCTTCTGGCAGTAATTCCTTGTCTAAAAATGTCAAAGTTGGTGCAACGCCTCCTGGGAAGACTAATCCCACCAGTTGTTCTGGGGTGGTGTCGATGGACAACTTAGGTTTATCCATCGCCGTCAGTACAGCCTGTCTATGCACTCGCAAAGCCATAAGCAGACCCCAAATAGATATATCAGCTTGAATCTTCTTCAACTGTTTCAGCACAGCCTCTTCCTCCAATTGCTTTTTCTTGTGTTTCTTAACTTCTTTATCCTTCCCGGATGCCTCGGGTTGGTCCAGATGCGGTGGTTTCAAATATCGGCCACTTCTTGTCATATGGTCGACCTCTTCCACATACTAAGTGTTGTCAAGAAGGTCTTCACCCCAATCCCTCATCGGTATGGGCCAAGTGTAGGTCGTCGTCATCCCACCAGACCCCTTCGGCAGCCGACAAGCACTCGTCTGGCTCCGTTCAGATCATTATATTATCACAAACATTCCCCGTAGGTTGTTGAGCTTTTCCAACTTTCTGATCGTTTTCACTCATTTCTTGCCCAAACCACTCCAGCGCGGCTTCTTGTTCTGTATGTACAGTACTAACAATGCCCAATTCTTGAGCCAATTGTTCTACACCGGTGTTTTCCGGCAGTTTACACTTTCCATCGGCCGTTCCGGCCATTGCAAGCGGTTCCCGCTTTTTGTTCTTCTAGCTTTGATTCAGTTCCCTCATCTCTATCAAGTTCATCACTTAGCCACCCAGAATTGTCTGTTGACCCGTTCAGGTCAAACCAATCATATGCACATCCCTTTGATCTTGCTCATCAAAGAACTACAAATTGTTTATATCCTCCTCTAGGTCGGCTAGATCATCTAATCCCTGACTTGGTCCATCTTCTCAAACTACACTGACCTTCATCCAGTTGGCAACACCACTTCTGGATTAGCTTGATTGATTGGCACAATATAGCAGCCCAGGTTGTACATCCATCAGATAAGTCCTCAAAGCCCTCAGGCAACGGACTGACATTCTCCACCAAGGCTGACCTTCCTTTATCTTCCACTATCACCACCACTGGTTCGGGTTGGAGTGAAGACGTGCTCATCATGTACAAGTCTGTGCTCTCAGGGATGAACAATGCCGGCTTAGGTAGGTAGGAAAAGGTGATGTATATACTGGGGTCACAAGGGACGGCCAGTGTGTGGATGAGGTTTATATACCGAGGTGGAGGGACTTGGTTATGTGGTGGGAGAGGATTTGTAGTGACGTTGGGTTTTTGAGGAGGTGCTATGTAATAACCCGACCCTCGCATATGTTTCTGGTAATTTTTAGTCCCTTATTTTGTGCATTTAAATCCTTAACGAAAAATTTCATGAGAAATTAAGTTTAAGCACATGGATTTGATGAATTGAACCTATATCTGTTTGGCAAGGAGAGTATCTGTCACAACTAGAATGTTTAAATTAGAAATTGAGGGCCTTAGAGACTTGGTAATCCGAAACTGATTTTATATTTGGAAATAGCATAATTTTTAAGTAATAATAAGCATGTTCGCAGAAATTTGATTTGGGAATGATTAAACTGATTAAATTTCGTCTCTATCTACATTTAGAGATATATACATGAGTTCCTTAGCTAGTTGACTTAGTAATACCTAACTCAACATATTTCCTGGGAGAGGATAGTGGGAGTAGAGAGAAAAGCTAGAAGGGAACAAAGATTAGAGATTGAATAATCTAGAGAGAATTTGAAAGATCTAAGTTCAAAAGTAAGTTTATTTATCTTCTCTAACTCCTCTCTTGTATTTGAGTGTGATTCCATCATAATTGTGTAACCTAGGACTTGGAATTGAACCTAGATCATGTTTTATCAATGGGATGGTTTTGAACTAAGTTGATTATGCATATATGTGGAGAAACTATCTTTTATTTCTTACTTTTCATGAAGATCGTGAAGAACTTACCTAGTATATATATATGTGATGTTGAATGCAAAAGAAAACTAAGTCATGTTTAAGAATTAAAGAGCTAGTTTAGATCTAGATTGTTATGTGTTGTAATTCATGTTTACATGATGTTGGACCAAAGCCTAATAATTTGTAAACTTATTTTGGGCCTTACAAAATCTATCAAAGTTGGATGTTGAATTGAATTTCGAATTGCCCAAACAGCAGAATCGCCGCACATATGGGGGTCATGGCCGCACGTGCGGAAAATGGTGAAATTTGGAGTTTTGGCTACTGTCTAAAAGGCACGTGCGGGGCATCACTGCCGCACGTGCAGGAACTTTTGCCGCACGTGCGGGAACTTTTGCCGCACGTGCGGGGCTCACAGCCGCACGTGTGGCCCAAGCTAGAAAACATGGGTTGCTCCGTTTTACGTGCTGGATCCTCTAATGTTGTCAAAACCTGCAATTGATGTTGTTTTGATATTCGTTAATTCAGTCGAAGTAAAACGAGTCAAGAGATGATTTAACAAGAAAGAGGGAAATTAATTTGTACCTTTGTTTATGTGTAGGACACGCTTCGGGAGGAACTAGTGCCCCACCGAAACACAGTGAGTAATAGTACTATCGATGTACCTCTAGTATCGTTAATAATTATTGTTATTGACGTTATGTTCTCCGCAAGAAATTATGTTAACATGTAAGCTACTAGGGAAACAGTGTAAAGTTATGGAAACATCGAAAGAATTTGTGAAGTTATGAATCTATGAGGCCGAGGGCCAATTTGTGAAGTTATGAATCTATGAGGCCGAGAGCCAATTTGTGAAGTTATGAATCTACGAGGCCGAGGGCCAATTTGTGAATGTGTGAACCCATCAGGCCAAAGGCCAATCTGTGAAGTTGTGAACTGACAAGTACAGAATCAGATTAACCACATGACCTCTGCATTTACACACGCATCGATATGTATTATATTTTCAATTGTGCATCAAGTTGTTTAAGTACTATTATTCACTGAGCCTGGCTTACTCTATATGATGTCTGATTCTGTAGGTAACCAACCTGGAGGTCAGTCCTAGTCCAGACACCGTCTCACTTTTGTCAGCCTCAGCATGTCCAGGCACTTGGTCGGAGCTGTACATTTTTGTGGAGTTTTGCTAGACTATGGCTTACACTCTAATTGATGGCTCGGGATATAATGTGTATAATGTTTTTGTTATACGCCCAATCTTGGGGCTGGATCTGTAAATGCATATATATGTAACTAGCTCTCATATGTGTATCTCCTTATGTCTACCTGTGATCCTGGCATGGTAGTGGAAGCTCAATGGATGTCATACTTTCTTATATATTATCATGAAATCAATGCTTCCGTTCAGGCCCGTCGTAGTATATTATCTCGACCGAGTTGTCTTGGTCAATCAAAATGTGTTTGATGTCGAATTCTTTGACGCGTAGAGTGACCACCAGTGCGTCATTGTATGGAGTCTGAATTCGCTCCAAATCTTTGCTAGAGAAAGCGACGACATCTTTTACCTCGGTCTTCTCCCTCTTTATTGTTGGTTGGACGGATAGTACCTGTAGACACCCCATTTTTTGACCATCCTCAAGACTTGGACGTCATCGTTTGAACACTCGATGATCATCCATACTCATGTTCGTTTTGAGTTTCTGAAGGTCTCGGCTGCGCACCTTGCCTTGGAACCTCTCAACTTGTCTGTTTTGTGCTTGGTTGTGGACCAAGAGCTTGTGGTTTTGTTTCTGAGGGAAGGGGGTTGCTTGTTGGCCATCCCTACAACCCATTGGCCAAGCCTTGTGTGTATCAGCCATGTTTTCTCTCTATCGGCCATCAGTGTTGGCCGGTCGGCACTCTTTTTGGCCGGTCGGCACCCCTTTTGGCCGATCGGCCATATCTTTTGGCCAAGGCCTTTTTATTTGCTTTTGCATATATTTTTGTGCCAGCTGTGACAGCTGGTGAGCACAGATTTCATCCTCTATACACGTGTATAGAGGGATTAAACCAAGCCCTTAACTTATCCAACAAGCTTAGGAATTGATTTTTCTATAAAAAGGGAGACCCCTCTCCCTTTCCAGAGGTTCTGAAATTTTGGGATACAAAACATATATCTCTCCATATTTCCTCTCTCTCTATATTTGCACTTGTTTGTGCTCAAAAGTGTAATTTCTTCACACTTTTGCACTAAAGCACCTACTCAAACACCATAATCTTGTTGCTGAGGCACCTAAGGGTCTTGCTTGGACTCAAGAGCTGGTTTTAACTCAAAAAAGGTTGTTGAAGTTGTTGCTTTGAGGTTGTTCTACAAGGGTGAGCCACTAGCCCTCTTTTAAGCTTTGTGTTCATTGTTTATTTGGCCCTATTTGCATACTTCTTTTGGTTTAGCTTTCAACTGAAAAAAGTCTTGTTCTGAAGTGCTTAACATGTTTGTTTAAGGCCTTGTTGGTGTTAGGGGTGATCTACCCCCTTTTGTGCCTTGTTTTGGGCCACCTCCTTTAGCTTTTGTTTTAGCTTTTGCATGACCTTTCTACCACTGAAATTCCAGAGGAATTTTAGTGGTGGAAAGTGTGTTTTGAGGTCTTAAATGGGAGAGAGTCATCCCCTCTCCTTGTGTCTTGAATGCTTGTATAGATGGCTCATAAAAGTAGCATGTTTGTTAACCTTGTTTTGGCTCCATCTTAGCATGTCTCAGGCTTTATTTCAGCATGCCTTAGCTCTATTTTGGGTTGGTTTGATCACTTGTTGCATGCATTCTACACTTGTAGTGTAATCTTGCAATCTAGCCTAACCTGCATAATGCTTTAGATCATCATTCCAGCATGATTTTGGCTCCACTCCAGCAAGCTTTTCTTCATGTTTTAGCATGCTCTAGCTCTGTTTGAAGTTGTTTTGGTCATGCATGACTTGCTTTGTATAGCCATAGTGCATTCTAACTCACTAACTTTGAGTATTCAAGTCACTAGCATGCATTGCTTGGGCCATGTGCATGATTTGGCATCATCTACCATGATATTTCAGAGCATATAGCATTGCCATTCACTCACATGTGTCACTCTTTCAATGCTTTTGGAAGCTTGTGCTTTATGCCTTAAGCATGAGCCAATATGTATGCCATCTTGCCTAAGCTTTTGGGCCACCATTTCAGTGTGTATTTGGTCCTATTTTTCCATGATACAACTCTGATTTTAGTTGGTGAAGTCATTTCATGCTTGGTTTTGGTGGGTGTAGTGTAATCCTCTTTGTTGGCCTAGTATGCTCCATGCTTTATGCCTTTAATTCTAGCTTGTGTTGGCTATGTTCAAGCATGTTTTTGGTCTTGTTTTGACCTGCCTTGGGACTATTTTGAGTCACCTTGGCCCTTTGGGGCTTGCTTGATATGGCTATGGTGTAAGTCCCTTGGCTAGCTTTAAGCTTTGAGCCCATTAGCATGCTTTGTTTGTCAGATGTGCATGATTTAGCATCCTTTGGAATGTGATTTCAGAGCCTATTTCATTGCCACACTCTCACATTTTCCACCCCTTCAATGTGCTTGAGGCCTCGTTTGGCAAGTAGCTCTTTTAGCCAAAAAGTCAAAACGTTACTAAAAAAGCCAAAAAGCCAACAACCTATACTAAAAAGTCATAGATTTCATTTTCTCTCTACTTTTTGCACATCTTTTCGTAAAAAGCCAAAAAGTCATTCCAAACATACTAGTTTTTTTTAACTCATATTTTAGTCAAATAGCCAAAAAGTTACTAAATTAGCTTGTTCCCAAACGAGGCTTGAGAGTTAGTGCCTTTATGCCTTGCTTGTGAACCAATTGGCATGCATGCTTGTATGTACTTTCGGACTTCATTTTCAGCATACTTTGGCCATTGTCTTGGCATGCATGAGACTTGTTTGAGTTTGGTTTGGTCCATTATGTGTTGCATTGCACAGCCCTTGCCATTGCATGTTGTCGCATGCTCATGTTGTTTGCATGTTGTCACATTTACATGTTGTTAGCATGTTGTTGCATACTCATGTTGTTTGCATGTTGCATGTTGCATTATGTTTGCATGTTTGTTGCATTGCATTGTGTTTGGATTGGATGTTGATCCAAATACAGGGAACGAGGGGCGTTTCATACTTGAAGTGATGAAACGCGCCTCATTCCTTCGGTCACCGACACCTTTGATCATGCATGATAAGGTGGAGGTTCATTGAGTCTTATGTGGTATTTGTGTGCATTCATTTGACATTGATTTGTGCAACTTGGCCTCTTTGGCCATCATGCATTGAGATGCATGATTGATGGCTCGAGGGCCGAGCACTATACTCCTTTGAGCATTAGACATGATAAGAAGTGTGGTTGCACACACATTTTCTTGCAAATACACTGCCATGCCTCTGTCAGTGCTCTATTGCAGCAAAAAGAGAATTTGCAGGAAGCAGTGGCCAATCGGCCATCAGAGTTGCCGACCGGCCATCAAAGTCTGCCGATCGGCTATCAATTTAGTCGATGATCATTTTCTTTGGCCGATGGTCATTCCTCTTGGCCGACCACCCATCAGAGTGTTCATAAGGTGGGTCAGAAGTACCTTGGAAGTTGGCACAATTTTCAGAAGTCCAAAAGTGTGTAAACAGAGGCATCACGAGGCACGGTAGTGGATTTCCAAGCAAAGCCAACCGACCATGCATGCATCCCTCATCCCGAGGCCCTTCTCAGCACTTTTGTTAACTTAGAATGAGTTGTTATCTTAGTTAGCATTGTCGGTTTTGTAATTAATTAGTTAATGTGTTAGCTAATTCAATTCATCGTTGTAATTTCTTAATTAGCTTAGCGTAGCTAATTTTCAATTTGGTATTGTAATAACTAGTCTAATTAGCTTAATTAGATTAGTTGCTTAGCTTAACGTAGCTAGCTTATTATTCGGACTCTCCGTCGAAAGGGCCAACTGTTGTAATAAGTGTGCGTGTGTGTGATGCATGTCTTCCAACCACCATTTCTTTCTCCCTTTTACTTATTAGCTTTTGATGGTTAGTTTAGGGCATATTTCAATTAGCATACTTATGCTTCGCATGCGTGCATCATTCATTTGTTTTGCATGCACCGGGCTCGGCGCATCATTCAAACTGCATTGTATTTCAATACCTATTTGAATACATGTTATCAAGTTGCATTTCCTATGTCATTTTAGAATAGCCGAGCGTATCTTAGCTGCATTTTTGCATGTGTTGCATTAGGCATTGTTAACATAGCTAGGATCATGCATTGATTACTAACTAGTTTCTTTTTTGGCTCGGAGTATGTTTCTATGACAGTATGCTTGCCATGAGGCTAACTGCTTAAGTGTTTAACTGCATGAATGCCTGTGGATGAAGGTTAGATTGCTTGAATTGGAATAATTCATCGAAATGCGAGTTTTAAGCCCACTTGAGAGTGGCAAATCATGTTGTTTTCTAAGCCTACTTGAAGGTGGCAAATCCGCGTCTTAGCCTACTTGCGAGTAGCACCTTCAAACCATTTTCAAACAAACAAACATGAGATATTTTGTTCCAAATTGAGCGATTTAGTCTATACTTGTATGCCGTGCACATCGCATAGTAATTCTAGATTAATAACCGGAATAAGAACACATGTGTTTTCAAAAACAACATATCATGTTAGTAAAGGCCGATCTTTGATCGGGCGAGCGGGGGTGCTCATTGCATGACCTTCCCCTCTCGTACCCAAGTTCCCGAGCCGAGGCAACTTTGGTGATGACGAAAACGTGGCCTTAGGCACGAGTCAGGGTTTCCTAAATTTCCCAAAAACAAAATATTTAGGTGGCGACTCTGAAATCTGGCAAAGCAGTCCATGTTTGGCGCTTTTTGATTAAAATCGATTTTCCAAAATGATTTGTCGGATTTGGACTCTTTGGTGATTTATCAGTCTTACGTTGCACTTTGTGAGATTAGATTCAGAACCGTGACATGAGTTTGAACTGTAGTACCTAAGAACAACGATTCGCGCCCTCGCGCGTGGAGCAGAGTTCTAGGCGGTCTACAGTACCTCCTGCATGTGCTCTGCCTTTTTGATCATTCCTCTGAGCTCGCATACCAGCGTTGGCTCGATGATCCCATGTATTAGATTGATGATGCCCTGGGGAGAGGCATCCAAGGCAACCAAGCCATTTGGTCCAGCTTGAATTTGGAGGGCAACCATGATGCCTCGGTCGATATAACGGTCCAAGTGTCCGGCCGCCGCTAACTCTTCCAAGTGTTGCTTCAAAGGCACGCAATCTTCTGTGTGGTGCCCTCGCTCGTCATGGTAAGTGCAGCGATACCTAGGGTTGAAGCTTCATTGTGCATCTTCCAACTTGGTCAGCCACCAGACATATGCCTCGTCGCGGATCTTGCTAAGTATGCGGTAGATTGGAATCTTAAAGACCGTGGTGATGCCTGTTTAGGCATTCAACTTTCTCTTCGTATCTTCTACGGCATCGCAGGGGTAATTTGGTCGGTCAGAGTTGCGGTGCTTACCATTGCGGTTGTTTCCACGGTGCTCTCTACCATGGTTGTTTGGATGGTTTTCATCCTGTCCAACCGCGTGAACCTTGCCCGCAACTCTTTTGTCCACCGCTACCAGATTCACCTTCGCTGTAGCCACGATTGCATCGTCCTCGACCAGAATGTGTTCATTGATGCGCTGCATCAGGAGCTCTATGGTCATCGGTTGATTTATGATGAGCAAATCTCTAAGTCTATGTCCTACTGGAAGACCGCGCTTGTATTGGGTGATTGCTAGGTTCATCGGGCAATCAAGAATTTCGTTGAATGTCTCCCAATACTTGGCGTTATACGCCTTCAGTGAGTCGTCCGGTTCCATCTTAATGCCCATAAGGTGGTTGACTTCCTTGAGGGTTTTGGTGTTGGTTTTAAATCGAGTCACAAATGCCTCCGCCAGCTACTGCCACCTCTTGATACTCTCCTCCAGCAGTCTCTCAAACATTTCAAGCCCAATTCACACAAACTCGATGGGAAAATAAGGCACGTGAGTGCATCATTATGACTCCAATAAATATTGGGTAAACCTAAGAATTGTTCGAACCGAAGAACATGTCAAGTTTGAGGGACCAAACTTAAATAAGGGGAGGAGAGTGTAATAACCCGCCCCTCGTACATGTTTCCTGATATACTCTCGATCCCTTATTCTGTGCAATTATATGTGAAAGTAAGTTTAATGAAGTGAATCTTATGCTTATGGATGTGTATCTGTTTAATAAGAAAAGTATCTGTCACAATTAGAATGTTTGAATCCGAAATTGATTTTATATTTGAAATCAGCATAATTTTTAAGTCATAATAAG
This sequence comes from Camellia granthamiana, assembly GCA_036172215.1. Taxonomy (NCBI): domain Eukaryota; kingdom Viridiplantae; phylum Streptophyta; class Magnoliopsida; order Ericales; family Theaceae; genus Camellia; species Camellia granthamiana. The sequence continues at coordinate 35,786,173 of CM069907.1, forward strand.
CCTTTCTGTAAAAATTTGACGTAGGATGATTAAACTGATTAATTTTCGTCTTTATTCACTTTTATATAAATATCTATGTTCTTTGGACAATTGAGGGAGAATCATCACAAGAGAAGCTCCTGAGAGAGAGAGAGAGAGAGAGAGAGAGAGAGAGAACTAGAGAGGAAGAGGGTTTGAAAGGAAATGCATCAAGAAGAAGATTAGAAAACAAAAATTGAGAAGGTTCATAGAGATTCTAACTCAAGGTGTGTTTAATTTATTCTAATTGACCCTTTCTTTGAGTAAGTAAGAATCCTTCTATGTTTTGTAAATTGGAGTCATCTTGGAAATCAAGTGTGTGTGAGTATTGTCCTCTTGGGGGGGAAGGGGTGATCTTAGTACTTAGTTAGGTGCAAATAAATTGTGTTATGTAGAAGCATGGTAAATTATCCATTGAATTTCATGTTGAAGTTATATTTTACTCTTTGTTTCTAAATTGAACCCATATGGCAATATTTATGTGGATAATGTTAAAAGAATTGAGTTGTGATTGAATATGATTGTGAGCTCAAAATGAATAAGGATTAAAAGAGGTTGTGAGTATGTTTTTAGATGGTTTTTAGCCTAATTCTTGCATTATATTTACCTATTTTGAACCTTACTCCATGTGTATCAAGATAGATTTTGTGTGAATTTCGGACTGTGCAACACAGGAAATCGCCGCACGTGCGGGGGTCATGGCCGCACACACGGGAAATGGCAAAATTTGAGACTTTGGCTACTGTCTAAAAAGCACGTGCGGGCCTCACTGCCGCACGTGCAGGACCAACCGCTGCACGTGTGAGGCTCACAGCCGCACGTGCAGCCCATGCTGAGAAATACGGTTTGCTCCGTTTCGCGTGCTTGACCCTCGGATATTTTTAGAATTCATATTTTATGCCTGGTGATGTTTGTAAAATTCATTGAAGTGAAATGACTTAGGAAGTAATTCAACAAAGAGAAATAAACTAATTTGCAAGTTATAAATGTGTGCAGGACACACTCCGGGAGGAACTAGCACGTCGTCACAACACTGTGAGTAGTAGTACGATAGCGGTATATCTTACCTACCGTTAATACCTATTGTTATTAACGCTCTGTTCATCGCGAATTAATTATGCTAACATTTATTAATGTTTGGAAAATTTGCGTACATTGGTACAGCTCTGGAGTTACTTTGTTTTACTAATATCTAGACGTCTCTAGAATCATTCTGTTTTGACAATAATGGGCTCAAGGCCATTATGATGTGAATTGCTATGTCCTTAGGAATGTAGTAATACATTTGTCTGCTGTTAATCGTTATTAATGATATTTTATTATTTGCATGACAACTATGTCGACTTATTATAAACCCTGGGGAAATCTACGTGCATTATTAGCACTGTAGTCATATATGTTGTTTATTGTTGATAGTTAATATGAACGTTCTATTATCTGCAAGTTAATTGTACTGATTTATAATGAACAAATGGAACGTATGTGCAATAGGGCATCCTAATATCTTTGTATCTCTGGAATTGTTCGATCTGTTAATATTCGGGCCAAGGGCCACCCTGTAAATACGCTTCATGTATTGCTAATAATTATCATTAGCCCTCTGTTACACGCAAATTAAATATGTTAATTCATGAGAATGATTGAAAGAACTTATGTGCTTCTGTACAACTCTGAGACTAATCTGTTGAAATGATATCTGGGATTATTCTGTTCTGTTTACCGTTTCGTTTATGCTGTGAGGTGATATGAATTGTTCGGTCTTTACGACCTACTGATTTTTGGTATGGAACAAAGTACTGTACGGAATTAAGTGCTGCAATACGAGCCACCTCTATAATCCGTGCGAGACACCTCTTGAATCCATACATACACGAACTGGGCTTAAAGCCAATCTAGGCCTATGGCCATTCTGTATGATCTATTAGGCCAAAGGCCATTCTGTGTGATCTGTTAGGCCTGAGGCCAATCTGTATTTTCTGGTGTGAAACAAAGTACTGTACGGAACTAAGTGCTACAATGTGAGTCACCTCTAGAATCTGTGCGAGACACCTCTTGAATTCATACATTCTGACCAAGGGCTGTATGCCATTCTGACAAGGGCTGTATGCCATTCTGACAAGGGTTATATGCCATTCTGATAAGGGTTGTATGCCGTTCTGTTTAAGGGCTCAATGCCAATCCGTTCAAGAGCTTAAAGCCATCATGTTTAAAGGTTGGGCCTAAAGCCGTTCTGAAAGTAGTACAGAATCAAATTAACTATCTGTCTTTTACATTATATACGCATTGCTCTGCATTGTACTTCAAGTTGATCATTGGGTTATTAAAGTACTATTATTCATTGAGATTGTCTCACTCTGTATTTTGTCTGATTCTGTAGGTAATCTATTTGGAGGTCAGTTCTAACCTGGGTGGTTGTCTCTCGTTTGTCAGCCTCAGGGGGTCCAGGCACTTAAATGAAGCCTGTGCATTTTTATGGAACTTTGTTAAGCTTTCAATTTTGTATTTTATTGTCGGTCTAAAGTTGTAATGTGTATAACTCCTTCCTTCCCCCAATGTTTTGTTATATACCCAATTATGGGGCTGGGTCTGTAATTATATATGTATGCATAACTAATTTCTTAGATGCACGTTACTATGCGTCTATCTATCTGATGCAAAGTTTGTGATCCTGGCATGATAGCAATCGCTCGATGGATGTAGTTTTTGTTATTGTACGTTGTTAACTGCTTCCGTTCAGGCCCCGTATGTAATATATTCCAGGTTACGTGTCCGTTTATGAGTAGGTCATGCCCAAACTTTTAGGGGCGAGTTTGGGGTGTGACATGCCACACCTGATTTGACTTACTTTTTCCCCTCGAGATGGTATTCTACTCTTTCTCGGCCTACCAGCTGGCCGTTTTACAATTGGAGGTAATATGATGAAATCGCTAGAGCAAAAATCTGGTTTCTCCACATATGGTATTGGGAAAATAGCCGTTGCATATGCTTCCCTATAATTCTCTACATGAAAATATTTTTCAACACAATCATTAAGATTATATGCACTCCTTTGGATAGCCGCAACAGCATGTTCACAATCATGTAGCAAGAACAAACACAGCGTCCAACATCAACCGTAACTGATGGAAACGAATGCACCTCGAACACATCACATTAGCTTTACTCACATTCCATGACCTACTAGAATTGAATGAATCTTGGAGGTTAGTCTCAAAGGTAGGGCAAATAATTCCATTACACTTGTTTGCAATATCCCTTCGCTCTGACATTTGACACATTATTTGATTCCGGATAGTATCAACTAATTTTGTTATTGGAAGATTTCGTGCTTCTTTAATCCAATTGTTGAATGATTCAGCAGCATTGGATGTCATCTCGCCATATCGTTGTCCCCTAACACATAACAGCAAAAATTATCACAATTTAATACCATATGTGACATTTCACATTGTTATAATAACACAAAAATATAAACAATGTACATATAACCATCATTATATTCCATGAAACACACAATTGTACACACTTTACCTAAAGTAAGCATTTGCCCAATGTTCTGGTTCTAACCCTGACAAGAAGTTATATGCTCGTTGCTTCCCCTCACTCTTCAACTCTTCTAGTAATGCATGAAAACCTGTCACAGTAGGTTCATATGCACAATCACCCAACTTCCGTATTAAGTGTTCCTTGAAACCATTCTTCATACCCTTCAACTTGTCTCTAAAATTATTCTTTAGGTGTTGTAAACACCATCCATGATATGCTGATGGGAATGCCTTTGGCATTGCTTCCAAAAGCCCTAGATTACGATCGGATACAAATGTCATGCGTCTATCATCAGCAATTACTTTTGATAGTTCATATAGAAACCATGACCAATTCGATTCACTCTCCGAATCAACAATTGCAAAGGCCACTGGAAACAATCCTAAAAACAAAACCAATGTTAACAGTCACAACTCACACACAAAAAGTAAACAAATGTAAAACTTCACATCAAAAAACTAAACAAACCTTGGTTACCGTCTTTAGTTGTCGCTGCAAGCAACTGCCCTTTGTATCTCTCTTTTAGAAATGTTCCATCAAGAAAAAGCAAAGGGCGACAATATTTGAAGCCATTTATGCACGCAGCAAATGCTACAAAAAACCTTTTAAACTGACTAGTCTTCAAATCATAATCAATATTGATATGACTTCCAGGATTATAATGCTGAACATCATCACCATACCATCTCAGTTGGTCAAACGATGTTAAGTAATCACCATGCATAGCCTCTCTCGCTTTCTCAACACCTAACCATGCTACATGGTAGCTAATATCAAGTCCATAGTCTGCCTTGAAAGTATATGCCACATCAGTGGGACGCGTTAGTGGTCTATCCCTAACACGCTCAGATACAACATTTGACACCAAATCAGAACTGAGCCGTGGATTTTTTGAAGTACGAACATCAGCACCACAACTATGTATCTTAGTCCATCTCTTAAGGTAGAAAAATTGGTTTGCTTTTTGGACTCTACCATGCACAGACCACAAACATCCCCTATCATCTCTATGTGAGCATAAAGCAGTAATTCGTTGTGAATCGTTCTTCAAATATTTGAATTTAAACCCACATTGCACTGCATATTTGCATAAAATAGTATGAAACTCAAATGCTCCTCTTGTGAAACATTGACCAACATACGTAATACCATTTGCCCAAACAGAAGACAACAAAACCTTCTCACTGTGTGCACAATATCTACGAAGCAAATTTGTTTGATCCTCATCTTCAATGCATGGATTTACTAAACTACTATGTCTATCAATGCCCAATTTTTGCTCAACAACAATATCAATTCGTTCAACTCCAATGGATTTACCAAGCAATAACATGTTTTGGAATTCCTCATTGTTATCCAAATGACAATTTGTATACCCCGGTAGTCGGTAAAACATAGTGATTGAATCAGCAGACAAATCACGCCATTTGTTGCACACACATTTCACTAACTCGTCAAAGGAAAATGATTGTACCACATTTATCACAAACATGTTTGACCCATAGCAGCACAACAATTACATGAAAAAATCCATTTGTCTCGTATCACACTACAAAATCATCAATAGTACATAAAATAATTTGAATATTCAATCACATTCATATGTGTGAAGATTTGCTAACACAATGAAATGTATCAGGATTTTTAAATAGTTGAAATATTCACATCATAAAAAAAAACTCTACCTCCTCAACAAACAATCATAAGCCCTACATTTATCATCATACACACCACATACAACAAATTTTAAGCTCACAGTATACACACATACATACAATTTTAATTATAAAATTCATATACTGATAGCGTGAACTTCCAGTTCACTAAATGCTTAACAACAGTTTGTTCAAACACTGGTGCAACAAAACTTCATCATTCAAAATTTCACATGAACACAATGATTTCATCACAACAACGAATTAATCACTAATCGCATGACATAAATATCACCGTAATCAATTGATGATAAACGATGAAGAACAACGAAGAACAAAATTGATGATAAACGAAGAAGAATGACAGAACAGAACAATGAAGAACAAAATTGATGACGAACAACAACGAAGAACAGAACAAATCAAAACACCAATCTCAAACAAAAACTAACCTTCTCCAGAATATCGACTGAAAACCAGACAAAATCGCAAATCGAAAATCGCAAAGACAAACCAGAAATTACGAATCGCGCAAAACCTAGAGCTTCAATAATCGCAAAATCGTGCCCAATCTATAACTTCAGAAACTACCAAATCGAAAATGGCAACGAGAAATCAGGAATTGCAAAGAATCTGGAATCCAAACGCAGATCACTGACTTTCCAAAAATCATATTCAAACAAGCACCTATATATATAAGGGTAAAATGGTCAAAAAAATATATAATAAAACTGAAAATGGGACCTTCGGATCTAAAAGTATAAACTTTAGGATTTAATAAAATAAAAATAAAAAACATGGATTGATTGGTATAAAAAAATCTAAAATAGGATTTTCTGATAATTTTCTCTTAATTAAATGAATATATGCTAATTAATTTTTCTCACTTTATCTATGCCTTCTTTGGGATATAAGTTGACTTTTTGATTTTTTAATTTTTTGGTTATTTTAATCTGGGATTAAAAAGTCTTATTTGAGATGAATTTTTTTTGAATTTTTTGATTTCTGTAAGAAAAAAATAAAATAATTATGATTTGAATATGATATTTTACTTTATTAATTCTTTAATCTATATTATTTTTTTCAGTTGTGATTTGTGGCACTAATTTTCCTGGCACTAATGGCACTAATTTCTATATCAGGTAAAAAAAAAACAAAGTTACCAAAACAGGAAATTAGTGTCATTAGTGCCAGGAAAATTAGTGTCACAAATCATTTTTCTATTTTTTTTTAACTAAAATAGTAAAAAAAAACAAAAAACAAAAAACAAAAAACAAAAAACCAAAAAAAAAAAAAAAAAAAAAAAAGACATGTCAGCCGCGTGAATCAATGGCTCCGAGCACGCCTATTTTCTCATTCATGCTAGTCACGTGAATCAACGGCTCTATCTGTCTGCCTTAAAGTCCGAAGTCCTCGATTCATGTCAGCCGCCTGAATCAATGGCTCCGACAATCTATTTTTGACCGTACCCTGGGCAGTCTCATTCACGTGAATATCAACGCCTCGAATTTAATTGTAAAATATTACATAAATCAATACATAGTTGGTTGTTGGTAGGGCTGCAAATGAACCGAGCTGTTCGTGAACAGGCTCGGCTCGGCTCGGTAAGGGCTCGGCTCGGCTCGGCTCGTTTACTAAACGAGCCGAGCTCGAGCTCGATTATTGGGCTCGTTTCGTTAACGAGCCGAGCTCGAGCTCGACTGTGTTCGGCTCGGTAGGCTCGGCTCGTTTATCTATAATTAAATTATATAATAAATATATTATTTATATATTAAATAATATATAAATATATATAAATACATTATTTATATATTAAAAATATATAAATATATATATAAATAATAATATAAATGCATTTTTTATATATTAAATAATATAAATAATATTTTTTATTTAAAAATTTATATTTAAATAATATAAATAATATAAAAAAAAATTTATCGAGCCGAGCCGAGCCGAGCTCGAGTTCGACAAAAATTAACGAGCCGAGCCGAGCTCGAGCCCAGTCCTTTATCGAGCCGAGCTCGAGCTCAATAAACGAGCTCGATAGCTTAACGAGCCGAGCTCAGTGAGTTGGGTTTGAAGTAATGTGGTAGAAAGATGATGTGACTTAAATAAAATAATGTAACTTAAATAGGATAGTGACTTTTTGACTTTTTAATTTTTTAACTTTTTTTTATTATGCCAAACCAAACCTTAATTTCACATGATAAAAAGAGAATAGTAAACCAGATTAGGTAAAATTGACTACGTTTGGTTTGTTTTTGAGAAATAAATTTTGGACAAAATTTTATTTGGTTTAGTAATTTTGGAAAAATATTTTCAAAATCACTATCTATCTCCTACATATCAATCAATCACTTTTTCTCTCATACATATCTACTGAACTACAACAACATATCAAATCATCTCAAACTTTCATACTCCAAAACCATTTTCAATATATACAACCAAACAAACCAAAAAACTTTCTAAACTCTTTTCCTAAGATTTTTTTGAAAATTTATTTCCCAAAACCAAACCAAACACACCCATCATCTTTTCCGGTTAGGTTTCTCTCACTGATAGATTTGTGAGGCTCATTACCGATATTATTTTAATAATTTAAACGGTTCATCTTTCAATGTCCTGAATATATTATTATTTATAAAAAAAAATTAAATCAATCTAATAATTATATTATTTCTTTTCAAAAAAATATATGATATATTCCAAATATATATTTGTCGTTATTTTTGTAAAAAAATAAAATAATATATAAAAATTACAATAATCATATTAAACTAAATTTTTTGTTATGAATAATATATATTAAGAAGCTTATAAACTGAATAATTTACGCTAGGGCAAATTACATATACCCCTCAAGGTTTAGCAAAATTATAGATATCCCCATAAGTTTTGAGAAATTACAGATACCCCCCTGAAAGTACTATTTTCATAACAACTTATGCGATAAATTGTTATGAAAATATAAATTTCAAGGGATAATTTGTTATGAAAATATAAATCTCAGGGAAATATCTGTAATTTTTGAAACTTCAAGAATATCTATAATTTAGTTAAACATTGAGAGAGGAATATGTAATTTGCCCTTTACGCTATCAAAATGAGAGCTGTCGTGAGCTCCACCGTCCCTTCAGATTTTCCCAAATTAAAAAGTGGATTTAAAAAAAATCTGCCACTATTTTTTTCTTACTTTTTTAATCTTATAATTATGAATAATTTGGGATGATTTAAATAAATATATTTTTTAACTTTTTATGAAATATGAGTTAGGTTTTAAATGATGTTGCAAAGAGGTGATGTTATATAAATAAAAGAGAAAATTATTTATAAGTCCTATTAGGGAAACTTATGCTACATATGGTCCTACTAAAAAACTTATGTTCCAATAAGTCCTGTGAGAAGTTTGTTGACACATTTACCCTCAATATTAGTTGTTAATATCATAAATCATAGTAAAACCATATATAAGAAATTGATATAAACGTAACGTAACGTAACGTGACACCTACATAAACGTAACGTGACACCTATACGTAACGTGACATCTACATAAACGTAACGTGACATATCTACATAAACGTAACGTAACGTGACACCTATATAAACGTAACGTGACACCTATATAAACGTAACGTGACATATCTACATAAACGTAACGTAACGTGACACCTACATAAACGTAACGTGACACCTATGATCTATGGTACCATTCAATTTTTTTATTAAGTTTGATTATAATATCTTATACGAATCAAATAAACGAAAAACTCTTTTGTCAAACCATTAAAATAAAATTTAAAAAATCTTCAACATTTCTTATAAGATTCTAATATTTTGTAATTTTCGATAGTCCAACTTATTATCATTATAAAATAATAATAATAAATTTTTTTTTTAAAGTATGAAAGTGGATGCCAGGATTTTATAATCTAGGGAGGTGGAATGGCACTGTGAAAAAACGACATCAGGCACGGGGCGCGGGGGGTCTTGGGGCTCGGAGCTTCGGCGTGGGTTGCATTGCGTATCTTCTCTCTCATCACATATATATATATGTAATTTTTTGATTTTTTTTAATCATATTATCATAGATCATATTTATATAAAACATAATATAACACCAACATAAATCAGTAATATTTTCACATTCAATTTAAAAAAATAAAAACTTATTAAGTTTGCGAAACGTAACGTGACACGTTACGTTACGTTTATGTAAGTATCACGTTACGTTTAGATAGGTGTCACGTTACGTGTATATAGGTGTCACGTTACGTTACGTTTATATAAGTGTCACGTTACGTTCATATAGGTGTCACGTTACGTTACGTATATATAGGTGTCACGTTACGTTACATTTATGTAAGTGTCACGTCACGTTACATTTATGTAGGATCTTGTGGAATATATTCTTATGAAAATAGGACTTGAGACTCTATAAAAAATTACACAGGACTTAGCCTAACATAAGTGTCTGAAAAAGGACTTATAAATAAGTCTTCCTAAATAAAATAATATGACTTAAATAAAATAGTGACTTTTTCACTTTTTAACTTTTTAACTTTTTAATTTTTTTAAAATACCCTAAAAAAGACCTTAAAGTCTATCCGCTTCCCTTTTCTATCCGACAAATGAACGTGCTCTCGGGGCTACCAGCCTCACCTACTGCTTTCCACACCTTTATTTTATATTTTTATTTTTTAAAATAAATTTATTTATAAATTTTTGAAATATATAAACAAAGAGAATTTACAAATCTATGCTATTTTTTTAAAATAATTATAAATTTATAAAAAATTATAATTTTAATCATTAAAATATAAAAAATTTGTCATAAATTTATAATTATTTTAAAAAAATAACACTGATTTGTTATTTCTGCTAATAAACAAAAACAAAATAACGAACTTTCCATCAAATTTCATAATTTTAAACTAACCAAAAAAAACAAAAATCTGACTCGTCTTTTTAGGGTGGTCAAGTCTGGTGGGCCGGTCGAAAAAGAGCTGTCATGTCATCATACATTGCGTTTTCATTTTAAATTTCTCCCTCTTCAATTATTGTGCAGTTGAAACGATCTCAACCGTTCATTTGTCAAAAAGATTGTCCTCTTCTTCTTCTAACTTTAATTATTGCGATATGGACAAGGACAACTCTTCTTGTCCCACGGAGAGTCTTTTCAAATGGTACGTTACCGGGAATTGGTTTATTTTAAGATTTATTTTAATAATTCGATTCCCTCGTATTTTAGAATATATTAATAAAACATATTTATAAAAAATTAAATTAATTAAATATCATTCACTTCTTTATTTATTCATATTTATATTCATTTTAATAATTTAAATTACAATTATTATTTATTTTTATAGATACAAATGGGAGCAGATAATAGGTAAATGATATCTGATTAATTTAATTTTTTACAGACATATTTTACTTGATATATTCTAAAATGCGAACGGTTCAGATTATCAACATGAACCCCAAAATAGGCTCATTTCAATGCACAACAATTGCTATTGCGCAGCCCGCAGCAGTATCTCCAATTCCACGTTACCCTTATTTGTTTGGAAACTTTAATAAGATATTTTTTTTCAATTTTTTTTTTTTATTTTAGTGATTTTTTAAAAATTATATACAAAATTTGACTTGTTTGATTTAGATAAAATCTAAAATTTATTTAGTTTATAATTTTCTCAAAACTATTTTCAATCACTTTTTTCATCTACTTTTTCATTTTCTCACATCCTACGCATTAATTAATCAATTAATTTTTTCTTTTCTCTCTCTTTCTCTCACATCTTACACATCAATCAATTATTTTTTCTCATTTTTCCTCCTCTCACATCTTACATATCAATCATTTTTTCTCTCTTCACTTTTCATCTCTCACATCTTACACATTAATCAATCATTTTTTTTCTCTTCTTTTTCCTCATCTCACATTCTACATATCGATTAATCAGATTTTCTTTTACCCATACAAAAATATTACAAATCATCTCAAACTACACAATTCTTTGTAAAAATTATTTTTAAAATACACAACTAAATAAATTTTCAAATTTTAAAAACTACTTCCAGAAAATAATGTCTCAAAATTTGATTATGAAAAGCAAACCAAATGCAGCCTTTACTTTTTCAATCCGTTTTATGTTGATAAATCTAGAAAGTAAAAAAATAATAATAAGAAAAAAAAATAAAAAACCAAAATAAGTATTAAAAAAAAAAGTGCATTAGTTTTTATTTATTTATTTATTTATTATCTTTTTTATTTATATTTTTGGCTTCATCGTGTGGAACAGAATTTAGAAGTCATCATATTTTTGTCTACGGAATTGCGTGTGTGATTGCGGAGGCTTTGTAATTTTCTCCGTGGAAATTGTGTGTGGTTGTGCTCTTTCTGTCAACTTTGTTTAGTCCTCTTTTGGTAAATATTTTGAGATTAAAAAAATATAAAAAATTAAAATAAAATATATAAGTTAATAAAATAAAATATTACATTTAAATCATAATTATTAAAATTTTTTTTTACAAAAATTAAAAAATTCCAAATAGCGTTGCTAGGTAATTCGAAAGGGAGCTAACCCGATTAACTTTCAAAACGACGATGTTTTCGGGAAAAAAAAATTCTCTCTCTTTTCTCTCTGAAACACAGAAGGAAGAGAAGAAAAAGAGAGAAAAGAGAGAAAAGAGAGGAGGAATCGAGAGAGAAAGAGCCATTCACTAGCACACAGAGAGAGAGAGAGAGAGAGAGAGCCACCTACCGGTGCCACCCCCTCCGCCCACTGACATCGCTAGATCTGTGTGAATACACAGATCTATGTGTGTATACACACACACATATATATATATACCAGAGAGAGAGAGAGCCACCCACCGACGCCGCCATCATTGTCTCCTCTGTGTGTATACACACACAGATTTGTGTGTATACAAATCTGTTCACCCCTCTCTATTTTTCTTCTTCTTGTCCTCCTCCTTCTCTCCATCTTTTCTCATTCTCCTTCTTCTCTTTGTCCTCCTCTCTATTTTTTTTCTCCTCCTCTTCCTCGTTCTCTCCATCTTTTCTCATTCTTCTCTCTCACTCTCTCGCCTCTTCTCTCTTTCTTCTGTCTGTTTCAGAGAGAGAAGAGGAAAGAAAAAAAATACCCAAAACGACGTCGTTTTGGGTGTTCGACTCATTTCTTACCAATTTTTTTCAAGCTACGAAGTATTATTGAATCCCAAAAATAAAAACCAAACGAGACTAAAAAAGCCTCAACACAAAAAAGTTGACTACCATAGCCAATACCAAACGAAGCTTTAGTTTTCTTGTGTTCACATTGGCCCCGTTCGGAAGTAGCTTTAGGACTTTTTTTTTAGGTTAAAATCTACATCAAGATAAAATATATTAAAACAATTAATAAATAAAATGTCATATTAAATTTATAATTATTTTACTTTTTTTCTCACAAATATCACTTCTAACTATAAAAAGATTCAACCATCTTTTCAAATAAAAAAATTTTAATCTATTAAAATATTTAAAAACTAAAATAATCAACTTTTTAAACGAGACCATTGTATGGTTTTAAAATGCAATGGGGAAAGGACTAAAAGTGAGTTTGGGGATTGATTATTTTAACAGAACTGATTGAGAGCCCGAATTCGGATGCCCCGAAACCACAAAACGACGTCGTTTCGTGGTTTGAATTTTTTTTTTTTTTTTTTCCGATTAGAAATCAGAAGAAGAAGAAGCAGAACGAAGACGAAGAAAGAAGAAGAAGAAAGAAAGAAGAGAAGAAGAAGAGAAGAAGGCAGAGGGGAGGCGACGGCGGCCGGCGGAGGTAGCCGGACGAGCTGCGACGTTCCGCCGGCTGCGACGATCCGCCGAACTGCGACGATCGGAGAATCGACCGGAATGCACGGGGTTCTCTGTGTGTGTGTGTCTCCATTCCCTCTTCTCTCTTCTCTCCCTCTCTCCTTTCCTCTCTCTTTCTCCTTCTGCAAACTCGAATTTGAGCTCTGCAGAGTCAAAAATGGCAGGAAAAAAAAAGAAAAAAAAAATTAAACTAATGACCAAAACGACGTCGTTTTGGGCATTAGGGGCATTCGGGGCAGTGGAATTTGAGGCACAAATCTTTATTCTTATTTTAATTAGATCATCAATTTTTTTATAAGAAATGTGTAAAAAAAAAAAAAAAAAAAAAAAAAAAAAAGAGTGACGTGATAATAGTTTGGCTCTCCAAACAACCCTTGGGTGTTTGAAAATTAACCTTTTTTGTTTTTATTTTTTATATTCTTAATTTATGAAAATATATGTAAAAAAGTGCATAAAATAATTTGACAACTTATATTGATTTTTTAATTTTTTAACTAAAAATTAAAGTTCCCAAACAAGGCTTAACAACTTTATTTAAGGGTCAAAGGATAGAAAATTATTTATTTACAGTTATAAGAAAAAGAAAAATTATACAGTACTTAACTAGGCAATTAAAATTTGAAAATGCATATTTAAATACTCAACATTGAAAGATTCAAAAATAATAATAAGCAAATAAACAATCCGACTAAAAATTTCATAATAAATAAAAATTAATATCCCACACCCTAAGTAAAAAATATATGACTATGAACTTTTTAAAATAATTTAAATATTTGTGACTCGACACTTGAATAAGGATATAGGATATGTGTTTGATATTTTTTATTGGACACTTCTCATATTATTGTAATTAACATTATTTTACATGTATCATTTGTTGTGTAATTACTATAAAAATATTTTTGAGTATGTTTTTAGTGAATTTATTTTATTTTTTGGATAATAATTTAGCCAATTTATTTTATTTTTTAGATGCATCTAAATTAAGTGCAATTAAAAAGTATAAAAAAAATTAAGAATTAATTACCTAAAAGTTCTATTTATAAAGTTATAATAGTTAAGGTCTATTTAAGATTTTTTGAACTAATAAGTCATATTTAGTAAAACTGAGAATATTATCAGTTTTTTCTAATTTTTAAAATTAAGAACAATATCAATTTTGTAAGTAATGTTCTAGATAATTGTTTCACTAACTGATAAAAAAAATAGAGCTTCAGATTAACATTTTTGTCCTTCTACTTAGGGGTTGTTTGGGATATTTTAAATAAGTACACTTTTTGACTTTTTATAAAATATGGGTTGAGTTTGAAGTGATGTAAAAGAGGTAATGTGACTTAAATAATATGATGTGACTTAAATAGGATAGTGACTTTTTAACTTTTTGACTTTTTTTAAAGATGTCAAACTTAGCCTTAATGATTTGATTCAACTATCCAATAAAATCAAGAACATTAACATTTTTTTTTTCAATTTTAATTTTTTTTTTCAGTTTTGCACATCAATATTTCATCATCATGCTCCTTTATAGACACAAAATTTTCAGTTTTGCACAAAAAAATAATTCAATTTTTTTCAATTTTTAAATTTTTTTTCACATATTTTTTTTTTTTTTTAGTTTTTTCAATTTGAAATTGATATTTTAAAATTTTAAAAATCAAAATAAATGTCAAATCATCATGTTCATTTATAAATAATCATAAATGATAAACAATAATTGTTTTAAGGGCAATTCCTACTACTAAAAATTTAATGGAACATGAAGGTCCAAAAAATCTTAGTTGAGTATAAGTTCATAAATTAGAACTTGTGTGTAAATGTATAAAAAATTAATTAAAATATAAAATTAAAAGATAAATTACAAACACACCTTTGAGGTTTGCTTAAAATACAAATTGTTTCCTGTGATTTGAAAAATTACAAATATCCCTTATTAAAATTTTTTATTTAACAGAATTAACTAAAAAAAATAAAATTCATAATTGCTCTCATGTACAATAATAAAATTATCTAAATTATTAATTGAAACATATTTTTAATATCATTAAAAACTGTTAATTGACTTAATGATTTATTAATAAAAATGACGATTTGTTTGAAATTAAAAATCTGAGGGATAGAATATAATTTTTAAAACCATGGAGAGCGATTTGTATTTTAATTTAATTTCAGAAAATGTATTTATAATTTATTCAAAATTAAAAAAAAAATCAAATACGGACGACTATTCATTTTAAATAGTTTTTTGAAAAAATAAATCAAACAGAGCAAAAAAATTTTTGTAAAGTTTGTTGGTGGGTGTGGTTAAGGTAATGGTGATGGTTGAATATAAAAATACAAAATTAAAATAAAATTAATAATGATAATAATAAAATGATAATGGTTATAATAGTGATGTGATCAGTGTCTTTGTGGTACTGGAGACCACAAAGGTGGGGGTGGTGTGGTGGTTAGTGGAGAGGAGTGATAGTGGGGTTGGGTGGGGGTGATAGTGACGATTTTTGTTTTTTTTTTGGGGTCAAGGGCTGCAGTGACGATTGTGTGGATAGAGGGGAGAGTGTGAATCTTACCTACACCTAAATATTTCTTACATTATTAAAATTATATTAAAAATTTTAAATTAGAGGATGATAGTTGCTAGTGATAGTGTAGGTATGGTGGTGCTAGGTTGTGACGCAGTGTGGGTAGGGTAGTGATGGAAAGGTAGGGTTGGTGGTGATAAAGGTTGCACGGTGATTCTGGTAGCATGATAATATGTTGTGGACAACAGGAATAATAAATGGAGTTAATTTTTTGACTTTTTAATTGTTTAATTACTTTATTTTAGAATTAGAAACTCTTATCTGAAATGATTTTTTTTTTAATTTTTGTGAAAAAAATAAAATAATTATAATTTGAATATAATATTTTATCTTATTAATTTTTTAATTTATTTTATTTTATTTTTGATTATTTTAGTCAAAAAAATCTCCCAACTTTTTAGGTCAAACAAGGGTTAAGTTGTAAATCTGGCCCAGCCGGGCCTATGTCGGACCTCTCGGGCTCCTGTCAAAATTTGGGTCAGGTCGGTTCACGGGCCAAAAAAATAGACCAAGCCTAGGCCGAGCCTTGGGCGGGTTGGGCCGATGGGCTTCGGACTGGGCCTGGCCTGACCATTTTTTTGTATTTCTTAAAAAAAATTTCTATCAAAATTTTATTATTTTCTACTAAAAAAGATATTGAGCCTCAGGTCGAGCCTTGAGTGAGTCCTTAAACGGGCCGATGGGTTGGGCCGCGGGTCGGGCCCACGGGCCGGACTGGATTTCAAAATGATGGCTCAAGCCCAAGTCTAGAGACTCCAGCTCGAGTCTAAACGAGCTGAGTCCATCTCAGACTGTCCACAAATCGCGGGCTATTTATTTAAATCATCAAAAGGAGACAAATCCCACTTGATTGAACCACACTCTCAAATTCAGATGATGGGCAAAATGAATACAACTCCATGTAAAATTATAAATGCCGTCAATAGCCGTTCCCGGACAAGTCTAAGAGCGTAAATTTGCCAAATTAATGCCGCCATCAATGGTTGTTCTCCAACAACCTAACCTTCATTTTCAGGATTCTAAAAAAATCATCATTTATTACTTACACATAGAAAACATAAGTTTCTAACAAAATTATAAGAAATAAAAGAAATATTACAAGAGTTCTTACAATTTTCAATAAGATTTAAATTTTTTTATACATCGCGTTAACACATGTAACGACACAAAATGTACGTAAAATTAATTGGTTTAGATTAATAAATTTTTTTTTTTTTTTACAAACAAGATTTTATAATACGCCATGATAACACAATAAATAATCATATGAAATCAATATTGTGATCCTTTATTATGTCATCTAATGATGAATATAATGACCTTTTTTAAATTAAATTAATTATAAATTTGCATTCTTATTTTCATAATCGTTAGATATGTGAAAAACTTACGTGATTCGTTATTTGAAGTAGATTGAATTGCAATAAATTTCAAACAATCAAAACTAACAATTTAAATCATTTAGCACATGTGAAAAAGATTTAGATTGTTGGTTCATAATTAATAAATCGACACAAACGATTTTGACGTGAAAAAAATTACAATTAGAGCACCTTCAATTGTGGTAAAAAAAATCACAGGCGAAACGCCACTAATCAATCCACTATGAAGAATGAAAATACACAAGACTACCAAGTAATTTATCCAACACACTGTAAAATTATCTTCCACCACTTGTGTCTCTTACACTAATGCCTTCATCTCAAAATTGATTAGTCTCATGTTGAATTTGCAACACTCACGTCAAATCCACGACAACGAGTTGCTCTGAATTCCTTCAAAGCCTTCACACTCGAATTTTCAAAATCCACTGAACAAACTCTCTTTGAATACATTGATCAAAACACCCGTTTGATGTAATCAATTTAACTCATGAGATAAAGACATCAAAGAAAACAAGTAAAAACCTTCGAAAGCAATCACAAACTCTCAGGATGTAGATCTGGACGCTGTAACCCTAGATGTCTTTCGCGTAGTTTTATAGTGAACACGGTCACGATGACTGCTCGAGCCATGAAATGGTAGCTCGAGTGGTGTGCTTTATGCGTGTGGAACCAAAAGTATCATCGCTCGAGCCACAAGAAGGTTCGCTCAAGCAAACATTGATTCCTCACAGTATTTTTGTAGACATGTTGAACTTTTGGGAGTAAGGATTCTTTGCTAGAGCGATCACTCTGTTGCTCGAGCGGTCTATGAAAAAAAGCCACTAAAATTACAACTGAAAAAGTGTTTGCTCGCAGAATTGACAACACAAAAGATCTAACAATATGTAATAAAATCCTCCCTTATATGTATGGAATATAAAGGATCGGAGTCCATCAAGTCATGTCATTAATAAATTTTAATGTCATTTATACTGTTGAGTAAATAGGCATTTATGTGACATTTTGACAAATATGACAAATGTATAGATACGTGATATTTAGACAAATAGACAGATAGGTAAGTTTTGAACAGATATGTATCCTTTTGAACTGATCAATGTCCTTTTGATAAAAAAAAAAATAGGGAAAATTACCAGGAAGTCTTGTTTGAAAAACGTGTAGTCTATTTAGTCCCATAACTTTTTGCTTATACCCAAAAGTCCTATAACGTTACCATTCTTCTTCTCTGCCTCTCTTCTTCTTTGTCTCTTTTGCTCTTTGTGTTTTCCGGCGATCGTTGACGGATAACCATATCTTGATTCTTCTCTTTCTCTTTCCGATATAGACCCACGACTACCAGCATTTAGGATTCACCGGCAACCACCGACCGCCGACTACTTACTTCACTCTCACCGACAGTAAAGAAGATATGTTTCCGACAAAGAAGATGAGTTGATTTACATTAGATCTGATGTAGATCTACATCAGATCTGGCTAGATCTAAACAAAAAATAGTTGCCGGAGTACAATCCTCTCTCTATATTTGCCTCTCTCCTTCGATTTCTTTTTTTTTTTTTTACATTCTCTCTGTTATACATTTCTCTTTTTTCTGTTCTAACGGAGAAATTTTTTAAGTTTTGAACAAGTTGTTTTCGAATTTTAGTTACAGGCGGTGAAAACTATAAAATTTTGTAGTTTCAAATTTTTTTTAGTGCTGTGTAGATTTACATCAGATCCGAGTAGATCTACATCAGATCCGACTAGATCTAAATAAAAAATAGTTGCCGGAGTACAATCATCTCTCTATATTTGCCTCTCTCCTTCGATCTCTTATTTTTTTTTACATTTTATTTGTTATACACTTCTCTTTTTCTGTTCTAATAGAGAAAATTCTTAAGTTCTAAACAAGTTGTTTTCGAGTTTTAGTTACAGGCGGCGAAAATTGTAAAATTTTACAGTTTCAAATTTTTTTGGTACTGGAATGAATCATGGTATAAAACTATAAAATTTTACAGTTTCATAACAATCTTTAGAACTATAAAATTTTACAGTTTCATAACATGTTTTGCAGTTTGATTAATAAGAATAAATACTTAATAGATTTTTACTTTAAAACTATAACATTTTACAGTTTCAAAACTTGCTTTTCAGTTTGATCAATATTGGAGATTATTTGCTTAAACCTTACAAAAATTGAAAAATAGCATATGTTTTTCCCATTGCTGCTGTTTTTTGTCTTTCCATTTTTTTTCTTTTAGTTTATCAATATTTAGCACATTTTGCTACATTTTTCCACTCTAATTTCTCCATTTATTATTATTTTTTTCGGGCAATATTCTGGATATTCCGGTGAGTCTCCAATGATATTATTAACGTTCCGTGAATATTCTGAATATTCCGACGACTTCCATCAACGTTCTTAACACTCCAGTGAACTTCCGGTGATACTCCGGCGACTTCTTGACGATACTCCGGCGACTTTCCGATGATGTTGAATATTTCGACGCGTCTCCGGTGACCGTTTGATGGAAGTTTGACCGTAGTACTATATA
This sequence comes from Camellia granthamiana, assembly GCA_036172215.1. Classification (NCBI taxonomy): domain Eukaryota; kingdom Viridiplantae; phylum Streptophyta; class Magnoliopsida; order Ericales; family Theaceae; genus Camellia; species Camellia granthamiana. The sequence continues at coordinate 35,805,763 of CM069907.1, forward strand.
ACAACATCAGTAAATTGGAAAAAAAAAAAAGAAGAAGATATTTTGGTAACAATTAAAAATATATAGGACTAATTGGTTGTCACGACCCAAACCCGGCCCTATGGGTTTAGCACCGTAACTGGCCAGTAATCCGAGATTACCGAAGGCCTGCTGAACAGTAGTATAGTAAAACAGAGTACAGGGCCTGGCGGAAGCCAATACAGTAAATAAATAGTGTCCATTGAGCTGTGAAAATCTGTATGCCAAAAAAAACATTTTTCATGCATTCATTCAACTCAAAACAGTACAGTCTATACAATCATATACAACCATTCAGTACGGGGACTTAATCCCCCGATAACAGTACGGTCAAACAGTAAACAGTTTATACAATAAACAAAACTGTCAAGAGACAGGTGGGGGACACAAAAACACCCCAAGCCACAGCATGGCGTCTCGGAACCTCGCAGTGAGGCACATAGGCTGGCTTGACAAAACTGGGGACTAACCCACGCTCCTAGCTCCGGTCTGGCTGCTGAGAACCTACATATATATATAAACAGTGAGCTAAAGCCCAGTGAATAACAATAAGTGTAAAGAGGTTATGAATGAATGTCCTTACAGTAATGAAAACAGTTCATTAAACAGTATTTCAGTCTTTCAGTATTTCAGTCAATCAGTCATATGTGGTACATCCAATAGCCTATAAACAGTAGGTCCAGAAGGACCGGGTCTTAACAGACCCAACAGTAGTGATGGCCATCAATCAATAAACAGTATGGTTCCACAAGGAAACCGACAGAGCTCTGTAACAATAGCAGTAATCAATAAGTGCTAAGGATGCCACAGTACAGTTCACAATACAGGACATACATTCATTCAATAAACAATATCAGTTCAGTAAACAGTTCTGTTCAGTATTCAAAAGATAACCATTTTGAACATATCTTTACACAATCTGTTACTCACAGAGATTTGGGCTAATAGCAGCTAGAGCGCGTCCCCGAAAGCCAATCCTAAACAGTAAACACATTGAACACACTCTAAGTTTAACAGTTGGGGAAGTACAATAATTAACTTCCTATTATGCCTCGGTGTGTTCTACATCTATAGCCTCATTAAGATGTCTTAAACTAGGCCTAAGAATGCCTAGGATGGAATGAGGATGTGAAAATACACTTAGAAAACATTTGCAGAATTTTCAGTGAAACAGAGTCCCGCTCGAGCGCAGGTTTCCCCGCTCGAGCGGACAGGCAAACAAAGGTCCCCGCTCGAGCGCAACATCCCCGCTCGAGCGGACCAAAAAGTACTGGATAGGTGAAATCTCCGCTCGACGCCCGCTCGAGCGCATCATCCAGTCATCCGCTCGAGCGCCCAATACTCCGCTCGAGCGGACTGATGCACAGAGCAAGATGCTGGGAGCCTCGAGCGCCACTTCTTCCGCTCGAGCGGACAACAGAAATCTGGAAATCCCAGATTTGAGTCCAAAGCTCAAAACCAAGTTCAAAAGCAATATTTTCGATCCTCTTGGGCTATTTTCTGGAAAAACTCTGTTAAACACATAGAATAACATGTTTCAAACCTCAATTTAAGAAATCAAAGCCCAAGGGTGTTTAATTCAAACTCATTTTCAAACTAGTTTTCAAGAACAACATGAAACATGACATGCATGAGTTTTAAACCAAATTCAATCTTCAAATCTTGCTCTATAAAGCTCAATAGTTGGAAAACCAAATGAAAACATGGACCTTAGCTTAAACATGGACATGCATGTACAATCTACCAAGAATTCAACTTCCAAATGCACCAAAATGGCCATGCATGCAACAATGGAGGTCCAATTCAACATGTATGAGCAAATTCATGGCCTAGCTCTCTAATTGGGGGCATGAACCATGCAAAATGAGGCTCAAAGACAACAAGATGGAGATGAAGTCACTTACCTAAGTCTCAATTCAAGGTAAGGAAGCTAGATTATGCCAAGTTATACACCAATTCCAAGCAATTTCTACAAGATGAGCTTAATACATCTCTCAACTCTCACTCTCCCTTGTTTCTCTCTACTATGGTCGGCTAGAGTGTAAGGAATGGCTGATCAAATGTGTTGAGTCAAGTGTAATATGGGGTCAAGGTGTTGACATAGTGGGCCACTAGGTGTGGCATAATGGTAAATAAGCCAAACTCCTCAATTAGTCAATATTTAATCTAATTTAAACATACCAAATCACTTTTCAGATAAATATATCATAAAATCACAAATATTCTACTGATTACAAAACACTAAACGGTTTCTAATTCGGCCGCCGATAAGGCCTTCAATTAACAGTTTAAACATATAAGTTCTAACAGATAATCATTCAATCAAACAGATGCAATATGCAATTCAATAGATAACTTATTCAATTTCAGTTTCGACTTCAATCAGTTCATTCAGTACTTCAGTTAATCCAATTATCAGTCATTATCAGTTCAGTTTATCAGTAATCAGTACGTAATTCAGTGGGTTATCGATAATCAGTACGAGAGTTGTTACATTGGTGTAAGTGTTTTGTTTGGGGATTAGATAGATCTTGAACTTTGTATATGAGACTTATTGGTAAGTTTCCAAAAAAAATATTTAAGTTTGGAGCCATAGGCCCATAGTTTTAGAAATGATCTCTTGCCGAAGTGCCTTTTTTTAAAATCTATTTTATGTTATTTTTTTTATTTTTTATTTTTTTCTAAAGATACAAACTAGTATGACAAAAAATAAACATCATAAAAATATTTTATAATTTTATAAATTATTTTTCTCCAAAAAAGTGAAAAAATCTTATGAAATAATCAATATTTTTTATTTTTCATTTTTTTTTCAGGTGATTTTTTTGATAGAAACAAAATTTTAAAATTTCAATTAAACATGTGAATACTTTCTCATCTAAATGTTGATCCGTAAATAGTCCTAGTTTTTAAAAGAGGAGTAATGTTACATAAATTATGTACTTATAGTACATTTTAATATGGTATAAATACTTATGAAAGTAATTGTAATAAAAATTATACAATTATTGTAATTTTTTCTCTTGATGGTTACGTTTTTTTTCAAATTCAAATATAAATTTAAGAGAATTTGAGGGATTCGTGAGATTCATCATATAGGTCCCATTTTATAATTTAAACTGTTCATTTTATAGAGCACTCATTTTATATTATTAATGAAAAGATTAATTCATTAATTGTAATATTTTTATTTTATCATGATGGAACCAAAAAGATAGATAGCATATTTTCAAAAATATATTTGTCTTTCATTCCTTTTCTAGACGGAAAATGTTTGAGGGCCCGAAACTTGAGGCTCGAATTGGCTCAAAACCCCAAAACGACGTCGTTTTGGGGTTTTGTTTTTTTATTTTTTTTTTCTTCCTTTTCTCCTTTTCTTTCTTCTTCTTCGTTGAGAAGAAGAACCCAGGCGAGAGAGAGAGAGAGAACACAGGCGAGAGAGAGAGAGAAGCAGGTCGTCGTTGGCGTCGGAGCTCGTCGGCCGATCGTCGCAGCTCGTCGGCCGTCGCATCGCCGCCTCTGCCTCCGCCTGCTTCCGCTCTGCAGCTCGTCGCTCGTCCGCCTCCGCACGCCGCCGCCTTCGCCTCCGCCTCCACCCCCGCCTCCAACCCCATTTTTAGGGCCCCCTCCAGTTCTGCTCCTCCTCTCCTTCTTCTTCTTCTTCCTCATTTCCTTCTTCTTCCTCCAACCGCCTAAAATTCGAGCCGTTTGGCTCGAAAATTTTTCGGGCCCTGTAGCAATACTCTTTTCTAGACAAACAAATAAAATAAATAGGTTACGAGTATTATATCAATATAAACTTTTCTATGGGTAATATATTCTTAGAGTGTTACAAAATGAATGATTTTAATCATTAAAACATGACCCGTAGTCAGACTCAACTTCCCAATTTCTTTCCAATTCATATTTAAACTTTAAAAAAACACCTAACCAAGGACGGATTCGGGATTGAAATTTTGAAGAGTTACTTTATGTAATTTTTTCAAAATTTTAAAAATACAGCCGCCCCCTAAATCCATCATTGCACCTAACATTTTCTTAACATGCATCTTAACAAAACCTGAAGTTATATTTGTCATTAAAAATAAAATACTAATAAAAATAAAAATAAAAATAAAAAAAAAGAGTGAGAGACAAAAATTACGGAAAGTGGGTAGCTCATCACTTTCCAACCATATATATTATTATTTAGGGTAAATTATAGGTAGGCTTTTAATATTTACTTAACATAAGAATTATCATTTGTGATTCTAAAAATTAGTTTTTTATAAAAAAAAATTATTTAATAGAATCAACAGAAAAAAAAAATTTTCTAACTATTTTTTTTAGATAAAAATAAAATTACATGAATTGTTAATTAAAATATATTTATGACATTATTAAAAATTATTAATTACTCGATGATTTATTAATTACTTGATGACTTATTAATAAAAGAATCCATTGTTGTGCGATTATAAATTTAAAAGGACAAAATATAATTTCTAAAATTACATATAATAATTTATATTTTAAACAAAGTTCAAAAAATATATTTATAATTTATCATAATATTTAAAGAGAGACTTATTCAATGGCCGTAGGTGTTTATTTTAGTAATACTATTATAAAAAAATTCTACATAATATTTTTAGGAGTGAGGGTCTTATCTAAGAGCATCTCTAACGGTGAACTTTTTTTTTCACCAAATCTGAGTAAAAAATGACCCATTTCATCAAATCTGATACCACTCGCTCCAACGATGCATCAAATCTCGTATTAAATCCTGTGGGTCAACCGGTTGGTCGACCAGTGGGTCGACCGGTAAGCATAAATATATATTTTTTTAGCAAGATGTTTGATGGTTTCAGTGAAAGCGTAAACATTAAACAATTGGAGCTGTGTCTTTAAACAAATAAACATTTGTCCATTTGCAGATGTTTGGTGGTTACATGGTACAAATAAACAACCAAACAATTGTACATGTGTATTTTTTAGAAAGATGTTTGGTGGTTTCAGGCTTTCCATTTGCAGACAAATAAACATTTCATTTGTTTAAACAATTGTCCATTTGTTTGGTGGTTCCATGTGTCCATCAAAAGTTCCATTTGCAGCTTTTATTTGTCTGTTTCATTTGATAGCAGACAAGTTGCATTTGCAGCGTTCATTCTCATATCAGGTGTATGGGTCGACCGGTTGGTTGACCGGCCGGTCGATCGGCCGGTCAACCGGTAAGTGGAAAATTTTTTTTTTTTTTGACCTGTTTGAACCTTTTTTGACCGGTTTGAACCCACCAATTGTAAAGGAATTCAGTCGACCGGTTGGTCAACCGGCCGGGCAACCGGTTGGTCGACCGGGTCCTCCCTCCAACGGTCACCAACAGTGTTTTGGTGAAATCAGTATCTTCGCGTCGATTTGATGAATTGTTTGATGAATTTTCAATCTGATATCAACTCTGATGAACCGTTGGAGCTGTGAACAGTGACTTTTTCATCAAAATTTAAATTTGATATTAACTCTGATAAACCGTTGGAGATGGTCTAAGGTGGGTCTTACACCTAGGTCTTATATTACAAGAACATAATAATTTTTTAAATTTTTAACTAAAATAATTTATTCTCAAAATAAAACTGAAGCAACAATCCAGAAGAGTCCTTCACCCACAAGAAAAAACAGTCGGCACATTAGACAAGTTGGCAAAGACAGCCGTTGTTTTTTTTAAGACAAGTCGGCAAAGACGGCAGGTTTTTTTTTTTTTTCCCCGGGGGGGGGGGGGGGGTAGTCGGCAAAGACGGCAGGCGGAGTTGGCAAGTCGGCAAACACGGCAGGTTTCCCCCCCCCCCCGCGGGGGGGTGTGTGTGTGTTGTTGTGGTTGGCAAAGGCAGCAGTTCTTTGTTTTTTTGTTTTACGAACAAGCAAAGCAAGCAGTTTAGGTCCCTAGATCTCAAAATAAAACTAAACAACAATCCAGAGGAGTCCTTCACCCACAAGAAAGAACAGCCGTCATGAAGACAAGTCGGCAAAGGCAGCAGGTTTTTTGGGTTTTTTTGGAACAAGCAAAGCCAGCAGTTTAGGTCCCTAGATCTTGTTTCTAAAATAATCATTAATATATATAGTGATGTTTTCAGAAATTAATAAAAATAATTAATTTTTTATTTTTTTTTTTGTGTTAAAAAACTGCTTTTTTTTTTTTAATTTTTTTGTGTAAAACAATTAAAATGTCAAAAAAAACTGAAATTTTATAATTTATAATTTATAATTTTTAAACTGTCGAAAACTAAAATAATCATTTATAATTTTTTTTTGGAGATCAATACAATGCGTTCGGATCCTATGCACAATTGCAACGTAATTTTTTGTATTTGAGATAATTAATTAAAAATTTTAAAAAAATATAAAAAATAATTGATTAAAAATTAAAAAATTATATAATAGGAAAACTTGTTTTAAATATTCTAAGACATTATCACATCATTAAATAAAAAAGGATAAATTATAAGGTTTTTAATTTCATAATAAATAAGTTTTTTTATTAATAAATCATCAAGTTAATTAATAATTTTTAATAATGTTAAAATTTTATTTTAATTAATAATTCAGATAATTTTATTATTGTATGGATGAACAGTTAAAAATTATACTTTTTTAATTAAGTCTGGTAAATAAAAAATTCTGACAGAGAGATATTTGTAATTTTCCAAACCACAGGAAATAATTCGTATTTTAAACAAAGCTTAAGGGGTGTATTTATAATTTAATTTTTAAGTGAGTATAACACTAGAAAAAAAAATAAAAAAATAAATAAAAATTGAAACAGATCTGTCTCTTCCTTCTGTTCTTCCTTCTCTCATCGCCTGGCGGCCACCCATCCCCCGCCCTCTCTAGTCGCCGGCTAACCTGGCCCCACGCCTCGCAGCCACAGCCAACCCCCAGTGGCAACGTTTCCGTGAAGTTCTGCTGCAGGGCTTAGAGCGGGGTTCAGAAAACAATGGATGTGTGAAGAAAAGATGGTTACAATCACTTTCGAGACTTGTTGAAAACAGAATATAAAACAACTCAGTCAGCAAAACCCAACAACTCAATCAGCAAAACCCAACCACCCCCCCCCCCCCCCCCCCCCCCCCAAAAAAAAAAAAAAAAAAAAAAAAAACCGAAATAGATTTTTATTTTCTAAAATCAAACACGTGTGAAATCCAATTGATAGTTTACCTGTTTTTTCTCTGTTGTTGTTTCTGAACATGTGGGTGTAATTTATTTGTTGTTGGTGCTGAATTCTTTTTCGGTTATCTCCAAATCAAGCTGAAGATCAATAATGTTTCTCTCCTTTGCTCAACACACCCTTCCCTAACATCCCCCAACCCCCTTCGACATCGCAATCTGATGACGAAAATAGAAAGAGAGAGATCTGTTTTCTTTTGTTTGAAAAATGAAAAACGACATCGTTTTGTACGCATTCTAAAACTTATATAAATAATATTATAAGTACCAATTGATATATTAATTAATGTACAAATAATATTATATGGACCAATTGATATATTAATTAATGTACTAATAAGTGAGGTAATACCCACCGTATTTATATAGGTAATAAATATATTAAAATTAAAATTGATACTTATCCAATTACACTTCACCTATTATTTTTTTCATTTTTTTAAAATTTTAAACGCTATAAAAATATGTAGAGAGAACATAATTGCAAAATAAGCCCATGTAAGAATCTAGGCAGAGAAACAAGCCCATGTAAGGATCTAGGCAGAGATGGCATATGGATTTTTCTCAAATCTAAGAGATGACTCAAAATTGAGCTCCATATCACCAATCCACACAAGAGTTCTGGAATTTATCTTGGTAGCTTCCTTCATAATCACAACACTTCTCTTAATAATCCCATTTGAATACATAGAAGGTAACCCAGTCCCCACTATCTTCTTTAAAGGTCTACCAACAACATTCCAAGCTTTTGTTGTGTGCCTCGTCTTCTCCTTTTCTGGTTCGTTGAGTGCGTTGCTAATCCATGACACGTCCTTGCTTGCTAAGTTCTGTGAGTACACTTCCATGGCTTCCATGACATCTGCTCTCTCTCTCTTGCTTTGCACCATGTTTGGGCAGCTATGGATGTCCCAGTTTGTATGAAACACTAAGGGGTTGTTTGGGAAATGTTAGATTAGTATATTTTTTGACTTTAATATAAGTTGAGTTTAAAGTAATAAAATAGAGATGTGATATTACTTAAATAGATTAGTGTGTAAAAATAAGATATTTTATTAAGGGTACTGTTATGGTGTGCAACTTACGCCTTACATTTACGTCTTTCTGTGTTCAGTCCTGCTTTTTGTTTTCACCTTCTACTTACATTTTTTGTGTAAGTGACACATGGTGTGTAACCTTGAGGATTGCACACTTAAGAAAAGTCATTTTATTTTAGCACATGTCAAACATAGTTTGTTGTAAATTTACTGTCTGTCTGTCTGTTGTGTTTTTGTTGAGTTTAGGAATACAGGGTACGTACTGTGTGAACCATCATGCGGTCAATATTAAGCTCTTATTTTTTTATGGTAGGTATAATTTACATGGATAATACTTGAGACCCCTTTTGGGGGCACCCCCTCACCCCCTTTGCCATGTGTCAGGGGGTGATTGGATGTGCAGGAAAGGGGGACCAATGAGAGAAGAGAGGGGGTCAAAAGGGGGTGAAAAAAAGGGGTCAAATCACCACCCAATTTATATTATATGATTTGTCGAGTAAAAAGTGTATGAATAAAATCAAATTAATTTAATATTTATAATCACATAATAATAATTATATTTGTTTTGTGACAAAATAAATAGCAAATATAATTTTGATAATAAATTATATATTATTTAGACTTTCATCATGTGATTATAAATAATTTTTTATAAACACGGTACTGGCAAAGTTTATGATAGCAATGATTTAGATTATTGAAAAATGTCCGATATTAACTCCCCACGAGAGGTCACAGCAGGCTAGACAGCATCGCAGGTCCATATTTAATGGGATTGACATAAAATTTTTGTTTTAAGAGATCACAGTTCGAGTCTTGTGACTTGTGTTATTTTTATTGCGTAGTGAAATGAAAGGCTTGAGTTTTAATCCCAAATATGTGTGCATACTATTTTTCTTCTCGAGCTGCTGCTTCTCTTTTTTGTTTGTTTTTATATTTCTTACTTTTGGGAAATAAAGGTTACATTCAAGTTTTTTTTTTTTATTATAAATAGTAACATTCAATTAAGGCTTCGTTTAGGATAATTATTTTAAATAATCTTGTTTGGGATAGATTTTTTAGTTTTTTTAATTTTTATAAGAAAAAAAATAAAATAATTATGAGTTCATGCGATAACTTTTAGCTTAAAGGTTAAAAAATTTATTTTTATCTTTTTTTTTTATTATTTTAGTTTATTACAATATTTTCTTAGTTTAGTGACATTTGAAAGTGTTACAAAATTATTGGTTTAATGACATTTTTTAGTCTTATGACATTTTGAACAAGTGCCATTTGTATCCGTGTCACGATAGATACTAGTGTCACAATAGATACTTGCAAGTGTCACTACACAATCATGGCTAAAAACTTTTAATGACATTTTGATGTTATGGTAGATATTATTTGTGGCACTATAACGCGTCATTAAAAAAAGAGTTAAGTGACACTTATAAGTGTCATTACACCATCATGATTAAAACCTTGCAGTGACACTTTAATGTCATGATGGGCACTATTCGTGACTCTATCAAGTGCCATTCGTGACGACAATTCGTTGCAGATTAATTTGATCTGCTCTTGCGAAGACTCGAACCGCTAACCTCCCGCACCATAAACCTTATATACCACTCTTTCCACTGCACCTCTATAGCACCACATGATTATATATGCAACATATATTATTTATATAATACATACATTCATATTAATATAAAAGTATATGTATAAATATAATTATTTTATTGAACATAATTTATGTAAAATAAACTATTTACTAGCAAAATAAAAAAAGACCACTTTTGGCGACTAAAAATTTTTTTTAGTCGTCAATTCTATACTTTTGGCTATTAATTTTTTTTAGTTGTTAAAATACTTAACTTTTGTCGACCAAAATCGGATTTGGTTGCTAAAGATGCACTTTCAGCTATCAAAATTTTGGTCGTCAAAAAATTTAATTCCCGCCTTAAGATTTTAGTTCTCCCACGCTAAAAATTATCACTTTTGGCGACTAAACTTATTTTTTAGTCGCCAATTGTAGACTTTTGGCTACTAAAATTTTTTTTGACACCAAAAAGTTTTACTTTTGGCTACTAAAATTTTTTTAGTCGGTAAAACCCATATAATCAGCGACTAAACTTATTTTTAGTCGCCAATTTTTGACTTTTGGCTACTAAATTTTTTAGTCGCTAAATTTTTTTATTTTGGGCTACTAAAAATTTTTTAGTCACTAAAACCCATATAATCAGCGACCAAACTTAGTTTTAGTCTCCAATTGTAGATTTTTGGTTACTAAAATTGTTTAGTCGCCAAAAAATTTTACTTTTGACAACTAATGCTATTGTGGTCGCTGAAAGCCAAACTTTCAGCAACTAATTTTTTTTTGGTACGGAAATTTAATCGCCGAATGTGCTTTTTCCTATTGTGTATATTGAATTTAATTTATTTATTTTTAATCATTTATTGCATTTTAAAAATTTAGAAAATATATTGACATTTTTTATTTTTTTAACCTAAACTAAACTGACTTCACAGCATGCATTCAAATGTCGTTATATGATATGTCGTAGAAAGTTAATTATCTTTTATGGCATGTAAAGTTATAAAAAGTAATTAATTAAAACATTTATGATATAGCTTGTATATTGTAAATAATCCTTTACGATATTTTTTGCATGTCATAAATTATTGTATTTTTCACAACATAATTTTATATGTCTTAAAATGTTACTTTTAATATATTTATGATATACTTTGTAAGTCGTGTATAATCTTTTACGATATTTTTTGCATACCATAAATTATTACATTTTTCACTATATAATTTTATATGTTATAAAAAATTATTTTTAATATATATATACACTCATTATATTGTTTCTATATTTCTTACTATGTTTTCATTTTTATTTTCATTAAAGGCCATAAGCCATTTGTAGTCTCAAATTTCTGTTTATCATAGCAACCAAAGTCAAATCCATAACACAATTCATATTAGAAAAGTCCAACGCAAAGAAACTGTCAAATGCCTTCAAAACACTAGTCTATTAGATGTTCAATAAAAATAAATAAAAATTAAAAAAAATTTCATAAAAAAATCCGTCACAAAGAGGCTATGAAAGATGTCATATACTCTAATTTCCTCCAATATAACCTGCACTATTTAAAAAAGAAAAAAAACAAAAAAAAAAAAACAAAAAAACAAACAGAGCATAAAAAACAATATCATATCTGCTACTCTAAATCCTAAAATATATTGCTAGTATCACAGTAGAGTAATAAATTATGAGACATTCTCAGTCTATATTAAAGTTTTCTAGGAATATCTTTTCTTAAGAAACAGAATTTGAAATCAAGCAAAGATTATGAAAAAAATAGGGGATATACTCATGACACCAAGGCAAATGGCTATATTTTATGTGGTGTTTGGATATAAGTGATTATTTTTTTTAATTATGATTAAAATGATTTAATTATGGTCTTGTGCAAGGTGACCTAATGCATGACATTGTTGTGAAGGTGATGTACTGCATGGCATCACATTTCACCACTACACCTAATGGAAAAGGATGGGTATAGAATTATCTGACCCACGAAAATTGCCCAACTCGAACCGTCCGTATTTATTTGAATGGTCAAGTATAATCGTTAATTTTTTTGTTTTGCGGGTTGCGGATGAGTTGTAGTTTTTACCCGCACTCGCATTTACTTATCCGCATCGGTATATATATATTTTAAATGTAGATCGGCAGATTTTTTTGTAAGTTTTATAAGTGTGTAAATTTAATCTTCTTTTCTCTCACTCATTTGCAAGTAAATAAATGTTTTGCAACTTGTTTTGCATTGCAAGTGTAGAAACCTAACAAATACTGCCAACTTGTATTAAAATGAGTAGAAATGCTCATTCATAGTTATGCTTCTTATTTTTCACAAGTTAGTGAGTTCAGTGAACCTTAAAATTAATTTTTTAGAAGAGATATTTCTTTTATTTTTATTAAAACAATAATGAGTTTTGTTTAGTTTATATCTGTTTTGCGAAGTGAATGTGAGCCAATTGACTAATCATGGTCTGTGCTTGTGGTCTTTCATGATAAGAAATATACGATTTTATGTTTAAAAAATGGAGGAAAAATACCCAAAAAGAATATTTAAAAGTGGGAAAAAACAAGTTCAAAAATAAATTTTTAAACAAGAAAGTCGAATTCTTAAATCGTTTGCAACCACCCGTACATTTACGAGCCCTTCACACAAACTACAATCTACAGCGGTTGCGGGTTTAATTTTTTTCAAATTGCAAACATGCAGATGGGTCTAAACTGCAAACGGAACTGTTAAAAACCGATATGTGAGCACTCTGTGTATATATTTTATAATTAAAGAATAAAATAATATAATTTCATATTTTTTGAGTCATAATTAAAAAAAAATATAATCATATAACACATAAAATATAATAAAAAATTTCGTAAGTCATAATTAAAATAAGGTCATAATTATAAATAAAAAATTAGTTATAATTAAAAATTAAAATAACATAATTTAAGAGGGGATACAGTAGATGTATGTATGGTAGAATTTCCCTACATGTAACTAGTATGGAAGAATTGTTTTAGGTGTTACTGAAACACTACTCGACATGTCAATGTATGTGGTAATTTTAGTTAATAAGTGAACGCACTATAGATTGAATTAGTCATGTTTTATCTCCTAATTATTTAATAAATATGAGTTAATTTATTTTATTCCGCAAATTTTATGTCTCATAATTTAAAACATTGTATAAATAATAAAAAGCAAATAAAAACTATTATTTAACGGAATTTTTATAATACACATTCCAAGATGAGCTGTGTACAGGTGTGATGGTTGTGGCCTTTGATTGTAATTTATTGTGGTGTTATTTAGAATTTATTGTGATGTTAAATATAATCTATTATGATTATTATTTTAATTATGATAATTTTTTTATTATATCTTATGTAATATTTAGTTATAATTTTTAAATTTTTGTAACTATGACTAAAAATAATTTAATTATGATATTTATAATAATTAATATTACAAATATCATAATTTACCTCTGATGCACATTTTTTGAGGTTCTGTACTCCAGAATGACCCGTAGATAATTCATTCTGTAAGAGGGAGTAATTTTGCCATTTGACATCAATAGATATTTAAATGCAAAATATCTAATAGTAATATATTCCCTCGGGTTGAAATTAAAAATAATATATTCTCATGTTGAAATTTTTAATTTTTTTTCATCAATTAAAGATCTTATAAGTAATTTTCATTTGTGTAAGAAAATTAAAAATTTTGACACAATGTTTTATACATATTAATAATTGAAATTGTAAATTTTTTTTATGAATATATATATTTTTCTTGACACCCAGTGGGGTGTAATTGTTGGAACAATTTTCTGTAAAAAATAAATAAATTGAAACAAATCAAACCAATAATTAAATTACATACCAAATTTATTTTTACCGAAACGAATGAATATTTAAAGATCAAGTCGAGTGTGTGACACTCTGTTCTGAAGACAGATTCGCTCCGCTACAGTGCTTACAGTTAAGTGGTGTCTTCGCCCTGCTACAGTGCTTATGGTTAAGTGGTGTCTATCTCCCAGTATACAATGATTTTCACAAATTTGTTTTTGTAGTAGCACTCCAAACAAATTTGTCCGGCGAATTAGAATATTGTGTTCTATACTCTCTTTAATCTTCTCTAAAACTAGAATGAAGAATAAATAATGCAAAGGAGAAAAATAAGATAGCAAAATGAAATTTTCAATCAATTTTAGATGTATAAACTGCCGGAATAGGGCTGGTATTTATAGACAACCAATCTAACCCGAACAGGTACCAAGGAAGTGAATAGGTGTAGTTTTGAATTTGAATAGATACTGTTTGAATTTAAATAGATCTGGAGGCAGATTCAACCAGAAACTGCTGCTGGAAATTGCTGGGCAATTATTTGGCAGTTTTATAATTGTAAAACAGTTTGAACTTGTGTGGAATTTCGGACTGAAGGTGGTAAAATTTTGGACAGAAAATTAATTTCATTAAGAATTTCTAAAAAAATTCAAATAAAATTAATATTAGAACCGACCCACACTCGTGCCCGCACGTGTAGTGGTTTGAGCTAAGGTTTCATTTGTCCATAACTCTTCCCTTCTACAAACTTAGGGTACCATTGGGGCCAATCCAAGTATTGTAATCTAGAACTTATATACATACACAAGCTCTTTTAAAGTTTCAATATGGGATAGCCATTTCAAGGAAACCTATATTTTATTTCTTTAAATGTCCATTCCATGAACCCGAAAATGACATCAAGTTCCCATTCACTCATAAATGGTTTTGACGAACCGTCTTCACCGTGTAACTTGCCATGCGGCAAGGAACACGTCACCTCTTCGGATCCACCCCAAAAGACGTTTGGAACCCATTCAATTTTGGACTTAAAATCGGCCCAAAATAAGCCTTATAAAACCAATTTTTTCAACAGTAATTACCCCTATGTACACCGATTTCAAAGATGAGGGTTTACATATACCAAAGAACATCTTTTATTTGAGTTAATCTTTAATTTTTGTTGATTATATATGACAAATTGTTAAACTATAATGTTGAATGGAGGCCATTTTTGCTTTTCACTCTAAAATAGGAGGGCATTCCTGTCTACACATTATTTATTTATTTATTTATAAGATTCACTCAATTATTAAAAAATATCATTTTCTTCCCTCATCTTATAGTATATTATTGTCCTCTTTGAACATAAAAACTATGCAAATGCTTCCCTTTTAGATAAAGTTGAGAGGGTTGAAAGTAATATATTTTTAGAATATTTTAATACAAGATTCTGGAAAATTATACAAAACAAAAAGTTTATTTGGAGTCCTCTCATATTTTAGAGCATACTAACATGACACATATTGAGTGATATTTTCAATTTTGGAATTGTTTCAAACTTAAAAATTTAGTAATTTTGTATAGGGCACATAACATATACCTTCCTCGAGATTTAACTAAATTACAGATATTCCATGAGCTTTAAGAAATTACAAATTCTCCCCTGAAGGTTATATTTGCATAACAAATTAGGGGGCAATTTGTTATGAAAATAAAAACCTCAGGGAGCGGGATGTAATTTTCGAAACCTCAGGGGATATCTGTAATTTAGCTAAATCTCGAGGAGGTATATGTAACTTGCCCTTTTGTATACGGATTTTTTTTAATATAAAATTAGTATTTTTAGAATTCTTGTTGAAATCTTTCAAACAAGATTTACCATAAATATGATTTTTTTAAAGAAATATTTACTAAATTTTGTTGTGCTTGCTATTACAAAAAATAATGAAAATTTCAATTTAAACTGAAAATTGAAAAATAGGAGTCTAGCCTAAATTAAAGAAAATTATTGTTAAAAAACAGAAATTAAAATTTTCAGGATTAAATTTCTCTGTTTTATAACAGAGAAGTTGTGAAAGTCCACTTTGCAAGAATCAATTTTAACCTAGTTCTCTACGATGTATGTTCTGTTGGGTTCAGTGGCCTTTCTTGATTCCATCATTGTTGGTCTTGGATCTCAAGGGACTAGTCCTTGCTTTTAATTAAAGATAATGAAGAAGCAAAATTGAGGTTGTGCAAACAACCACGAGAGTAGCTAATCAAAATAGTAGTGGTGAAGCAAATAGAAAATATGTGGTTGACATATTTGCATGAACTTCTCTTGCTATCGCCAATAAAATATTTAATTTAAATTATATATTCTAATATTTATTGTAAAATAAACGTGAATTAGAGGAAATTATATATCTCACTAATTCATTTGAATAATCAATTTTACACTAATCTTATAAATTGTTAAATCTCACTATTAATTATGCTAATCAAACAGAGTCTCAAAAATATTTACGGAATGAGATTGATATTAAACGTGCTTTGTATAGATTGTTGCAAGTTAAAAATTGATAATAAAAAAGTAGAAGTAAGAAACATGTTTTTCCCTAACATCCAAATAACCAATTTTTCTAGACTAGTGAAACTATTTTTACCGAGTTAGCTGTAACCAAGTTACATCAAATATTTAGCACGAATTTTTAAAATAAAGTTAAAAATTATAAATTACTCATACATCCTGTACCAAATAAGCTAGCCTAGACAACGCCGGTCTCCTTTGGGAAGTGGGTTATAATTTATTTTTCAGATTATAACCCACTTTCCCTCTTACAAAAAAATAACTTATAAGCAGCTTATAATCAGCTTTTAATCAAAAAGCTGATTATAACCATTTTTTCAAAATAGCCACCATTATCTTGGAGTAATTAATTAGTGGTTTTGGAAGTATTGCTCTGCACGACTCATTACTTGACATATATCAAGTTGTCTCCTAAAATCAAGAAATATTGAGTCCTCGTTTGGGAAGTTATGTTTGGGGTTTTTTTTTGGCTAAAATAGTTAAAAAAATAAAATAGGCACTTTAGTCCAATAAGATAGAACATTACATTCAACCTATAATCATTACATTTTTTCTCTCACAAAAGTCAAAAAAACTCATCCCAAACGAGACTTTTTAATCCAAGACTAAAATAGCCAAAAAACTAAAAAGTTAAAAAGTCAACACACTTTCCAAACGAACAAAATCCCAAAGCTTTAACTAATAAATATTAAATTGAGGGATTCTCCTATGGTGTGCACCCTTATTAGAAAATGTATAATTTTGTCACAAGATTTATTAACATTAATTATGAAATGTATAATCTCATTACAGATTGGCATAGTAAAAAATATTGTAATCAAGTCACAAACTTTTATAACATCAATCACAAAGTTGTAAACATTTTGTTATACTAATTTATAGTTAAATTACGCATTTTGTGATTAATATTATAAAATTTTATGATAAAATTATTAATTTTATAATACAATACATATCATATACAGTCCCAAAACGATCCACACTATATCATTTTCCTTGATCGAGACACCATATGAAATTGATCCAAAGCCATCACATAATTTTTCATTATCTTGTGGCTCTCAAAGTTTTGCAAGACAATGTCACAACATCACCCAATAACTACCGCACACCCCAAGTGTGATGTCTACTAATTGTGGAACGTAGTGTGACAGCACTTATAATTTGAGATTTTTTTTTTTTAGAACATGAAGAATATATTCTTATGGTTAAGATTATTATTCCATTTAAATTATGTTTGGTTAAAAAATGTAATAGAAAAGAATTGATAAAATTCGAATTTCAAATTATATTTGATGGAGTTAGGAAATGGTGAAAGAAAGAGTTTAAGACTGTATTTGATTTATGAATTTCAAGAGAAATTTGAAAAGTAAAAGATAAGTAATCGTGAAATACGAATGAAATATAATTACATTTCATAAACTTTCAGAATTTCTCATCCTGAAAAAAACCTAGTATAGCAATATAGCAGACGTTTAATATATATATAATGGTGTTTCGGACTCAAAACAGAAGAATATAAGTGATGAATGCCAAAGTGATTTCGGTTATTGATGCTCTAGTCTCAAATGGCTCAAAGTGGAAGTCATCAAGGCAAGCGATCAGAACGAGCTTTTTGGAAACAATCTTGATAACTTCTTTCTTAATCACCACACTTCTCATAATCATTCCTTACCAATACAAAAATGGCAACCCTGTTCCAACGGTGATATTCAATGGTATCCCCTCAACGGCGTTCCATGGATTTGTTGTATCGCTCTTGTATGCATTCACGGGATCCTTGATTGCCTTGTTAATCCATGACGACACCAGCTGCTCATTTCTTGCCAAGTTCTGCGAGAGCCTTGCCATGGTATCTATGACATCCGCTCTCTCTTTGCTGCTTTGGCCTATGTTCACTCTTGATGATGCAGCGTGTTCCAGATGGAATGGGTCGGACTGATCCACGCTTCCCAAACCAATGCCCGAGGTACCAAGCCCACCAGAAGACCTGCACAAGAGTTCAATGGGGAATAGGGAGTCCCCCAGCGAACCCTCCGACGAGCAAGTTAGAAAGAGAGGTGGAATGTAGAGATAGATTAGAGATAGAAAGCTTAACCTTCTTCTTGTCTTCGACGTCTACTTATATCCTCTGATAATCATTTCGTTGTCCCTTCTGACCTGCCATCTTGGCCGAAAGTCTATACTCTAACTTGCCTTGTTCGTGGTGAGGCCGTTCTGTCTCGATGAGGAGGTGTTATCGCAATAAATGTTGTAAGGGGCCTCATTAATGGCTGATGTGCAGTGCAATAACTTTGCAGGATCTTTGTCTGCTTATGTGGCTTGTCCTTCTCTTGCAACGTGTTTAGATGTCATTGGTTCTTAATGTCATGTTGAGTTCCAGTAACGTTGGGCTTTAATATTTGAATTATGTATCGGGCCCTAAACGGTGGGCTATATCCTTTATAGGCTTACCCATGTCAGTAGTTCCCCATTCCCGAGTGTAGCTTTAGTCCAACGAAGGGAATAATAAAGAGAACAATAGGAGGTATCAAATTGGCTGAGCTCGACTGACCACTGCATGAGTTCGAGTGGAGGGGGCGACCATGAAGGGTGACCGAGTGGAGGACCGACCATGAGGTGGGCCGACCGCGAAGGGTGGCCGAGTGGAGAGATCGACTGTGAGGTGGGCCGACCGCGAAAGGTGGCCGAGTGGAGGCACTGACCATGAGGTAGGCCGACCCTGAAGGGTGACCGAGTGGAGGGACTGATCGTGAAGGGTGGCCAAGTTGAGGGGACCGACCGTGAGGTGGGCTGACCACGAAAGGTGGCCGAGTGGAGGGACCGACCGTGATGTGGGCCGACCGCGAAAGGTGAGTAGCGGTGTGCGGGGCTTGAGAGGCAACGGGGGCACGTGGTGAAGTGAAGTGGAAGAGACAGGAAAGGGGAAAGGGGGCGTGGATCGTGGTCGTACACGTGGCGGAATCCCATAGTGGGGAAGGTTAGGCGTTGAGTAAGAAATGAAGCGATAGGTCAATATAGGGTGTTGAAAAGACAGTTTTGGCAGATTTTTGAAAATTTTCAAACTGGCGAAATTTAATTGTGACCCTTGGAATATAGGTAAGCCTTGGGCTTTTAGTATTATCCGTTTTACCTATCTCTTTGCAAAGAACCAAAATGTTCCAAAAAGTAAACTCTTTCGTGTCGAGTGATACACATTTGCTACATTTTGTGAACTTTCTTGCGCCCGCGTCCGAAACCATTCATAGACACACAAGAGAAATGGCCCAAGAGGGAGTAGCAAACGCAAGGGTTGATCCGTTAGGCGACGACGATGCGGTGGATTTGGCAGAACAATATCGTATGGAGTGAAGAGAGGGGGAGGTAACGAGTCAGGCGGTGTGGGCTCGTTCTAGGACAATGATTGTAGCCGCGAGGCCTATTAGTTAGGTGGAGTCGGACCACTGGCACACCAAACCGGACAGATCCACACTGATGGCAGAGGAGTTGGAGGGAATAAGGAGGAAGTACCAAATTCCCTCGGAGATAAGGCTGAGGCTGCCCACATCCAAGGAGAAGGCGTCGGATGTGCGGCCGGACGAATTCAGCCTTTACGAAGAGCCGTTGCGAGGAGGTTTGAGGCTACCTCTCCCACAAGTTATGGTGGACGTGCTGAATAAGCTGGAAGTGGCGCCAGGGCAGTTGATGCCGAACGCCTGGAAAATACTGATGGCTTGTGCGAGTTCCTGACAGCAGGCAACCAGAGGAACGACAATGACAGTAGAGGAGTTCTTCTCCTGCTAGAAGGCCTTCGGTCAGCAGGAGACTTAGGTGACTTTGCAAGCAGTGGCGGGACGAGGTCTGGTGGCGGGTCTTCCATCTTCGGTGAAGGGATGGAGGCCGAGATGGTTTTTTGTGTCTGCGAATGGTGGAAGGGGAGTTCGGACAACGTGGAAGGTCCCCACCAAATCGGTCGAGCCCAAGTTGGACGGGGCGGCCGAAGACTGAGTGAAGAAAGTGAGGGAATGGAGGGAGGAGAAGGGAGTAAGGTGGGACGAGCTGGTTCTTCCGTAAACGTTGTTTGCCCTGAACTTAGGACCGCAACCGTTGGGGGAGGATCCGACAAGGGAGGAGTTAGAGAGGCAACGGAAAGCGGAAGAGGAGAAAGAAAGGAGATTGTTCGCTCGAGCAAACAAATATAAGGAGACACAACTGGGGCCTGCTCCGAAACCGGTCGCAAGGAAGCGAGTCCGACCGCGCCCCAAGCCGCTGGGGGAGAAGGATCTGAGTGGTTTTGAGCCACGACCACCTCTAGTCGATCCTCTGAAGGAGAAAAGCAAAAAGGAGGGTGGTGGCCGTATTGAAGAAGAAAAAAAGAGTAAGGGAGAGGGAGGAGGGGCCAGCCCTGAAGAGAATGAAGGAGGTGATGGCAGAGGAGACCCCCGAAGTGGGACTGGAGGAGGTAGCAAGGGGGGTGGAGAGTGGGGCGACTGTCCCTGAAAAGCGAGTGAAGGGTGGGGCGACTGGCCCTTTGGAGGGGGCAGAGCAGCAGCCCAAGGGGGGGTCCTGCGCCCCAAAGAGAAGAAGAGAGGGCCAGGTTGAAGACCGCCTTACCACGCCCCAGCAGTGTGTGGGCGACTGGAAGGAGAAGGAAAAGAAGCTAGGACTGCTGCAGATCGCCTCTTAGGAGTAGTGGAAGACGCAACTATGCGCTCGATGGCCAGTTTTACTGAGGCTGAGCTGCTAAGGGGATTGTGCTCTACCCAAATGGAGGCGACCGCATTAGCAGGGGCCCTACTGAACAAGGCGGCGGCTACAAAGGGCGAAGTGAGGCCACTGAGGGCAAAGTTGGAGGAGGTGGAGGCCCAACTTGAAAGTTTGAGGAGGGAGAGCGTGGGCTGGAGGAAGACCGCGCAGAGTGCGTGTGTCAGGGGGCTTAAAGAGGCCCAGAAGGCCAAAAAGATGGAGGTGTTGGCGGTGGTGCATGGCAATTTAGCCGACCGTGCTCATGCTGAGCTGCTCGCGACCAAGTTGGAGCTGGAGACGGAATGCCGCAAGGTGGTGTCGCTCCAGTTCCAGCTGGTTGGCGAGCAGAAGAAGCTGGAAGTGGCCTAGAAAGCCTGCACCGTTGCCAACGAACGGTGGGATGAGGCCATGACCTGCAACGAAGATCTGTGTGCCCAGTCGATCAAAGAAAAAGAAGAAGCAGATCTGAAGATCGCTGGGTTGGAGAGGGAGCTGGCAGAGGAGCGGGCCAAGTCAACGGCGGAGAAGGCGGGGCTGGAGAAGGCCTTGGAGGAAGAAAGGGCTAAGATGGCATCTGAGAGGGCGGCGTACTCCGACCTATGTGTTGCAGCGGTTGAGCAGTTCAAGGGGTCTACTGACTTCCAGATGGCCATTGATGCCGCGATCGCCAGCAGCTTGGCGAGAGAGGGGTCTAGGGGGGCTGGCCCGTCGGGAGCGACCACTAGGAGCAGGAGTGAAGAAGAAGTGATCCAGAGCTTCCAGCGGTCGGACTTCTACAAGCATGAGATGGTTGAGTTCTGGGACAACGGCTGAAAAACTTTCAAGCATAAAGCAGAAGAGCTGTTCCCAGACTTGGACTTCAGCAACGTAAGGATAGACGAAGACGATGTGGCCCAGACCCCCCCTAGACGAGGGTGTTGACGAAGAGGACCTTGCCTCAAGTGAAGATGAATGATTGGTGTGAACAAAATTTGTAAATAGAATTTTGGTTGTTTTTGTTTTTGTTTTGTTGTCGTTGTTGTTTGTTTGTTTGTTTTTTTTTTAAAATTTTTGTAGTAAACTTATGTATAAGTTTGTGAATAAATAAAATTCTGAGTTGTGTTTGTCACACTGTGGTCTTTATTTTTGTAAATCTGAGAACGGTTATTCAAATAAGGCTTGTGTATAAATCGCAGTGAAAATTGAGAAGTAAGGAGCCAATCTAGTTTGTGAGAAAATTATGATACAAAGAATGTTAATAGTAAGAATATTGAAATGTAAAGGTCTTGAAATGTGAGAGTCTTGAAATGTTAAATGGTTGGCAAATGAAAGTTAAAAATGTAAAGAATGTTAAGAGGCGTAAAAGCATGGACTTGGAATTGGACCAAGTATCGCAACTATGCTACAAACATGAAGTTGTAAGAATGCTTGAGTCATAATTAACTCAGTCTGGCTGACCCCTTTGTGCTCAGGCTG
The DNA here is from genome assembly GCA_036172215.1 of Camellia granthamiana. Classification (NCBI taxonomy): domain Eukaryota; kingdom Viridiplantae; phylum Streptophyta; class Magnoliopsida; order Ericales; family Theaceae; genus Camellia; species Camellia granthamiana. The sequence continues at coordinate 35,828,160 of CM069907.1, forward strand.
GCTGAGGCTTTAAGTAACTCAGTCGAATTGAGCCCTTCGTGCTCAGTCAGGCTGAGACTTTAAGTAACTCAGTCTGGCTGAGCCCTTCGTGCTCAGTCTGGCTGAGACTTTAAGTAACTCAGTCTGGCTGAGGCTTTAAGTAATTCAATCTGGCTGAGGCTGCAAGCAGGGTGTTATTGAAATACCACACAGATAACTGAGATATAAGATTGTTGTCTTTTAAGGTGCAGCCCATTTGATCATAAATTTACACCATGTGAGAAGAGAATAAGAACATTCAAGTGCGTAGATTGTCAAAAAGAAAATACAGCAACTGATCAATACAAAAATAGGGCTTTATTGAAAATAACGCTTTAAGTGCTCGACGTTCCATGGATGAGGGAGATCTCGACCTTCCATGTCCTGAAGTCGGTAAGTGCCCAGACGATGTCTGGTCTTAACAACGTAAGGCCCCTCCCACTTGGCTGCCAACTTGCCCTCAGCCAGATTTTTGGTAGCAATAGTTGCTTCGCACAAAACAAGGTCCCCCACGGCGAATTCCCTCGGTCGGACTTTGCGGTTGTAGTGTGTTCTCATTTTCTGTTGATATGAGGCCCGTTTGACAGCAGTGGTTTCTCAGAGTTCTTCAATTAGGTCTAGGTCGGTTTGACACAGTTCTTCAGTGAGTTTTGGATTTGGGTGTAGAACCCTCGGGGTAGGTAGACCGATTTCCATTGGGATGACCGCCTCAGCGCCGTATGTTAAGCGAAAGGGGGTCTCCCCAGTGGGGGTTCGGGCTGTAGTACGGTACACCCAGAGTACGTTTGGTAATTTCTTCGCCCAGAGTCTCTTAGCAGCTTCCAGCTTAGTTTTAATGATCTTCAGAAGAGAATGGTTGGTAACCTCAACTTGGCCATTGGCTTGGGGATGACCTGGGGAAGAGAAACATGGCTGGATTTGAAGTTCTGCACAGAATTTCCTAAACTTGGCATTGTCAAATTGTTTGCTGTTGTCAGAGATGATGGCTTGAGGGATGCCGAATCGGCACACGATCGACTGCCAGATGAATCTGGTGGTGTTCCGCTCGATAATTGTGGCAAGGGGTTCCGCTTCCACCCATTTAGTGAAGTAATTAATGGTGACAATTGCGAATTTGGTTTGGCCTTGGCCAGTGGGTAATGGGCTAATTAGGTTGATCCCCCATTTGGCGAATGGGTAAGGGCTGCAAAGTGTGATCAATTCTGTAGGAGGAGCATGAGGGATGTTGGCAAAGCGTTGGCACTTATCACATTTAAGCACGAATTCAGTGGCATCTTGGTTGAGAGTAGGCCAGAAGTAACCAGTGCGGAGTATTTTGTGGGCTAGTGACCTGGCACCCGAATGATTGCCACATACCCCCTTATGGACTTCTCTCATCACGTAGGTCGCTTGAGCAGGATTGAGGCATCTCAGGTATGGGCGTGAAAAACCACGTTTGTACAGGAGACCGCTGATAAGGATGTAGTTGGATGACCAGGCCCTGACTTTGGCGGCCTAGTGCTTGTCGTCTGGTAGGTCCCCCTTTGTCAAAAATAGAAAGATGTCGGCCGCCCATGGAATAGGTCGTTTTAGAGGAAATGGACTTGCTGCTGGTTCGGGGAAATGGCAGGGTGAGCCAGATATTCGCGGCAGATACCATGGCTGAGGTCTGACTAGTCGGCAGAAGCTAACTGAGCTATTTCATCTGCCTTGGAATTTTCCGTCCGAGGAATGTACTTGATGTGGAAATTATTGAAGAGGCGAGCAAGGGGGAGTGCAATATCCCCGTATGCCCGCATTTTGTCTTCCTTGGCATCGAATTCCCCCGTGATTTGTCCGACAATGAGTTGGGAATCGCTGAACACTTGGATATGGTTGACACAAATGTCTCTGGCGAGGCGGAGACCTGCGATGAGTGCCTCATATTCAGCCTCATTATTACTTGTGTCGAACAAGAAACGAAGAGCACACTTGAAATAACCACCCTCGGGAGCGGTGAGGATGAGACCAGTCCCGCTGCCTTCTTTGCGGGATGATCCGTCGATGTTGAGGGTCCAAGAGTGGGGGCCTTCTGCCTCAGTATGGGATTGCGGGGGCGGGGGAGCCGTGATTGGAGTGAGGTTAGTGAACTCCAGGATGAAGTCGGCAATAGCCTGTCCCTTGATCGCCGTTCGAGGTCGGTAGGAGATGTCAAATTGGCTAAGCTCGACTGACCATTGCATAAGTCGGCTGGACAACTCTGGTTGTTGTATTATTTTCTTCAACGGTTGGTCAGTGAGGACAACAATGGGGTGGGCCTGGAAGTAAGGTCGGAGTCGTCTTGAGGCTATGACCAAGGCTAAGGCCATTTTTTCAAGCAATGGGTAGTGCTGTTCTCCTTCCCTGAGAGTCTGACTGATGTAGTAGACCGATCGTTGGACAGAGCTGTTTTCCCTGATGAGTGCTGCACCGACGGCGGTGTTTGACACGGCTAAGTAGAGGAAAAGGGGTTCACCCGTGATTGCCTGAGAAAGTAGGGGGGGTTGACCACGCACTGCTTCAATTGCTGAAAGGCCTCTTCGGATTCTGTCGTCCACTCAAAAGTTTGCCGAAGAACTTTGAAGAAGGGGAGGCACTTGTCCGTTGCACGGGAAATGAAGCGGTTGAGGGCGGCGACTCTGCCAGTAAGCCTCTGAACCTCCTTAACCGTTCTGGGCAACTGCATTTCTATCAAGGCCTTGATCTTTTCGGGGTTAGCTTCGATGCCTCGCTAACTGACCATAAAACCCAAGAATTTCCCAGATCCTACGCCGAAGGCGCATTTCTCCAGATTGAGTTTCATTTGATACTTTTGTAGGGTGCTGAAGGTCTCTCGCAGATCGGCCAGATGATCAGTGCAGAACTTGCTCTTGACTAGCATGTCGTCGATGTATACTTCCATGTTTTGGCCTATCTGGTGATGAAAGACAGCGTTGACCAACCGTTGGTAAGTGGCCTTGGCATTTTTCAACCCAAATGGCATGACACAATAATGGTAAGTTCCCTGGTCGGTGATGAAGGAGGTGTGTTCCCGGTCAAATGGGTGTATCAGAATTTGGTTGTACCCAGAGAAGGCGTCCATGAAGCTGAGCATTTGATGGTCGGCTGTGGCATCAACGAGCAGATCTATGCGAGGAAGGGAATAACTGTCTTTGGGGCAAGCTCGGTTAATGTCGGAGTAGTTGACACAGAGTCGCCATTTACCGTTGTTTTTACGGACCAGGACCACATTTGATAGCCATCTGGGGTAGTCCACATTTTTGATAAACTGTGCCTCAAGGAACTTATCTACTTCGGAAGCGATAAGAGTGTTGCGCTCCAGGTGAAAGATGCGCTGCTTCTGGTGGAAGGATTGGAAGTGGGGCTCAATGCTGAGATGATGGGTCATGAAGGAGGGGTCAATACTCGGCATGTCGGAGTGGGTCCAGGCAAATACGTCGTTGTGCTCAATCAGGAGGGCAGTAAGATCGGCTTTTGCCTGGGAGGATAGTTGGCTGCCGATCTTGGCAGTTTTTGTCAGGTTGGTGGGATTGATGGGGACCTCGACAAGCTCTTCCACTAGTTCCCCTTTGACCTGCTCATCCTCGTCCCTGACATCGAGCCCTTCAATGATCATAGCCTCCTTTAGCTTGACCTCTTTAAGTGAAGCGACGTAACATTCCCTGGCCACAGTCTGCTCTCCCCTTACTGTGCCAACCCCCAGGTCGGTGGGGAACTTGATGGCAAGATGGAAAGTGGATGTGATAGCTTGGAAAGCATTTAGGGCGGTGCGACCGAAGATAATGTTGTAAGCAGAGGGACAGTCGACGACGAGGAAGGTGAGTAACTTTGTGGTCTACCGTGGGTATTCTCCTATTGTGATGGGAAGATCGATGGAGTCGATGGAGGTCACCTGATCTCCAATAAAACCGACCAATGGGGTTTGGAGAGGGGACAGACTTTCTTCCCCGATCTTGAGCTGGTGGAAGGCATTTAGGAAGATGATGTCTGAAGAATTGCCGTTGTTGACGAGAACCCGTCTAACCTTGTAATTGGAGAGGAGAGCAGAAATGACGAGAGGGTCATCATGGGGGTAACGGATGCCTGTGCAGTCGGCGTCCGTAAAGGTGATAGGCTCCGTCCACTGCTTGGGCTGTTTGGAGGGTCGGTCCAATGTGTAACTTCTTTGTCTGAGCCCTGCGTTATTTTTCTGAGTTCTGCCCGCTGAGCCGAGCGAGATGGTCCTCCACAAGCAAGCCCGCCGGCAATAACTCTGATCTCTCCAATAGGGGGGGCGGGGTTCCCTTGTGCCCGGGGGTGTTGTGGAGGGCGATCCTGACCTTGATTAGGTTGTGCGGGTTGTCGGGGAGGGGTGCGCCGGCGGTTGTTTCTAACAGGTTTAGTCATTTGCCTTTGCTGAGGGTGGGCTTCCGTGAATCGACTGAGATGTCCTTGATGTATCAAGCCCTCGACCTAGTCTTTGAGGTTAACACACTCTTTCGTGTTATGGCCGTGGTCCTGATGAAAACGGCAGTATTTGGACTGGTCTCGCCAGTTGGGAAGGAGACCGTGATGGTTAGGGCCATTTTAAGGGATAATCTCGTTGAATCTGGTTCAAAACTTGTTCCATGGGGGAGTTGAGGGGTGTGTATCGTTCGAACCGGCCGGGCGGTCGGGTTGGTGCCGACCGGTCGGCTCGGGGTGGCCGGTCGGCATACTGAGGTGTTTGGTTATTGTACTGGGTGTTTATGGTTTCTGAGTCCTTTCTCTTCTCTCTGGGGGTCGGGTTTTTGGCTGTAGGATCTTGGCAGGCGGCTAGGGAATCTTCGACGTTCATATATTTTTGGGCTTTGGAAACTAGGGTTGCCATAGAGGTCGGGGGGTTTTTGGAGAGGGAGAAAAGGAAATCAGATGATCGTAGGCCGGCCATGAACGCCGTGAGGATGACCTTGTCATCGTTTTCCGCTACCTGTAGGGCTTCGGTGTTGAAGCGGGTAACAAAGCTGCGCATCGACTCCCCCTCAGTCTGACAGATGTTGAGGAGCTGGGTTGCCGAACAATGCTGGCGCTACGCTCCAATGAAATGGCTGAGAAAGAAGTCACTGAGGTGCTGGAAAGTGGAAACAGAGTCTGCTGGCAGTTGACTAAACCAGAGTCAAGCCGACCCCTTGAGTGTTACGGGGAAAGCCCGACACATGATTTCATCAGGGAATGCATGGAGGATCATGAAGGTTCTGTAGGTCTCCAAGTGATCGACTGGGTCTGATGTACCATCGAAAGAGTCGATCGTGGGCATTTTAAACTTAGGAGGTAGAGGTTTGTCTCGGATGGAGGCAACGAATAGTGAGTTGGCTATGGTAGATGGTTTATTCGGTATATTCTGCATGACTCCTTGGAGCTGGAGCTTTATGGCTCGGAGTTCTGCATTCTAGAAAGGGACGTTGTCACCTCCGGACTGGAGCGGAGGCTGGACGCTACTGGCCTCTCCCTCGAGGGTGGATGCCGAGGCCGATGGGTGTGGGACCTGAGGTGGAGGGTTCATATATGGGGGAGGGGGTCGCAAACCTTCCAAGTTGGGTGGATGGGGCTGGTGGATAGTATGGCTCGGGGCTCATTCTTGATTGGGTGGAATATCTGGAGGTGGGGGAGGAGGCATAGGAAAGTTTCTTTGGAGTAGAGCATTAATCAGGGCTTGGTTTTGCTCGGCCAGGCGGTTGATACTATTGGTGAGCTCGGTGAAATACTGTGGGGGGTTGTTTGGATTGGGAGGGTCGGCTTGGTGGTCGGCAACATTGTGGTGAGAAGGCATGGATCTAGTCGTGACCATCCACCTTGGTGGGTGGTAGGAAGAGGTTATTAGGAAAGGGTCTCCGGCAGCAATGAGCACAACTGGCGCGTGGAACAGAAATGATTCCCACAGACGGCGCCAACTGATGATGCAGCGTGTTCCAGATGGAACGGGTCGGATTGATCCACGCTTCCCAAACCAATGCCCAAGGTACGAAGCCCACCAGAAGACCTGCACAAGAGTTCAACGGGGAACGGGGAGTCCCCCGAACCCTCCGACGAGCAAGTTAGAAAGAGAGGTGGAATGTAGAGATAGATTAGAGATAGAAAGCTTAACCTTCTTCTTGTCTTCGATGTCTACTTATATCCTCTGGTAATCATTTCGTTGTCCCTTCTGACCTGTCATCTTGGTCGAAAGTCTATGCTCTAGTTTGCCTTGTTCATGATGAGGCCGTTCTGTCTCGACGGGGAGGGGTTATCGCAATAAATGTTGTAAGGGGCCTTATTAATGGCTGATGAGCAGTGTAATAACTTTGCAGGATCTTTGTCTGCTTATGTGGCTTGTCTTTTTCTTGCCACGTGTTTAGATGTCAGTGGTTCTTAATACCATGTTGAGTTCCAGCAACATTAGGCTTTAATATTTGAATTATGTATTGGGCCCTAAACGGTGGGCTATATCCTTTATGGGTTTACCCGTGTCAACTCTCATTTTTTGATTAAGAGCTTGACGGGAGGGTGTTGCCCTTGTAGGTTTTTTTATTTTTTTAACAGTAAGTTGAATTTCTTTTCGAAGTTTCAAAAACAGTTTTATGAGCTTTCAATTTATAATTTTTTTTAGTATTTTAATCATTTATTTATTTATTTATTTTTATAGATTTTAGATTTAGTTAATCTATATACACTTAAAAAATACGAGTTTTGTGCAAAAATCTTTCAAAAATTCATTGAATACAAAAAAAAAAAAGAGTAGAGCTATTCTAGTTCAAAAGTTATATTTATTTTTTAAACTCAATGATACGACAACATATTTAAATATCTAAGGTAATTTTTCTTTCTTATGTCTTTTCGGATTATCAATCAATTATCTCTTTTACATGTTATTGAATTTTAAAAATGGGTTTAGAAGGCGGACTTCTATATTAGTTTTCTACAAGAAAAGAGTAAGTACAAAAATTCACTACATTTTTATATTTTGTTATATTCAATGAATTTTTAAAGATTTTTGTACAAATTTTATACTTTTTAAACGTATTTAAATTATATAGATCTAAAAATAAAAAAATAATTAAAATATTAAAAAAATTTACTGAAAACAAAAAATATGATGTGTTTAAAAATTTCAAACGAAATAGGTGTTCTGCTGGATAAGACACTACAACATATAAGAGTTTTAGAGACTAAATGTTTTGGTCTCTAAAAGTGAAAATTTTGTTATAAAAGATATTTAAGGACCAATTTCTATTATTGTGAGGATAGTTGTTAAAAGGTTGTCTCGAAAAGTAAAAAATAAGGCTTTTAGTGACAAAATTTTAAAAATGTCACTAATAAATAGACTTTTAGGGACAAAGTAATTTGGTCTCAAAATAGTTTATTTTTTGAGACAAAAAATTTGGTCCCAAAAAGATAATAATTAATCACTAATATTCAATTTTCGTTGCTAAAAATATAATGACACATTTCGTAATAAAAATATTTAGTCCTTAAAAAATAATTTTGTCTTAAATTTTGGTCTCTAAAACCTTAATTTTTTATAGTGAGAGTGTCTTTTTCATTTTTTTTTTTATTGGAGAAATAATTATTAAATTAGCACCTATAGAGATTAACCTCCCAGCCCTTGCAAAACATTTAATGCTTGTTTTCTAATTTAACTTGTTTTTGTAGAATTAAATTCATGATCTCACCCTTAAAATTAAACTTTTAAAAAAATCATGACGGTGAATTAAATTAAGCCTAGTTGGTTATATTGTGTTTCCAATTAGGCCAACTCGTGCTCTTAATACAACTTATCTATGGCATCACCGTTATTCCTACTAGCTATTCAGGATGCGTTTGTGTTTGGATTTAAAATTCTAGAAAATATATATAGATGAAAAAAAGAAAAGAATGTAACTTTTATTTCATTTACTTTTTCTTTTTATTTTTTGTTTTTTAGTTCAACAAGTATACGATTCCAATACAATATTAGATATCTAATATTTGTATCCAACTATATATATATATATATGTATTTATCATATATACAGTCATGACGTTTGTTTGTTTGCTTTTTTTTTTTTTTTAATTAAGATTTATTGTATTGTTAGTTATGACTTATTGTATTAGTTATGACAATTTTTATTTTAGTTATGATCGAAAAAGTCTTTGGTTAAGTCTCATGCCGTGTTTGATTATAATGTAGTTATTATTCATTGTGATGTTGATTATTATTATCGCTGTTATTATTTTAATTGTGACAAAAAAATGTATTAATATATCTTAAATAATGTTTAATTATAACCCATTACATTTTTAACTTATGACTTTAAAATAATTTAATATAACATTTGTCGTATCAAGACCACCACCAATGTCATAAGTTACGCACCCTGTAAATGAAGTGTGTGTTTGCAACTCTGGAAGGGGTTTAATAGCTAGTAGTATTGTGGAAGGTTTGGGACATCACTATGCAAGACCCCTAATTCAAATCATTTTAGTTTCTTCATGTCTGTTTATAATAATATTAGAAATACAATTAAATATAATATTAAATAAATTTCACTTTAAGTAATTGATTTTACATTTATGACTTATATCTTAGTTAATATGTTTATTGATATAATAATCAGTATTTCTAACATAATTAGTGTTTGATGCTTCTTGGGGCCTCTTTGTAAGTTGAGATTAAAAAAAAAAACAGAAAAAAGAAAAAAAAGGGTGTTCTCTCTTTTTGGATAACAAAGTGAGAAAGGTGGGAGAAGATAACGATTTGTCATTATTTGGCTAACGAAAATAAAATGTCTGAGGTTGTTTTTATCAAAATAGATATGTGCATTCTATCTATATATATTCTTTTATAATTCAATATCTGACTAAATGGGTTGATTAATTTGGGTGATTAAATTTAGCGTTCACTATTTGAGGCCGAATTAAAGGCGTGACCAAATCTCATATAAATTGGCCGCAAAAGAGACCAGGGAGGAAGCATACTCTACAGCCCAGGTCTTGACCATCAGGCCAATCCCTTGAAATTTATGGACATTGTCCACATGGTACTACTGACAAATAAAAAATTACAATACACGTTAAGTAGGTCATTATATATCTGTTGGCTGTATAATTTGTAAAAACCAATCGCAGAGTGACACGTGACATCTAAAGGGCAATTTGGAGAATTAATGCAAGTCTCCAATCAAAGACAGACACGTTGCAGTTCATATTGGTAATATCGGATCTGCGTGGCATCTGAATAGTCAAGAGGCGCGAGATGACATAGCCTAACGGTTACCTGCAATTCAAATTCAAATTCAAATTCAAAAAGAAAGCCTAACTGCAAAAAAGGCGTAGTGGGAACTAGTTGAGCGAAGCCATGACCAGAGATCGTGGAGATGCATTTCGACGGTTAGAAGGCCACTTCGATGGTTATCACTAAAGAGTATAAATAGCAGAGAAGGCTAAAGAGAAGAGACTCAGACTGAAATCCAGAAACCAGTCATTTACTTAATATTTTCTTTCCAATTTTTTACATTTCCAGTTCTTTACATTCCCAGCACTTCAATTCCTGTACTGCACTTCATTTCCTAGGAGTAGTTTCAAATATTTTGTTGCTGTGAACCTCTACGAGGCTGGGTCAGATCATTGTAAGTTTTCATTTGCTTAATGAAATTTAGATTTTGAAATTGTTCTTCACTTATTATTATTTACTAATTTCTCCTAAACAAACCACCAGTAAAAGACCTCTTCATTGAGGTTGAAAGAACTATAACACAATCGTCTGATAATTGGTTGGCAATTAATATTCTATAAGGACTAATTGATCATTTCTAGCATGCTTAAATTTACATTATTAACTTTTGAAAGCCAAAAAACCCAACATATATTTTTGGCATGCCTGGTGGAACCTTAAAATGGCTAGACGTAGGAGATAAGGAGAAAATGAACGCTTGGAAGAAGGTGTGGAGGGAGAGGTAGAAGTACCTGATCTAGAAGATAATGTGATAACACATCCTATGGAAGCACCTATTTCATCAGAACCTATGGTCAAACAGACCAGCACATCGGAACATGCACCACATGTTCAAAATATTGGATGAGGCCATGGAATTGGACCATCCACTATTCCGTCTACTCAGCCAATGAATCCGTGAGGAGGCTTGGTAGATGCCATGGGACAACAGTTAATGTATACAATGGAAAGATGGGCAGCATCCTTCATGGATCGAATGAATTCCCATCAACCAACTATCACAAGGCACATGGAGGAAAATTCAAATGTTCTTCAGCAAAGATTGGCTAGAGATAAACAGCCTATGTAAATTAATGGACATACAAAGGCCTAGTTTGGGAAGCAACCGGTTTAGCCAAAAAGCCAAAAAGTTACTAAAAAAGCCAAAAAGCCAACAACCTATACCAAAAAGTCAAAGATTCCATTTTCTCTCTACTTTTTGCACATCTTTTTGTAAAAAGCCAAAAAGTCATCCCAAACATACTAGTTTTTTTTTACATCATATTTTAGCCAAAAAGCCAAAAAGTTACTAAAAAATCTTGTTCCCAAACGAGGCCTAATGGTTAGACTAATAATCAAAATTATGAAAGACCATCACCTGTACCTCAGTTATGGTATGAGGTTCCTTCGAGGCCTTTGGTAAATCAAAATATCTCATTACCTAACAACGAAGCCATACAAATTGGTGGATTTGGCCCAACACAAGAAAATAGCATGAGAATGTTTCCAAATCCCTCTATTTGAATTCACACCTGAGGGGTTGGAAGGGTTTCTTGCGGCTAGAAGAGAAACAACACCTGTTCCTCCTCTTGCAGTACCTTTCCTAGGTCCTTTCGCAGAATAGGCCCAGAGAGCTCAACTATGCCCTCAACAGCAACCAATACCACAGGGACAACCATTCTTAAATTTACCTCCCTATGGACCAAGAAGACCTCAAGCACATGGGATTACACCAAACCATGTGTTTGTCCCTCCAATAGTAGTCCAACAAGCACAAAATATGGTTCATAGGGACCAAATTGCTGATATTGTCAGAGAAATATGTAGACTTATGGTTTGGGGGGTCCAGACTCCTGTATATAGAAAGCCATACCCAGAATGGATAAATAGGGTGCATGAATACCCAAGAGAGTTTATAATACTAGACTTTGCTCTCTTTTATGGAAATGGAAACCAATCAACATTAGAACACATTGCCAGGTTCGTAGGCCAATGTGGTGAATTTACCAATAATAATTATATGAAGTTGAGACTCTTTCCAAATTCTTTAACTGGGGCAGCCTTTGTATGGTATATTAACCTTACACCTGGCTCTATCCAAACTTGGCAACAAATGGAGGAGGCATTTCATGCCCAATTCTTCTAAACAGAGCCTGAAGTTTCCATGGCAGATTTAGCAAGGTTGAGCCAAAGGCCTAATGAGAAGGCTGCTCAATTTATTACCAGATTCAAAATAGTACGAAACAAGTGTAAGGTCATTATACCAGAGCCTAAATTTGTGAGATTGGCTCAAAATGGTTTAGAGTTTAGGCTTTGAAAGAAGTTCAATTCAACTGAGTTTCGAGACTTAGTGGAATTAACCTATAAGGTGTCTAGATATGAATCTTTACTTGAGAAAGAACAAGATTGAAGTAACGCATCATATAAGACCTATTATAGGGACCCTAATTATGAAATTGATGCAGCAGAAATCGTAGGGAAAGAGTCCATGACCTGTGAGACGTTAATAGACCAGTAGTTTAAAAAGAAAGACCTTCATAGGAAGTATTCTTTTGATTTAACAAAAGCAGATAACATTTTTGATTATTTGCTTGCAGCAAATTTCTTAAAGTTACCAAAGGGAGTTAAGATCCCTACCCCCAGAAGAACTTAAAGGGAAAATGTATTGTAAAATGACATAATTCTTAGTCTCATTCAATTAAAAAACTATATTGTCTTTCGGAACAGGATCTAAGAACAGATTCGAAAGGGGATGTTAAAGTGTCCAGCCAAAGTAGAGAAAGTTATGGGGATTGACACTAATCCGTTTCTAGAGATTGGGGAGGCTGCAGCCAATGTTGGCATGCTAGATTTTCAAAACCTATCATTGAAAGAATTAGAGGAGGTTAATGTGCAGATGCATATTGCCAGCTAGACTACTTTCAAGAAGGATACCAGAAGTTCACCACCAAATGGACAGAGCTTTGCAAACCAAAAGGATGACTCTAGTGAGGAAGCACTGGATGATAACTCTCTTGAGGTAGCTGTCATGCAAAGGATGTGTCCTAGATGTAGGTTAAGTTACAAATGGTTGAAAGGGCTCCCAATTGATAGGAAGCAGTATTACAAAGATGTACAGAGACGCCCTAAGCCAACCAATACCTACAACAAGAGGCCATACCCAACTGATCCCAGACAGTAGCCATTCTTGGTTGGACCACCAGCCACTAGAATGCAATCCAAGGGTAAGAGACCTCTGTATGAGTTCAGACCACCCAATTACTACAGGATGGAAGGCAATTATCTTGAGAGAAGTCTTGAATTGGGCTCAAGTCAAGGAATTAGAGCCAGTAATTGGCCTCTAAAGTCAACTTCGAACAAGATGCAAGGCAATTACCTGGAAAGAAGGCCTGAATTAGGCTTAAGACAGGGTGCTAGATCCAGTGATTGGCCTCAATAGTTAGCTTCGAAGGTGGTTTCAAAGACTGGGGAAGCAAGTTCAACAACTGAACTAGTGAGTTGATGGGTACCTGGGGTGCCAGACTGGTTTGTCATGTAGAACAAGCCTAAGGAAATACCTGCATAGAGAAATGTCTTTGGAGACAAGGGCAGAATGATTAAACCTTCCTTGGTGGCTTCAAATAATTGGGTATTACTCAAGCACCTAAAAAATAAAGGAACCAGATATGGTTCCAATAATCTTTAGGTCTCAAAGGAGGAGGATCCAGTGAAAGTACACCCAGTACCAAAAGGATCTGAAGGAAAGTAGAGAGAGTTCTTCATTGGCCCAGTCAAAATGCCAGATAGAGGAAAAAGAAAATCCAAAATTGGCTCCTCAGAACAAAAGAAGGTTTGAGAATGAGAGGAAGCTGAGAGTTGATGGAAGAAAGTAAAGTAATAAGCAAAAGTGGAAGGGTAAAGTGAAACTCTGGCATATTTTACTCCATAAGAAGTAGGGTTTGATACCAAAAATCTCAGGCACCTAGAGTGTAAAATAGTGAAATAAGTAAAGAGCCAAAGTTGCAATATCCAGAGTGGCCTCCCTTGGTTAGCATCCAAAGGCTTTTCATAAAATTGGGAGCAGACTCTATACACATGGCCTAAAACATATGGAGCTAAGGCTATTTTCTTCCCCAAAACAAGGGCCTTAGCAAGGGGAGCAAACTCAGGCATAATCTTCTGAGAAGACGTACAAAACAAATATTTGCAAAGCCAATATAGAAGAAAAGAGAAAAACTCTCTGTCTGACACAGAGCCCTCCTTTGGGTTTTCAAAATGTGCAAAATCACTAAAGGAGGAATTCAAATGAGGGATGGAAAAAGGCACATTAAGGTCAGGATAATCAGGACCAAAATGGGTGCCAATAGGGGATAACCCTAAGAGATGGCATATATCAAGAATGGTAGGGTCCATCATGCCACATCGAAATTGGAAAAAATTAAAAGATGTATTCCAAAAACAGAGTGCAACAGGTATGAGGAAAGGGTCTTTAGGGATAAAAAACATGGCCAGTCGAAGGGCATCAAAGAGGCAGAGTTCCTGAAGGTCCAGAGACCTAGCAGGGACAACTCGATCATATCATTCTTTCCATTTAGGTCTCATTGTGGGCTAGTAGCGGTGGGGGTCGATTCAATCTCCAACTTTCCCAGTCAAGGCCACCTTCGTGAGTAGGCAATGGTCCTCCAGACGAGGTATAAGGCAGGGAGCTGAACAGGGGCCTCCCTAAAAATAGGTCCAAGCACATACTTTCCTTGAGCATGGTGACCAGGAATAAAGATGCGTCCATCAACAGGACACCGTTCACCAGCTTTATATTTCTCACATTCTTCATTGATGAGTCTCCTTAAAGTCACAGAGGGGCTTACACGCTCGACAAATGGCACTTTTAGAGATGAAGAAGCCATTATTGAGTAGTTGAAAGAGGAAGGTAGATGAGGAGTGGAAAGTTGCAGGCAAGAGCAGTAGGGGTGAGAAGGGAAATTTTGGGCAAGTGAATAGGCAAAGCGCGAAGGAAAAGGGTTTTTAACCTTTTTGTCCAAAAGATTACCAATTCAACCCAACGGGTTAGTTTGATCTGAAATAAACCATTTGATGGTTTTTGACTTGTGTGGAATTAAAATGCTAATTTCAGAACATAACGGGTTTTAAAACCATATCATAGGGAGTCTTTTTCATGAGTAAATTTTGGGAGGGAGGTATATTTTTAAATACTCAGCTTGGCTTTGAAAACTTGTAGTTGGCTTCGAAGCAAGTTTTCTCCTAAGATCTTTGAAGCTTACGCCTCAAAAAAGGAAAATAGTTAAGGCTTGTTTTTTTCGAAGGTTCTATAAGCCTACTCCTAGATCATCTTTATAGGGTAATGTCCTTTGAAAGAATCTTTAGAATGCCTGTCTTGTTTAAAGTTGTGGATTCTGAAAGTAAGCACTACAAAACCAGTACTTGGCCAAGCAGTGAAGGAACCCAAAATGACTCACTCTTTGAGAATAAACAGTGTAACTCCTAAGGGAAAATTCCATACTTCGAAGCACATAGATTGTATTTCGAAACAAAAATGGTTAATTCGAAGCTGTTGGTTATACAGATTATGTTAATCATGTAATTGGAATATAAAACTTAGGACAAAGATTGCCATTTTTAAGAGCAAATTCCACACTTTGAAAATACTTAAGTTAGGCTTTGGAACAAAATTAGTTGATTCGAAGTTTTTGTGAGCACAATAAGGAGTATAGTCACATCAAGCATACAATTGGAACATAAAACCAGATCATGCCAAGTAGGGGAAGAAAACCCTTAGTTTTATTGATATATACGTAATTACATTAGAAAAGCCTACTTGGCTATGAATTCGATTTCATAATAATAGGGAATAGAAAAAGTAATAAGTTCATTAAATTTAACCCAGCAGTGTTCAATGAACTTATGTTATTTCTTTATTCTATTTTCTATCCTATCAAAGCTAGGTTGTTGCAATTGGTATGTTCTTATTTGGTGGAAAAACTGTTCAGCTTTCACCTTGAACTCTGTCTCCTTCAGGCCTTGCTCCATTTCATCCATTTTTAAATCATCCCAGTACGCTGAATCCTTATTCTTGAAGTCATCATATTTTTCAATAAGGTTCTCTGCTTCGTACTGAGTCTGAATTTGATTGGCTGTGATTTCATCCAAAGAGTCACTGGTAGCCAAAGAAATTTTGTACCAATGAAGAAGGAGTGGAAGTTGATCCAAAAAAGCTTAAAGTTCTATCTAGGCAATGGGGTTGAGAACATGACCCCGAGTCATAACATCACAAGCTCATTGGAAGTTCTTGAGAGGAATCTTATCTCTAAGAACATTGAAAGACAAGTGAGAAAAGGCAGCAAGCAGAAGCTGAGCTTTGTATCTCTCAAATGCAGTTGGAAGAGCTAGAGGTTGGTAGGAAGGAAAAAGCTGATTCTCGAAAAGAGTAAGTTTCAATTCCTTCATCCAATGAGGATTTAAGGGAGAGAAGGTGCAAAGAGATCCATCCCGAAGGAAGAGGGGAACTGGCGATCATTCACGCATTCGAGCCGGTCAGAAGAGCAAAGCTTTTCCCTCTTAGCCAAGAATGACGGATTATATCCCTGTGCTTCGTCTGGATGAGGAGATTTTGCACTATCTTCGTTGGCATGGAAGACGTGTACCACGCCATAAGCAAGTTGTCCTCCAGACTGCGTCGGTGATCAATGGGTACATAGGGAAAAACAACTAAGCTCCGAGCAGAAGGAGGAACTGAAATGGGATCATCGAATCAACAAATCGATGATGAATCCGCTCTCTTAATTGGGGTTCATCAGGTTTTGACCAACTCTCCCAGCTAGTGGACTTGGAGGAAGAAGAAGTGGCTTTGTCCCATGCGGAGGGTAGTGGGGCAGAAGAGGAGCTTCCAATATCCATTCCTGCAAATGCTTGGTCAAAAGATTTGTAGTTGGTAGATTCTTGGTCTAAAGGTTGGTAATTTGTAAAAGTTTCCATGACTTGTATAAATGAAGGCGGATAAGTGTAGCCAATAAATGTGTTAAGGTTCTTTCAAGGCCTGCAATCATCTTCCAAAGACTCCTCGTATTCTTGATCAATGTAAGAGAAGGTGTGATTGGCCATTTGGGATGTACCATTCATCTACTCAAAGAATGGAAGTGCAAAGCACAAGGATTTAATGAAGTTCACTGCTTCATTGTCCAAAAAGCAATTATACTTCTAGAATATACAGAGTCCATGCACGTCCTAGAACGTGGGTAGAATGCACTATTCCACTAATATCACCAAGTATTGGGTATATTAGTGCCGGGGGTAATGTTGGCTGTATAATTTGTAAAAACCAATCGTAGAGTGACACGTGGCACCTAAAGGGTAATTTGGGGAATTAATGCAAGTCTCCAAACAAAGACAGACACGTGACAGTTCTTATTGGTAGTATCGGATTTGCGTGGCATCTAAATAGTCAAGAGGCACGAGATGACATAGCCTAATGGTTATCTACAATTCAAATTCAAATTCAGAAAGAAAGCCTAACTGCAAAAGAGGCATAGTGGGAGCTCGTTGAGTGAAGCCATGACCAAGATCGTGGAGATGTATTTCGACGATTAGAAGGCCACTTCGACGGTTATCACTAAAGAGTATAAATAGTAGAGAAGGCTAAAGAGAAGAGACCCAAACTCAGATCTAGAAACCAATCATTTACTTAATATTTTCTTTCCAGTTTTTAACATTTCTAGTTCTTTACATTCCCAATACTTCAATTCCTGCACTGCACTTCATTTTCTAGGAGTAGTTTCAAATAGTTTGTTGTTGTGAACCTCTACGAGGCTTGGTCAGATCATTGTAAGTTTTCATTTGCTTAATGAAATTCAGATTTTGAAATTGTTCTTCACTTATTATTATTATTATCTAATTTCTTCTAAACAAGCCACCAGTAAAAGTCCTTTTTATTGAGGCTAAAAGAGCTATAACACAATCGTCTGATAATTGGTTGGCAATTAATATTCTGTATGGACTAATTGATCCTTGCTAGCACGCTTAAATTTACATTATTAATCTTCGAAAGCCAAAAAAGCCAACAGTATCTTTTTATTACTTAACAAAGTTGAGTCAGTATCTCATACTCGTAAATTTTTTCACTATATTATTAACTTGAAACACCACATAGACAATGTTACATTTTACTACACCAATACTAAATAATTACCTTATGCAAGATAATCTTGGCTAAAGTCATTTATTTTTATTTCTTTAATATTTAGAAGGGAAATTTTGATATTATAAAAGGTTAGTTGTATGTTAGTTTCTTGAGAGAAAGTACATATATTTTGATATATTTTTTTAATCACCAAAAATGCCTATCTAAAATAACAATAAAAACTCTGAAGCTTCTCCTTCCTCTTCTTCCTTGCATTTCTTCAATCTCGCATTTCACTTTGCCTACACAAATTGCAGAGAAAATCCCCAAGAACAAAGAAAAGGGGATCATAGAGAATCTCCAACAATATGGGTTATTTTAATTATGCCAACGTTATAGTTTTAAAATGTTATCTTGTCAAAATATTATATTTTGAGAGACTTGTTCTAGTCGTGTACATAATATATATTACTTTTGAAGACCATTCAATGTCTACCATATGATGCAATTGTTTGTACTTTGTTATATGCATTCACTGTATATGTCTCTAGAGTAAATTTTAAATAAAAATTTTAATCCAATAATTAAGATTTTTAAAACTGGCCTAAATAATTTGGTGAACCCTCTATGCACTCAACAAAAATGTAAATTCATAGTAATAAACATATTAAGTTACCTAATTCACCATATTGAACCACAGATTGACGAATTAGGTAGAAAAATTGGTTAAATGCACGAATAGAAATAATTTTGATTCAAACTAATGTCGGTAGTGATGTAAAGATACAACTCGTCTCCTTCCCCTATAGGGGGAGAGTAGGGCAAGAGTTGGTTGACGGTGGGTTAGGGCTTGCAGGGGAGAGGAAAGAGAGATGAGATGAGAGAAAAAGGGAAGGTAGTTTGATAATTTGAAAGAAAAAAAATTTTCTTACCATTTTGTATTATTTCACACATTTTCATGTCTATTGTAATTATTTTTAATTCCTTTTTTTTTCTTGGTAATTTCTTTGGTCAATTCATTCATTGTATCTATTTGAATTCTAAAAAACAAAGAAGAACAAATTATCTCTAAAACAAAAAATAGTATATTAATCTTAAGCTAAATACTAAATTTAATTGATAAAAGAGTATCAAATTTCAATAGAAAATATTGAATTTTGCTATCAACATTTTGGTAAATTACAAATATATCCCTTGATGTTGTCTTAAAATATATATTGTCCATTGTGGTTTTGAAAATCACAAAAATTCCATTGTCAAAAATTTTTATTTAATAAAATTAATAGAAAAAAATGAAATTCCTAACTATTCTCCTATGGAGTATAATAAAATTATTGAAATTATTAATTAAAATATATTTCTAATATCATTAAAAACTATTAATTGACTTAAAGATTTATTAATAAAATGCATCATTTGTTATGCGATTAGAAATTGGAGGGGTAGAATGTAATTTTCAAAACTATAGAGAGCGATTCGTATTTTAAGTAAATCCCAGAAAATTATTTATAATTTACCATAAAATTTAAAATTAACTTAGAAAGAATTTGAGTCTAAAGGCTGTAGGCTTTTTTACCAGCCGGTCCTAATAATTAAATTTATTACTTATTAGGTCCTAAGTTTCTATCTCATATACCAGGTAGTCCTGTAAATTTTTTTTTTCTAGTTTTGCCCATATTTTGCTTTGCCCCAGGTTTGGTGTTCTCTCTCTCTCTCTCTCTCTCTCTCTCTCTCTCTCTCTCTCTCTTTCTCTTCCTCTAACTATTTTTCTAGTCAATGTAGTCACCTTCAATGCCACTTACTTCAACCATTATCGTACTTCGCTTTCTTCAACGCTACTCGCCTCAAGCACTGACGTCGTTGTTCACCTTCCTTGTTGTTGCCGTCTCTAATCTTACACTAACCTCTTTCTCGTTGCCATCATCGCTGCTCCTCTTCTATTATTCTCTTCCATCATTTTTGTGCTCTTCTCAAACCATTCCATTTTCAGGCGATTTTGAAACACATTCCAAAGAAATCTCAAGCAATTTTGCATCAAATTTTAGCCAAATCTCAAGCTACTACATTCAATCAGTTAGTGATAAATTTATCACTATTGAAACTAATAAATCCAACAACTGCATTGAACACAGTGATAAATATAACATGAACAAAAATCAGTGATAAATTTATCATAGTATTTGATACCGATAGGCCCGCAAGAGGGTCCAGCCCACGACTCAGGACTCAGCCCACGGACTAGATATTAAAGCCCAATAACCTTGAGAAACTAATGATGGACTAGGACCAATAGCATTCAAACACTTGCCGGGTTGGGAATCAGCCATGTAGGCAAACAAAGATCCTACAAAGTTATTGCATCCACATATCAGCCATTAATGAGAATCTCGTAACATTAAATGTGATAACCCTTTTACATCAGAGGATACAGACTTACCATGAACGATGCGAGCTAGAATATAGAATTTTGGCCAACAAGATAGTCTGGAATGGACAAGGAAATGATGAGCAAAGGATATAAGGAAGCTTCCGAGATGCATTAAAGGTTAAGTTCTTCATCCTTCTCTTCTCTATCTACACAATCAATCAACTTTATCCTAACTCGATCATCGGAGTGTCCGTCGAGGAATTACCTCCCTCCTTGGACCTTTTTGCAGGCACGCTCCGTGGACTTCAAGGCCAGCAGACCCGTTGGAAGTGTGGATCAGCCCGGTCCATCCTCTGTTGGAATTGTTGCATTATCAGTTGGCGCTGTCTGTGGGAAACTTCAACTCTGGTCGACAGTTGTGTTCATTGTCACTAGAGGGAACCCTGTTCTCACCTATCTCCTACGTTAGGGTGGATGGTAACGACCAGGTCCATGGCCTCCCAACACAATGTTGGTAACCCTGAAGCTGAGTCCTCTAACTTGAATAACCCATCTCCGTATTTCGCAAAACTAACCAACAACATCAACCGTCTGACTGAACAAAACCAAGCCCTGATCAACGCTTTACTCTAGCACGATTTACCTATACCTCCTCCATAACCATAAATAGTTTCCCCGCACCCCAAACAAGCTCACAATCACCACTAACTTCCACCATAGGTGCCCCATGGAATGTTTCCACCCTTCGCCCCATACCCTAAACCGTCGAATCTCGATGGTCCGCACCCTCCTCCTTCCGGCTGGCAGCTTCGACAAGAGACGCCACCGCCTTTTAATAACCATCTCCCACCACACCATGCTGCCGTTCACGAAGGTGAGGCTAGTCGTGTTCAACCCCTGATTCCTACTTGCAGGGATAACACCTATGTCTGGGACAAGGAGCTGAAGGCTATGAAGCTGTAGCTGCCAGGGGTCATGCAGAACATGCAGCACAAAACTTCCTCTACCGTTAACTCTCCTTTTACCACTTTCATTAGAGATAAAGCTCTCTCTCCCAAGTTCAAAATGCTATCGATCAACACCTTAAATAGTACCGCCGATCCAGTCGACAACGTGGAAGCATATCAGACACTCATGATTCTCCATGCCCTTCTCGATGAAATCATGTATCACGTTTTCCCTGCCATATTAAAGAGGTCGGCGCACCTATGGTTTAGCCAGCTTCCCCCAAACTTTGTCACCTCCTTTCGCCAGCTCAGCGAATCCTTCTTGAGCCATTTCATTGGTGCTCAGTGACAGCAACATCCAATGACCCAACTGTTAAGCATTCGGTAGACGAAAGGGGAGTCACTGCGCAACTTTGTCACTCGTTTCAATACCGAGGCCTTACAAGTGGAGGAAAATGATGACAAGGTCATTCTCACAACCTTCATGGTTGGCTTGCACCCATTAGATTTCTTTTTCTCCCTTTCCAAAAACCTCCCGTCTAGCATGGCCGCCCTTCTTGCCAAAACCCAAAAATATATGAATGCCGAGGACTCTCTGGCAGCCCGCCTAGACACTGCATCCAAAAATCCACCTCCCAAGGACAAAAGAAAAGAACCTGAGCATAGGTCCTCACAATATACACATTGACCCCCTCAGTATACAGACCGACCGGCACTTATCGGTCCACCTAGTCGATTTGAATGATACACCCTCTCAATTTACCCATGGGGCAAGTCTTGCACTAAATTCAACGAGACTACAACCTGAAATGGCCTCAACCATCTAGATCTCCCTCCAACAGGTGGGATCAATCTAAGTATTGCTGTTTCCATCAAGACCACGGCCATAACATTGAGGAATGTATCAACCTTAAAGACCAGGTCGAGGATTTGATCCGCCAGGGGCATCTCAGCCGATTCACGGTAGCCCGTCCCCAGCAAAGGCTGAGGACTGATCCCTCGGGGCACAATCGCCAACACACTCCTCCCTGACAACTTGCACAACCCAGGTGGAACGATGATTGGGTCCTACCACAACCCCGAGCACAAGGCGACCCCAGCCCCCCATTCGTCGAGATAAAAGTTATTGATGGTGGGCTCGCATGTGGTGGGCCATCTCGGTCGGCACAGTAAGCCGAGTTCAGAAAAATCAGACAAGGCTCTGATAAGGAAGTAACGACACTAGACCGCCCCTACAAACAGCTCAAGCATTGGTCTGAACTAATCACCTTTATGGAGGCAGACTGCACAAGTATTCGCTACCTCCATGACGACCCCCTAGTCATTTCCCCTCTCTTATCAAATTACAAAGTCAGACAAGTACTTGTCGACAATGGCAGCTCTTCGAACATCATCTTCCTCAACGCCTACCGTAAACTCAAGGTCAGCGAAGAAAAGTTGTCGCCTCTCCAAACCCCACTAGTCGGCTTCATCGGAGATCGGGTGACCTGCATAGGCTCTATTGATTTTCTCATCACCATCAGAGAATATCATGACAGTCCACCAAACTAGTCACTTTCCTCATCGTTGACTGCCCTTCTGCTTATAACATCATACTTGGTCACACAACTCTCAACGCCCTCTAAGCTGCCACCTCCACTTACCATCTAGCCATGAAATTTCCGACCGATCAGGGGGTCGACACAGTGAGGTGCGACTAGACGGTGGCCAGAGAGTGCTAAGTCACCTCACTAAAGGAAGTCAAGATGAAGGAGGCTATGATCATCGAAGGCCTTGATTTTAGAGATGAGGAAGAACTAGTTAGAGGTGAACTAGTGAAGGAACTGGTCGAAATACCCATTGATTCTACCGATTCAACAAAAATGGCTAAGATTGGTAGCCAGCTATCTTCTCAGGCCAAGGCCAACCTCACGACTCTCTTGGCGGAGCATAAAGATGTCTTTGCTTGGACTCATTCGGATATGCCAAGTATCGACCCTTCTTTTATTACCCATTGCCTCAGTATTGAGACCCAATTCCGACCGTTCTGCCAAAAGCAACGCATTTTTCATCCAAAACGCAACAACCTCATTGCCACTGAGGTGGACAAGCTGTTGAAGGCCCAGTTTATTAGAAATGTATAGTACCCCAAATGGCTATCCAACGTAGTCTTGGTCCATAAAAGCAATGGCAAGTGGAGACTCTGCGTCAACTACTCTGACCTCAACCGAGGTTGTTCTAAGGATAGCTACCCACTTCCCCGAATCGATTTACTGGTCAACGCAACGGCCGGCCACCAGATGCTCAGCTTCATTGATGCTTTCTCTAGCTATAATCAAATCTTAATGCATGCAGCTGACCGGGAACATACCTCTTTCATTACTAACAGAGGAACTTATCATTACTAGGTGATGCCATTCGGTCTGAAGAATGCAGGAGCCACTTACTAACGTTTGGTTAATGCTATTTTCAAGAATCAGATCGGTCGCAACATGGAGGTCTACGTCGATGACATGCTTGTCAAAAGTAGACTCTCCTCTAATCACTTAACAAACCTGTGGGAGACCTTCCAAGCCCTATGCAAGTATAAGATGAAGCTAAACCCAGAGAAGTGTGCCTTTGGCGTCGGATCTGGTAAGTTTTTGGGGTTCATGGTCAGCCATAGAGGTATCGAGGCCAATTCAGAGAAGATTAAAGCCCTAATCAAAATGCAATCTCCTCGAACGGTAAAGGAGGTCTAGCGGCTCATTGGCAGAGTTATCGCCCTCAACCGATTCATTTCCTGAGCAACTGACAAATGTATTCCATTCTTCAAAGTTCTCTGGTAGGCTTTTGAATGGAACACCGAGTCCAACAAGGCCTTCGAACAACTGAAGCAGTGCATGGCTACCCCCTCTCTCTTCTCTCAAGCATTGCCAGGCAAGACCCTCTCCCTTTACTTAGCCGTCTCCAACACCGTGGTTAGTGCATGGCCCAGGACATTATCACATTCTTAGAACAGGGAACACTACCTACAGACAGAGAGGAGGCCACCAAAGTCAAGGCTCGGTCCTCACATTATGCCCTTGTCGATGTCATCTTGTATAAGAGGGATTTTCACGGCCATACCTCAGATACCTCAATAATGATCAAGCCACCTACGTCATGAGAGAAATATATGAAGGCGTTTCCAGTAACCACTCTGGGGGACGATCTTTAGCTCATAAAATCCTTCGCACGGGCTACTTTTGGTCCGCACTGAACCAAGACGCCATCAATTTTGCGCTTAAATGCGACAAATGCTAGCGTTTTGCCAACATCCCCTACGCCCCCCTACAAAGCTGATCACCGTTAGGAGTTCTTACCCCTTTGCCAAATGGGGCATCGATCTCGTAGGCCGCTTACCGACCAGTCGACCGGCCGACCGGCCGAGGCCAAGTGAAGTTTGCTATGGTTACCATTGATTAGCTCACCAAGTGGATAGAAGCAGAGCCCCTTGCCAAGATCACCAAGCGGAATACCACCAAGTTCATTTGGCAGTCTAGTGTGTGCCGCTTCGAGTCTCCTCAAGCCATTGTCTCCGACAATGGCAAACAGTTCGACAATGCCAAATTCAGAGCATTCTGCGATGAGCTTAACAATACAACTTGTTTTGCTTTTCCTGGCCATCATCAAGCTAACAGCTAGGTAGAAGTTACCAACCGCTCTTTGTTGAAAATGGTTAAGACCAAGTTGGAGGTCACCAAGGGACTTTGGGCAGAGGAGTTGCCAAACGTCCTCTGGGCCTATCGGACGACAGCTAGAACTTCGACTGGAGAGACCCATTTTCGCCTAACTTACGGTGTCAAGGCAGTTATCCCCGTAGAAGTGGGCCTACCGACTCCAAGGGTCATTAATCCCAATCCATAACTGAATGACGAATTCCGGAGGGTCGACCTGGACCTCATCGAAGAACTGCGAGAAACAGCCGCCGTCCGACTGGCCTCATACCAACAAGAAGAGAGTCAGTACTATAATCACAGAGTCCGACCTAAGGAATTCACAATGGGAGACCTCGTCCTTCGAGAAGCAACCCTCGCCACTAAAAACCTGACCGAGGGGAAGCTCGCAACTAAGTGAGAAGGACCTTACATCGTTAAAGCTACACCCCGCCCAGGCACTTATCGTCTCTAAGACATGGAAGGCAGAGACCTCCCTTACCCTTGGAATGTCGAGCACTTGAAACGCTATTTCTAGTAAAATAGTGTCTTTTGTTTTTTTTCCATAAATTCAATTGTTGTATGTTTTATTTTGCCGTTCGGAACACTTGTTCATTTTTGTGCTAGCCATACAATGCATCAACTTATGGAGGACTGTACCTTAATGCCAACTATTTGAATTCCCCATTTTTTGTGTTGTGCCTTAATGAACACATATTCACCAAGCCTTAGTCAAACTAAGCCCTTCAAAGCCTCAGCCAGACTGAGCATGAAGCACTTGGCCAGACTGAGCTGAACAAATATTCTACCACTCTCAGCCAGCTTGAGCCCTCCAAAGCCTTAGCCAAAGTGAGCACGAAGCGCTCAGCCAGATTGAGCCCTCCAAAACCTCAGCCAGACTGAGCATGAAGCGCTCAGCCAGACTGAGCCCCCCAAAGCCTCAGCTAGACTGAGCTTGAAGAGCTCAGTCAGACTGAGCCCTCAAAGCCTCAGCCATACTAAGTTGTTCTTTGAAACACAGCACCATGTGCAAAGCCAGTTCATTATACCACAGTCCAAAAAGCAAAACACACAGCAATTTTATAACTTAACTTTATTACAAACCATAATAACAAGTAGTTTTTTCAGACTATGGGCAGCTAGTTACATGATTCATTTAGTTCACTTTTAAGTCTCATTAGCCACATTACTTTATAAACCACTTCCTTACCCAACACTTAAATCTTTCCACACACAGGTTTATTATAATACCAAGTACAAAAAAAAAAAAAAAAAAACCCATTGAGGCAGATAAAAACAAAACTTCACAAACCATCCTCAAAATTTAAATTCTTTACAAATGTCAACCATTCTTTACAAGGAGCTATGTCAATTCGACAACAAAACAAAGAAAGGGAAAAACAACAAAAATAGAACAACCTAAGTCTAATTTTCACACTGCTCCACCTTTATCCCCACCTTCCTCACTGGATACCAACTCTTCCTCCTCAACCCCCTCATCCAGTGGGGTTTGGGCTATGTCCCCCTCTCCTGGCCTCATGATATTAAAGTCCATGTCAGGAAAGAGCTCCGCTGCCCTGTACTTGAAGCTCGTCTAGTTGTTGTCCCAGTATTGGCTTATCTCATGTTTGTAGTAGTCTGATTGCTGAAAACTTTGGATTATTTCTTCTTTGATCTGCCCAGCAACATCCACCTCTGACGGCCCAGCACCACCTTGCCCCTCTCTGGCCAAGCCCCACACCACAGTCGCATCAATGGCCATTTGGAACTTAAGGGATGACTTAAACTATTCCACCGCCGCGGTGCATAAGTCCGGATAGGTAGCTCTCTCAGACGCCATCATCCTGGCTAACTCTGTAGTCTTGGCCCTTTCTTCTTCCAAGGCCCTCTGCAACTCAGCGATACACGTATCTACCTCTTCCTTGTCTTTCAAGGCCTGATCGCGTAACTCTTCATTATTTATGAAGGCCTATTCCAATCTCTCTTTGGCGGTGTCGCACGCTTCTTGGACCTTGCCCATCATCTTTTGCTCGCTCGCCCGCTCAAACTCTAGTGATACCACCTTGTGGCTCACCACTTCAAGTTCAGACTTGGTGACTGACAACTCGGAGGTGACCTCAGCCTGGCCTATGCTGGCGCGCTTAGTCAAGTAACTCTGCAACACTACCAATACCTCTATCTTTTTCGCCCTCTGTGCATAGACCAGGCTTTTTGCGCAGGCGCTCCACACTGCCTTTCTTCAGTCAGCCGTCTCTACCCTTAAGTTCTGCAATTGTGTCTGCACCCCTTCTAGTTATGCCTTCAGGGGCTCCGCTTCCACCTTCGCCCCCACTGCTTTGCCCAGCAGGGCCGCTGCCAGGGTCGCTGCTTCCATCTGCGCTGAGTAGAACCCTCTCATGAGGTTGACCTTCGTAAATTGTGCCATACTCTGCATGGCTGCCTCTTCAAAACCCTCAACAGACGGTCTACGGTGACCCTGGCTTCGCCCCCCATCACCCGCAAAGTAGCTGACTACCGCACGAAGATGATATGTGGTGGTCCTCAACGCGACGCTCGTCTCTGCTCCACTTGCCCACTCTCACCCTACCTCTTGACTTGGGGGCACTTCTTGTGAGGGCATGTCCTTGGAGGGTAGGTCTGCCAACCCTTGTTGCTTGTCTACTTCGTTCACCACTTGGCCACTTGGGAACTTGTCCAAACCTTCTTCCGCCTCCACACCAACCTTGGTCTTCTCCTCTTCTACCTCTGGAGGCAACTCCACCACCTCCTCTTTCTCCTTCTTCAACACCGGTCCTCCTTCACTTCCCTCTGAAGCCACCTTCCTCATCTTCTTTTTTTTCAACACCGACTCCATCTCCCTCTTGCTTCTCTCCTTCAATGGATCCACTGGCGCTAGCATGAATTTTTCCATATCTGCTCCATAGCTCCTCCAGATCCTCTACCGTTAGCGTGAATTTGTCAACCTTGATATGTTAGTGGTCTAGCGTCACTTGGCTAATCGGCTGGACCGCCGTTATTATTGTCCCTGAAGAGGGTCACACTGGCTACTCCACAACCTTCTCTTCACACCTCTCTACTCTATATTGCTCTGCCAGTGCCACTCCATCATCATCCTCTAATGCATCTGATGTCATCACTGGCGCTTTGTCTTGTGCCATCTCCTTCACATTTCTGTATATCGCCTTGGTTGCGGGGGCGAGGAAATCGGCGATGTGAAAGAGGAGAGAGTCCATCGAGAGCTAAAGTCTAGAATGGGTTGATTCTTCGTAATAAGGTAAGTAAATCGCACCAGTCCAAATGCCCAGGGTTTTCCTGTGTTCCAAGGATCGAGGTTAAAATTTGCTAGTTTGAAATTTGACAAATAAGTACAAACCCCCGCCTTTTCCTACTTCCCTACCACCAGCCCCTTCAGCTCTTCCTATTGATTCGTATTTCCTATCTGTGGCCTCATATCTCGCCACGTGTATGGCTACGATTCCTCTCTCTCCCCACTAATTCTCTTTCCTCTCTCCTGTTTATTCCTTTTCACATCATCACGTGCTTACTCGCTCTTTGAGCCCCATGCACCGTCACTGAATTTTCGGTCCGCCTTCTAGCGCCATCCCGCTCAGCCACCTTCACGGTCAGCCCTCCTCTCGGTCAGTTATCCTACTTGGCCACCTTTGCGGTTGGCTCTCTTCACGGTCGGCCATCCTGCTCGGCCACCTTCGTGGTCGGCCCTCCAGCTTGGCCCCTTTCACGGTCGGCCCTCCTGCTCGGTCCCCTTCATGATCGGCCCTCCTCACGGTTAGTCATCTTGCTTGGCCACCTTCGCGGTCGGCCCTTATCTTTGTAGGTCATCCCGCTCGGCCACCTTCGCAGTCGACCCTCCTCACGGTCGGTCATCCTCCTTAGTTACTTTCGTAGTTAGCCCTCCTTACAGTCGGCTGCTCTTGCCGACTGGTCATTCCTCTCAGTTCCCTCATCCATGGTCGCTCGGTCTTTCATCTCCATTCCACCATCCCCCTCCCACCCCACCCCTGCCTCCTACCCGGGCTTGGGGGACTCCCTCTATCTTTTCTATTCCCTTCGTTGGACTAAAACTGCACTTGGGAATGGGGGACTACTAATACTAATGGGCCCGCAAGAGGGTCCAGCCCACGACTCAGGACACAGCCCATAGACTAGATATTAAAGCCCAGTAAACTTGAGAAACCAATGATGGACCAGGACCAATAGCATTCAAACACCTGTCGGGCAGGGAATCAGCCAAGTAGGTAGACAAAGGTCTTGCAAAGTTATTGCATCTACACATCAGCCATTAATGAGGCTCTCATAGCATGAAATGCGACAACCCCTTTACGTTAGAGGATATAGACTCACCATGAACGATGCGAGCTAGAATATAGACTTTCGGCCAACAAGACAGCCTGGAATGGACAAGGAAATTATGAGCAAAGGATATAAGGAAGCTTCTGAGATGCGTTAAAGGTTAAGTTCTTCATCCTCCTCTTCTCTCTCTATACAATCAATCTACTCTATCC
This sequence comes from Camellia granthamiana, assembly GCA_036172215.1. Taxonomy (NCBI): domain Eukaryota; kingdom Viridiplantae; phylum Streptophyta; class Magnoliopsida; order Ericales; family Theaceae; genus Camellia; species Camellia granthamiana. Next base: position 35,856,966 of record CM069907.1, read on the forward strand.
TAACTCGATCATCGGAGTGTCTGCCGGGGGACTACCTCTCCCCTTGAACCTTTTTTGCAGGCATGCTCCATGGACTTCAAGGCCAGCAGACCCGTTAGAAGTATGGATCAGCTCGATCCATCCTCTGTTGGAACTGTTGCATTATTAGTATTAATATCAAAATTCCAGTAGCAATAGTCCATAACATATTAAAGAAATCAGTGATAAATTTATCACTGAATTAATTGATAAATTCATTGGATTAGTTCAACAAGTTTTACAAATGTGGATTTTCACTAACACACTGTAGAAAGAGTCTCGATCTCATCGGTGACCATGTAAAGTACTGATTGCTGAAGATGGTCAATCAACATTGAAAACAATTAGATTTGAAGCTAGTAGTAAAGTTCGACGTTAAAAATAGAGGATCGACGATTGAAGAAGAGTGAGGGTGATGGAAGATGAAAGATGGAGGATGGAGGAAGAGAGATGGTAACGAGAAAGAGGAAAGAAGTTACCAATGTCAGGCGAGCGAGTCAAACGGTTGAGAGAGAGAGAGAGAGAGAGAGAGAGAGAGAGAGAGAGAGAGAAACGGCTTGGTCCAAATATATCAGGGGTAAAATAAGAATATGGGTGTAGACGTCCCCGAACGCCCCGGGTGGATGAATCCCGTCTCGTTCGTTTGTGGGTTTACTACAGTTCGGACTCAAATTGTCACGGTTCTTAATCTGAACCAAAGAGTCCAAAATTCGGCAAATCATTTTGAGAAAACAAATTTTTAGAAAGAAGTGCCAAACATGGACTGCTTTGCCAGATACAGAGTCGCCACCTAAATATTTTTTAATGGGGGAATTTAGGAAACCCTGACTCATTTGCCTAAGGCCACGTGTCCGTCATCACCAAAGTTACCTCGGCTCGGGAACTTGGGTACGATCGGGGAAGGTCAGCTACGAGCACCCCCTCTTGCCCGATCCGAAGATCGGCCTCTACTAACCATGATATCTCGTTTTGAAAACATTATGCGTTCTTATTCCGGTTAATTAGCTAGAATTACTATGTGATGCACACAACACAAAAGTATAGACTAGATCGCCTAATTTGGAACAAAGCATTGCATATCCGTTTCATTTAGGAAATGGTTTGAAATTTGCTACTCGCAAGTAGGCTAAAACACGGATTTCAACGAGTTGTTCCAACTCAAACAATCCAACCTTCATCCACAGGCATTCAAGCAGTTAATCAAATAAGCATTTAGCCACATGGTAATCATGCTATTATGGCAACACTCACACGCATGCGGCATGCTAAAGCATAAAAGCTTACCTAGTACTCCAAGCCAAAACAGAAACTAGTTAGTAATCATATGCATGATCCTAGTTCATGTTAAGATGGCTAATGTAACACATACAGGATGCAACTAGAATAGGCTCGGCTATCCTAAAGATGACATGTGAAATGCTGCAACTAACAAGTACTCAACTTGGAATTGAAATACAAGTGTAGTTAGCATGATGTGTCGAGCCCGGTGCATGCAAGACAAATGTATGGATGCACGCATACATAGCATAAGGTATGCTAAAATAAATATGCCCTAGTACTAACCATTGAAAGCAGGTAAGTAAAAGGGAGAAAGAAGTGGGGGTTGGAAGACATACACACACTCACCCACACTTATTACAAATTCGCCCTCGCTCGGAGGGACCAAAAGAATAATACAAATTAATTAACCTACAAGCTAATTAAATAATTACAGACCACCTAATTAATTAACAAATCAATTAAGCTAAGGAAAGAAGTAAAAGGCCTCGGGAAGAGGGTCCAATGCATGCGTGTTCGGGTTTGCTCGGAAATTCGTTGCTATGCACAAGTTCCCTCTGTTTACCCTGCTCTGCTCCTCTGAAAATTGCACAAGTCTCAAGGTGCACTCTTTGGACATTGGGGGACACCACCGACCAATGTGGGATGGTCACCGGCCAAAAGTCAGTGGTCACCAGCCACTTGTGAAGCCATCGGCCACTGATGGATGGCCGGCCGGCCAAAGCTTCCTGCAGAATCCTGTTTTGACAGCAGCAGAGGGCAAAACAAGGCATGACAATGCATTTCAAGCAAATGTATGCACCACCACATCCCTTATCATGTTTATGACTCAAAGGGGTATGGTACTCGATTCTCGGACCACCAATCGCGCATTTCAATGCGTGATGGCCCAAGAAACCAAGTGTGCATTTTCAATGTGGAATGAAATGCACATAAACAAACAATGGGCCCCAACCTCTATCATAATCAATTCAAGAGGCAAGAGATGCATGCTATGATATGCAATCTAAACATGCAAGCTAAACATGTAACATGAACATGTGAACATGCAATATGCAATAGGCATACAACCTAAACATGTGGACGTGTATGGCACGCAACAAAATGCACAATGAAACAAGCATGCAACAACATGGTGGGATGGACTTACACTAACATGGGTAGCTCTCAAGCATGCCAAAATCAACGGCCATAATGATGCAACAAAGGCATGAAAATACATGGAATGCATGCACAATGCATTAACCAAGTTTAAGGCACAAAAATGCAACTCTACCAAAGCATGGCAAGGAGGAAATATGACATACAATGGTGCATGTTCCAGATCTGAAATGGCATACCAAGTGACTCCAAAATGACTCCGAAGCATGCAAACACTCATGTAATGCATTGTCAAGGGCTCAAGCATTAAAGCTAGTGAAATGCAATACACTATAAACATGCAAAGCGATGCTTGAATGATGAAACCAGCCCCAAACAGTCCCTATACAGCCCAAAATAATGCTAAAACATGTATGAAATGTAGCCAAAATAAGCTAGCATGCTTGGCCAAAACATCATGCAATATGAGCTAGTAAGCATGGTTTACATGGCAAGTGTATGAGAACTCATCAAACCAGCCAAAAACAGTGAATAAAACCTGTCAAAATATGCCCAAATAATCACTGAAATGCAGCCAACATGTGCAAAAATGATGAGCTCCTTTGAAAGGCCATACAAGGGATTATTAAGCACATATATGATGGACACTCAAAAAGGCCAAATCAACTCTGGAAATCAAATATGACAGCCCTAAAACTCACCCAAAAGGCCCTGAAATTGATCGATAAAGCATACAATGAAAGGCTCCCTTGAAAGGCCTTGAGGAGGGTTGTTCCTCACATGCATGAAGGACATAAAGAATGGCCAAAAGGGCCTTGGACAGGGCCAAGGCAGACCTCAAAATCCTCAGAATGAGGCCTGAAAAGTGACTTCAATGCATGCAAAATAGGGTCCCTTTGGAAGGCCAAAAAGACCACCAAGCAAGACAAGGAGAGAGGGGGTCACCCCCTCTGATTTTGGCCCTCAAAACAACAAATCTACCACTGAAAATCCATTGGATTTCAGTGGTGAGAAGGCCAATATACCAAAGTCCTCGAAGCCTAACAAAGAGAGCACAAAAAGGGGCCAAACAAGGCCTAAGAGGGGGAGGTCGACCCCCAACACCGAAATGACCTTAATGAAAGATCTTAAGCATGCAAATACAAGACTTTTTTTAGTTATACTCAAAGCTCAAATCAGTATGTAAAGCAGGTCAAAAGCTAATGCAAGATTGGGGGATTTAAAGCAAAAGTGTTACCCTTGAAGAACACCTCAAGAACAACAAGTCCAGCCACCTTCTTCTGATGAAATCAAGCTCAAAACCTCAAGAACAAACCCTCAAAGTCTCCCAAAGTCGAAGTATGGTGTAATGGTGTGTGCCTTGGTGCAAAACTAAGAAGAAATCACACTTTTGGCCCTTAAACACACACACACAATGAAGAGAGAGAGGGAAATATAGAGAGAGAAAGTGTATATATCAGAATATATGTGTATTAGGTCTGATTTTGCTGAACCAAAACAAAGGAGAAGAGAGGTCTCTTATATAGACAATGAAATGGCTCCAAGCTTCTTAGAGAAGCTATTGTAGAAGGGTCAAGGGGGTCAAGCTTCCAAGGGAAGCTAACCCAAAGGTGCAAGCTTCTTGAGGAAGCCAAGACAAGGGGTCAAAGCTTCCTCGAGAAGCTTTGAGCAAAGGGTGCAATAAAAAGGGTCAAAGGTGCAAAACAGCCACATATATGCACGGGGGAGAGGGTCTGTGCACTCCAGCTGGCATAGCTGGCATGCATTATGCTTGAAAAAGGCAAAGAGGTGGTATCGGCCAGAAAAGGAGGCAATCGGCCAAATATTTGGCCGGCCGGCTACTTTTTTTGGCCGGCCTGCTACTTATTTGGCCGGCCGGCCAAATTGATGGCCGGTAGGTGCTACCAAGGGAAAAAAGTGGCCAGTGGGTGTCTAGAGTGAAGCCCCAGAAGTTAGCTTTCCAATGCCACAAACCTTGCTTTAAAATTCCTCCTGTGAAAAAAGTTATGCCCTTTTTGGTGAAGTCGCGCAGATTCGATCCAACCGGACTGATCCCCTACTTCAACCAACCATATCTCCCTCACCCGGACTTGGCTTTAGGAGATTCTTGAGTGCAAAATGAAGCCCCGGAAGTAAGCTTTCGAACGGTGGTAGCCTCATAGCTAAAGTCCAAGTATGCCGATGAATAAGTCCGATTCAGCGAGGGCCGCTCGACTCTCTTCTACCTGGATCCTTGCCGAACTTCTTTCGAACTAGTTTTCTCCTCTCCTTTCCTCTTTTCTTCAACTTCAAACCCCTAAGTAAGCTGTTTTGAAAGATTTTTAAAAGATTTCATCTCTCTTTCATTCATTTCCACTTTGTCCTTGCTCGGTTTATCGAAAAGCGCATTATTTGACAAAATGTGAGCCTCGGAACATTGTAGAAACTTTATTTCAAAAATGTTTTGAAAAAGGGGTTTTAAGGTCTAAAAACCATCCAAAATAGCTTTGGTCCAAAATGGGGTGTGAAGTTGAGATTTGTCTCTCTCATTGTCGAAGAAATTAAACCTTTGCCCTGCACACCTTTTACCACCAAGTAAACCATCAGTAACGCCCAAGCCTTAAGGGCGGTAAAAAATGAGGTGTCTACAGTTGCCCCTCTTTGACAGAACTCGAAAGTCATAACAATGACGAGAGTGAATGTCAAAGCCCAGAGACGACCCATTTTTGACAAGGCCGAAGACTTGGACAAACAAACAAAATACAGATGTAGTTGGTTGAACCCGCAGGCTGCCTACGTATCCCTTTGCAAGGAATGAAACCAGCGTAGTTCAGGGGCAGGATGCAAGATGACATGCAGGAAGACTTTGATAATTAGACTTATACGCTACGCGAAACCGGTTTGAAATTTGGACTTATACGCTACGCGAAGCCAATTTGAAAGTTGAGGATTCTCCACGAACATGTGCGATAGATACACAAAGTGAGTATAGTGTGATAGATACATAAAGTGAGCGTGTGTGATTGATACACAAAGCAAGAGTGTGTGATTGATACACTAAATGAATGAAGTGAGCAAAGTGTGATGGATACATAAAAGGCAAACACAAAGTGTGATAGATGCACTAAGTGAACAAGGTGTGATTGATACACTAAAAGTGAACACAAAGTGTGATAGATGCATTAAGTGAACAAGTATGATAAATATACTAAATGTGAACACAAAGTGTGATAGATGCATTAAGTGAACAAGTATGATAAATATACTAAATGTGAACACAAAGTGTGATAGATGTACTTAGTGAACAGAGTATGATTGATATACTAAAGGTGAACACGAAGTGTGATAGATGCACTTAGTGAACAAGTATGATGGATATACTAAAGGTGAACACGAAGTGTGATAGATGCACTTAGTGAACAAAGTATGATGGATATACTAAAGGTGAACACGAAGTGTGATAGATGCACTTAGTGAACAAGTATGATAGATATACTAAAGGTGAACACGAAGTGTGATAGATGCACTTAGTGAACAAGTATGATGGATATACTAAAGGTGAACACGAAGTGTGATAGATGCGCTTAGTGAACAAGTATGATGGATATACTAAAGCTGAACACGAAGTGTGATAGATGCACTTAGTGAACAAAGTATGATGGTTATACTAAAGGTGAACACGAAGTGTGATGGATGCACTTAGTGAACAAAGTATGATTGATATACTAAATGTGAACACAAAGTGTGATGGATGCACTTAGTGAACAAAGTATGATTGATATACTAAAGATAATGAAGTGTGATGGATACACTAAAGTAAATGACGTGTGTGATGGATACACTAAAGTAAATGAAGTGTGTAATGGATACACTAAAGTAAATAAAATGTGTGATGGATACACAAAATGAGAATGTGTGTGATAGATACAGAAGAATGAATATGTGCGTGATAGATACACAATATGAGAATGTGTGTGATAGATACAGAAAAATGAATATGTGCGTGATAGATACACAATATGAGAATGTATGTGATAGATACACAAAAGTGAGAATGTGTGTGATAGATACACAAAATGAATGAAACGTAATTGATACACTAAGCGAATGAAGTGCGATTGATACACTAAATGAATGAGAGTGTAATTGATACACTAAGCGAATGAAGTGTGATTGATACACTAAATGAATGAGAGTGTAATTGATACACTGAGTGAATGAAGTGTGATTGATACACTAAATAAATGAGTTTAAACGGAACTTCTTTGAATGAACCGTACATACAATATCGTGCATGAATGAGGAAGAAACTTGATAGGTACGATGCATTACAATGCATGATGCTTAAGGGAAGCAATAAATGGACAAAGCGGCGCTTTAGAAAGCACTTCATGAAGTGAGTGGCAGTAAACCGCTCTTCTCCGATGGGGAACTCCCCTTCTTGTGTTCTTCGAACACTTACCTTCAACTCACAGTGCAAAGGTTATGAAATGCTGACAAGTAACAACATCTTTACGTAGGAGCTACGGCTGCCGCTTTTCTTCCTGATCATATTCACAACTTTCCCTATTCTCCAACGGGGTGACAGACTAGGTTGGTTCAGTATCCAGAATTGAGGTGCATACACACTATCTCAACCTATGGGGCTTCCATACAGATTTCAAGCCGGGGATACACCCCTAGGTATTTAAACCAGACTTTAGTCTCAGAAATCCCGAACATTTACGTTCTAGGCATCAGCCATTCGAACTCTAGTTTCCACCGTCACAGTTGGTCTCATAGGAACTCATTGCAAACATAGCCAAGATGCCTCTGACAGGGACCGGTACTCAAGGAGAGCACTGCTGATCACCATTCTGGGTTGAAGCAGACTTGATCTTGAGCTTGAGGTAGAGGCACACTCATACTTCGGAGCATTGACAAGGCCTGACAAGGTGCATACGGAATGCAATCTCGGAGCTTACTGAAGTTCGAACAAACTTAGATGCCCGACATTTTCCTCTTTTGCTTTTGCTTTGCAGTCCGGAACCATTATAGCTTTAGATAGGTCCTGGTTCGACTGTTCTCATATGACCGGGGTCGAACCCTGCGGTTTTATGAAAGAACAAATTCTATTTTGCACAAATGTGGAGAATGGCACAGCACTCTGAGCACAAACGATTTTTTTTTTTTGGAGATTGAGGGTGAGAATAAGTTCTCGACTGGGTATTGAGCCTACGACTGACCACAACGAAAACGACTCAATCAAAGAAAAACAAAGGGTAAACAACCTAAACACATCGAGTAACACTCGAAACGACCCAAAACAAGAATCGAGGCAAAACAAAAAGACACGACACTCAGACGTGACAAGGAGCCTGTTTCTCTGGGTATTATTTCCCACCCTTTCTCATTTGTGATTCTCACATCACTCGGCCCTCAAGCTCTATTTTTCTGAAAAAAGCCCTTTTTTCACTTTTTCTCTCAACGCACATCTCTCTATTCTTCAATCTCTCATTTTTTATCCCTCCTCTGGGCGGTTGATGGATAAACAGAAAGTTGCGGGGTCTTGCCCCTAGCATTCCGCTAGATTCTTCTCCTTGTTCGCAACAGTGAGTTTCTTCCACAGAGGGGCTGCACTACAATTGGGTGTGTAGCAAATCTGCAGCTGACATCGGTTGACGATGCTCTGCTGGGGAGTTTGGACGTGATTAGATCTGTCTAGATAAGGGAGTGGAATATCTTGTCCCATTCTGGTTTGTGCTTCGCACTTGGCTCGATACCTCGTTGCTCGGAGGATGAGAGAGCTTTCAGCCCTTTTTGTTAACTTTAGTTGTGCCCTTTTTGGCAGGTAGAGTGCCCTTCTTGGCGAGTAGTTGACAACGGGGGAAAGACAGAACACCTGACTCAACTGTGCTCCTAGTTTATCATTTTGACCATTTTTTTTTTTTTGGTTTTAAAACAATTTTGACCAACATGAAAGTTAGATCAACATGCTTGTTCAACTTTTGATTTAAAATCATGCAAGTCAGGCTATGAGCACTGAAAATTTTCCCTTTTTGGGTCCAAGAAATGGTCTAGTTTTTTTAGAAAAAAAGGATAATTTTTGAGAGAATTAGTCAACCTTAGTAAAAATTCTCAAAAACTATTTTTGCAAATGGCCAATGCTCAACAAGCACGGATCCTACTCTTGAGATGCACAACCTCAGATCCGAAGGAAAATTGCCCCTTGCTTGAAGAGAGCTGTGTGGCAACGGAAAGTTTGCCCCTTGTTTGAACGGCACCGCAGTGCATTGAATGGCAACGGAAAGTTGCCCCTTGTCTGAATGGCACCGCAGCGCATTGTAATCAGTCCTCGGAGCGATGATTACAACCGAACTCTCGGATATAGAGAAGGCAAAGATGATCAAAACCATTACATGGACATAATCGAATTTGAAGTGTTTTACGGCTGGACTTCAGAATGAAGTTGCCTACATATCCCAAAGATGGGAATCAAGCCTTACGTAGTTCGGGGGTTAAGGTACACTCGGGTATTAACCGCTCCTTTTGCGCTCTAACTTTTGCCAAGGCCGCCCCTCTGGGTTTTCGACCATGCGAGCTCTGTTTTTCTTTTCTTTTTAATTCTTTTCATTTTTTCATCTTTTCTTTTCTTTTTTCTTTTCTTTTTTCATCTTTTCTTCAATCTTTGCATTTTTTCTCTTTTTCTTTTTTTTTTTTTTTTTTTTTTTTTTCACTCTAACTTTTGCCTGGGTCGCCCTTCCAGGTTTTCGGCCCAGCGAGCCTCTCAAGGGTAAAAGTGTAGCTTTGTCCATGTCAAATGGTTTTGAGATTCTGAAGTCATCTGAATCCAGGAGAATGGTTGCTGTTCGCTGACAATGTAGAAGTCCATCCAATGGGGGCTGAATTAACCCTAGTGTTGTGGATAGGAACTCCGTTGTTCTTCAGCAATACTTTCTTCTTTCTTCCCGTCTCGGACTTGGCATTCTTGCCGATCTTCATTGATTTGTGGAATGATCCATCTTCTGCTCTTCAAGCACATCTGACAGTTTTTGCCCCTAGTTGGGTGCTTCTGATCTAGCTTAGCAAGCTTCTTTCGATCACAATTGATCTTCTTGATCTGACTTTCTTGCCTCTTGTTCGAGAGCTGCTTCAAATCCGGCCACACAGGCCTCACATCGTGGTTGACCATTGAACACTCTGAATCCAAGTTTGAAAGCAATGGGGGTCAAGTCTTGAGGCTGAGAGCGATCCTAAGCTGCACAATCTCAAGAGCGATTCCACACATGTCTTCGCAGGACCGCGAAAAACATTTTTTGAAAGTTTTTAAGAAAGCGACAAATCGCTCGCGCTGAAGACAGTGTAGAACCAATCTGGATCAAAGCTAGGGTCCTTCTCAGTACCCACACTAACAAGCATGATTTCATTCATTAAGGGCTTAGCATGCCTCTCTTTCTCTCAGTTTGATCAAAGTTTTGCAAATCAGGAATTCCTCCCTCTTTGTTTTCACCGCAGTGTTCAAAAAGTTTTGAAAAACTCAGGTCATTACAATGACTTCAAGGCACAGAAAAGACAGAGCTTCTAGTCAAATACTGCCATCTCATTTATAATTCTTGGCACAACTGGCACACGGCAGAAGCAAGCACAAGAGTGTGAAAATCACTGATGTTTCATTCAAAATCTGTTGGCACAACTGGCTCCCTGGCAGAAACAGACTCAAAACAAAACGAAAAGACAAACGCAAAACAAAATGGTGACGCCCGAGGTAACACCCCCGGAATCACCCGACCACAGGACTGACTCGATACAACAAGACAGACCCTTAATCAAAAAGACTGACTCAAGACAAAGAGACAGACTCAAAACAAAACTACAAAACTGACTCAACACCCAAGTCAGAAACTACAAAACTAGCATTTGCAAATGCTCAAAACAGTGCATGCCAAACGCCACATCTGGAGTAAACTGAGCGCTGCCTGCAGGTGGTTTATCCCCTGATCACATAATCACATTATCCCCCATAAGTTCACTGACCCAATGACGATAGACTTTGCTAGACTGGTGTGGCGATGACCTTGTTGTCAAACAAATCTTGTACATCATGGCGCAAACGAAAGCAGCTATCGGTCTCATGACCTGTTTGTTGATGGTACGCACAGTACTTAGTTTGGTCATGCTTTGGAGGGAGAGGATCAGGTAGAGGCCGTTGTTCCAATGGTTTCAGATGTCCTTTTCGGATTAAAACCTCTAGAGCCTTTGACAAAGGGCATATAAAGTGGGGTAAAAACCCTCTTGACTCGGGGTCGGTATTTGGTTTTTTGTGAGCTACTTCCGGACGCACCGGCGAATGAGGTAGCTTTTTTTGATGTGGTGGTGGTGACCATGCCCACTTCAGAAGATCTTGCAGCTACATCACCACTGATGGTCGCATTCGAACTGCGGGAAAACCCCCGCCTAGGCTGCTCCTTCTCCTGGTCAATAAGGCCCTGCTTCATGGCATCCTCGATCTGTACTCCCATCTCATGCAAATCTGAAAAGGTAGGGAAGGGGAGCACGATCATTTTCTGCATTAGTTTGGGCAAGAGGTTGCGCACAACCATTCGTATCTGATCCTTATCAGTAGGCCTTATGGTCATCATTGAGGCCTTGGCCCTCCAGCGGGCCATGAATTCTGAGAAACTCTTCTTAGGCTCCTCCCTCGTCGTCTCAAGATCACGGGTTGTAATCTCGATTTGCGTGTTATACGAGTATTGTGCAACAAAAGGCCTTGGCCATCTTATCCCAATTCCTTTTGACATCATCTTCTAACTTTGCATACCAGATAGCAGCCACTCCCGACAGGGTCCGGCAGAACAATGAAATGTTTCCTGCAGTCTGGTAAGGCCCATCGGCCTTAGTATGTCCGAAAATAACTGAAGATGCACCATGGGATCCCAGATCTGTCGAAGCGGTCGATTTGTGGCATCTTGAAACGATCTGGTAGCGTCATAGCCGCATCAGTATATCCGTCCTCAATGTCAGGGATGGACTTTACCCCTTGGGATTTCTTAAACATCTTCTCAAGTTTGCTTAATTTCAACGATGTAGGGTCGACCTCGAACTCGAAGGGGGAGTCCGGCAAATTGGTAGGTGTTTGGATAGCTGGGGTAAAATTGGGGGCGGAGCCGCCCTACCGGAATGTCCGTATCTGCCTGGACATTTGGTGTCTCTTCGGGTGTTGGAGCTCCTGGTGGGGGAGGAGCTTGATGCGAAGCAGATGCTCCATTTTGCTGTTGCAGCCTAGTGATTAGCTCTGCCTGTTGGGCCATGATTGCAGCCTGCTGTTTGGAAAACTCCGCTTGGCGGGCAGCGTCCTGCTGCATAGCTTTCATGCTTTCTTGGAGTTGACGCATCATTTCCTCCATTCCTGCCATGTTCTGCTGTTCTGGTTGACTGACTGGTATATCTATCCTTGTGGTGAAAACCGAGACCTCGGCCTGACAATTCACTGGTGAGGTGGATAAGGGCCACTAATCTGGTAACCGCTGAACTGGTGATCTGTGCCTGACTGGCCCTTTTACCCTGCCTCTGGCAAAGGAACACTGATTGCCCTTGAACTGAATCTCTGACCTGGCAAAGTCTATCAGCCCAAGTCTGATAAACCTCGGGGGAAATTGGAGCCTTCTGAAGCTATGGTTCCCAGACTACCCCTAGCAAAAGCGAAAAACAGACAGCACCTCAGCCTGATTTCACCAAAACAGATATGAGCATAGTAGGATGACTGTGCCCTCTACTGAATTCTGCCAAAAATTCTGCCTGTTAAACTGATACTCTCAGGCAAACTGAATCCCAAAAATATTGAACTGGTGCCCGCAGCCTAATGCCTAAACTTGCAAACTGATACACGCATTCATGTAGAGACGCACTCTAAAGCACATAGCAAGTAAAAGAGAGCCAAAACACACCCTATGTTGGGGTAGGGTTTCCCTGTCCTATTTTGTCAGGAGCTAGGGTTTCACTACGCACGCAGCGGTTTCAAACAACCTACAATCGGGTAAGCAACCTGTCCTAGTTTGGAATACTCACTATGGATTCCGAATATGCACTAGGTCGAATGGTCAAAAAAGGTGCCCCGGTAAAAACCGGGGTTTGTGTTCCCATACTGGCAGAGCTCACAACCGATCAGCCTTACGGCATGCTTTGACAAGACAAGCCTCCGGCAAACCGTTCAGGAATAGCAGATGGCCAACACGGTGTCCTAGGCGCACCAATGCACATGCAATGCAAAGAAACACATAAGTGTAGTCAAAACAGGATATCATGAGTTCTAGTCAAGCCCTCTAAAATCCCCAGCAGAGTCGCCAGAAACTGTAGACATCCCCGAACGCCCCGGAGGATGAATCCCGTCTTGTTCGTCTGTGGGTCTACTACAGTTCGGACTCAAATTGTCACGGTTCTTAATCTGAACCAAAGAGTCCAAAATCCGGTAAATCATTTTGAGAAAACAGATTTTTAGAAAGAAGTGCCAAACATGGACTACTTTGCCAGATACAGAGTCGCCACCTAAATATTTTTTAATGGGGGAATTTAGGAAACCCTGACTCATTTGCCTAAGGCACGTGTCCGTCATCACCAAAGTTACCTCGGCTCGGGAACTTGGGTACGATCGGGGAAGGTCAGCTACGAGCACCCCCCCTTGCCCGATCCGAAGATCGGCCTCTACTAACCATGATATCTCGTTTTGAAAACATTATGCGTTCTTATTCCGGTTAATTAGCTAGAATTACTATGTGATGCGCACAACACAAAAGTATAGACTAGATCGCCTAATTTGGAACAAAGCATTGCATATCCGTTTCATTTAGGAAATGGTTTGAAATTTGCTACTCGCAAGTAGGCTATAAACACGGATTTCAACGAGTTGTTTCCAACTCAAACAATCCAACATTCATCCACAGGCATTCAA